>OY744494.1:1104694-1626571 GCA_963556185.1 Pseudopediastrum boryanum
TGCCTCGTCCTTGCATGTACTGCACTGGACACACCCGGTCTGGACGGGTTGCTGCACAACCTGCTTTGGGCACTCTGTTTTGCAGATGCGGGTACATGAAGCTGTCTTGCAATCCTTACAAAGGATGCACTCCTGGCTGGTCGTTGGACCACAGAACGGGATACAGGTACGCTTACAGGCCTCATCCTTGCATGTACTGCATTGGACACATGCTTCCCCGCTGACTGCAGCCAAGGCCACTACCAGCAAGCAAGCTGCCAGAAAGCACGTTGCTCCTCTCATCTTCATTGTGATGGGGCCGTTGAACTGGCTGAGGTCGTCCTGCCAAGTAACAAAGAGAAAGAGTAAGCACGTAAAGTAGCTGAGCGACCCTGGTGAAGACATTGCAGCTCGTCAACGTGTACAGCACAAACCGATGCTCCTCATGACATAAAAAACAAATGGCTACGGTACTGGGCACACAGAGCAGGAACTTCGCATGATGTCGCAGTTGCATCGGAGTCGACAAGTACATCAATGCAACGAGATCCAGTCGAAGGTGGTCTGCCCTCGTCTGAGCCTTCGTAATAGGCATGCTCACCTGAAAGCTGTTTTATCTCCTGGCCTTCGAAGCTTGGTGTCACTCCCGATCGTCGTCAGTGGCAGTGGCAAAACATGGCAGGTATGGGATCTTGTGCAGTTGCCTCACGATACGAGAGACGTTCTCCCTGACAGCTCTTGTAGGTGTGTGCGTGCCCAGGATTCGGCTGCATTGATTTTTGAGTCACTTGTAGAAGTTCTACCTCACACCGCGGTCAGAAGGTGCCCAAAGACACCGCGAAGGTACTGTGATGGCTCAGTTCTGCACCCATGGAGAGCCCTACAGCCGGCCAACTCCCGGGATGAGCCCTGTTGCCAGACTCGGGAACGGAGTTCTGCTGCTTTGCTGCCCCTGGAGTCACCCGATCTCTATCACCTAACTTGCTGGGCTGCTAAGTCTCCAATGGGGTGGCTTGCTCAGTGCTTAAAGCTCTCCACGTTCAGCTCTTCACAGCACATCCTCAACACATGTGCACTTACCAGCAATACTGGTGCTGCTGATTGTCAACCCTTCCAGTCCTGCCTGTCAAGGCGGGTCTTTCTGGAGGCCAACTGAAGGCCAGACAGCTTTTAACCTGCACCGATCATCTAGGAGACATCTCATAGATTTGGGTTGGTGGCCACACCTTCAGGTATATACTCTTAGCTTTGTATGCGCCATGCCAGCCTGTCACGACCCCTGTCTTTCGCCCTTCGCTTGCACCCCTGCGTTTTTTGCCTGTACAACCTTCAAGGCCAGACTCAGTCAAAGCCTCCCAGACATACGGAAGTAGATTGTCACCGTCATGTTGGCCTAGAAGCCTAGTGGCGTGCCAGTCAGTGGGTACTAGCTGGCAGTACTTGCAGAACTGAAGGCGACGGAGTGTTGGGCTTCATCAACTGGAAGACTCCTTCATAAACAAAGCAGAAACCATCAAAGGTGTGGCAAAGTATACATTCAAGCCATAGATGTCTAAACAAGCAGCAGCAGGGCAAGCACTTGATAATTTGGATGGGTTTGTGCTTTTATACGCCCGCAGGAGCCCAGGGTTTTGCAAGCACTGGCCACCAGCTATAAAGATATGTGCAGATAGTGGCTGAGTCACTAGTCTCTGTCTGAGGAGTTGATATGAAGGGAACAGCGGGCAGCCGAGTGACTTCAAGGCACCTCCTGTCCCACTAACTTCTACCACCTTTGTTTTCTGCTGTGTTGTGCTGAGTGCAGTGCTGTGCTGCAAACGCAATTCAGGCATACTGTCAGGCCAGGGGTTTATAGGAACTCTGAAGCCCGGGGTCTGGAGGTAGGCACACGGATCCGGAGAGAGCATGGGGGTCATTGGAATCTGGCCTGAAGGGTAACAAGGTGAGATCATGGGGAATCTTGGAAGGCCGGGGGCGGGGGGGGGGGGGGGGGTCGGGATCTGGAATGAAAAGTACGGTAATAAGATGAAGTGGGGGAATCTTGGAAGGCCTGCCTGTGACAGCGGGATCGCAGGCAGCAGATGTGGCATCGGGTGGACTGATCAATTGCTGTTACTACCTAGCTGCCGTGTGTGACAACAGGCATGCAGCAAAACCCAATTCTGTGCTGCATGTGTCTTAAAGCTTGCTTGACTATAGCAGTGTCAAGGTGAATCCAAACAGTGGCTGGCCACGACACACAGTGGATTGAGAATCATATACATCATAGGGCAAGAAGGTCTAGCGGGCAACTTTTACATTACCCAAATGGCTGCGAACATATTGCAGCCAAGCATTTCTGCCTGTGGGAGTTGCGATAACAACCATATCGTCCTTTAGATCTCTTGCCATGGGTTCCCTCCGCTCACTGCTCAGATGGTTGGCTGGCGAAGCACTGAGTGGCCAGTGTTAGCGGCAAAATCTAAACCCTAAATGGCAAGGCAGAGTAGGTATTTGGCACAGTCTTGCCAAGATTCCGTCATTTTTCTGCCAATCAGTCTGGCAGGACTATGTCAGGATTCTGCCGCTAACTCCAGGGTAGTGCTTTCTTGTGTAATTTGGTCCCTGAAACCTTTTGTATTCTTTTAGGCAGATGCTGCAAAGGCTATCTGCGCTCTGCTTCGGCAGGTTGGGGCCATGATTAGCTGGCCTCTGCAGCTCCTGGACTGACTGGCGTGAGGTTTTGTTTATTCATTTTGTTTAACCTGAGTACTGGCTGTTCCAGCCGGGAAGACGGCAGCTTGGAAAAAATTCGATGTCAAGTGCAAGAGCATTCACACGAGAGACCTTACGAGCCTTGGTTGTGTGTTGCAGGAGGATACTGCGTTGTCAGCCAATCCAGCTCGTGCATCCATCCTTCACCGCATCGTGCAGCTGCTGGAGATTTGCCGGCGTTTAACAGGATACAAACGCTAGGGTCGGGTTCGTGGCGATTACGTGCTCACTGGGATCGACAGGAATGGACTTGCTCGGAGCATTTGCTTGCACGCGTACGTGTGACGGTCACAGGTGTATCATTCTCACTTCTGGTTACACTATTGCCAGAAAATTCCTTGCAAGAGCAGATGCACCAGACGCCCAAGTCGAGTTGAACGCGCAGTGCACGCCTTCCGGCGTGCTTCTGCTCATTTGCAGGCAGAATTGACAGCTCGACTTGGTTTGAAGTGCAATCCATCCTGTGCGCAGCCCTGTTCGCAGCCTGCCACAAGGCGAGCCTTGGCCACCATTCCCGCTACTAACGTCATACAAGAATCACTAGCTCTGATATATGCGCCTCAATATATTCAGTGGCTCACTAATCGAGGCGTACCATTCCTGCACGGGTACATGTGGCAGTCGGCACAGCAGAGCATAAGTAAAGAAATCTTCTATGCCTTGAGCGGAGGCCTGAGCATCATGTGTCGTGAAATCATCGGGAATGCATACTAGGTCATTCAGCGAAATTTCAGGCCAGAATCGCACAAGACCCCCCTGACCATGAAGTCGCCATCTGGGCTTCTCATAGGGGCCCTCCTGCTGGTCGTACAGTACCACATCAGCAATGCTCAAACAGGTAAGAAGTGAAATCTATCCTGCTAGGACGACTTCTAAAGCAGTGATTACAAGGCTCGGGTTGCATTGCGTGCCATTTGCGTGCCTCTGCTGCGTTGTCCAGCTTTGTTTAGTTAGCTACCCTACCAGCACAGTTCAGTGGTAGTGACCATATGCTGTCGTTACACCAGCAACCTACGATAGCAGTGATATCTGATGGTTTAATCCATGTAGCTTCCTGCTGAATACAACGCTGGCCAAAGCACAGTCAATTCCCTCAGCAGTTACAGGAGCAGATCTGCAGAGTTTTAACGGGCTCCTATCAGAGATCAGAGATTGCATTCTTTCAGCCGCATCACTGCCTGCTTCTTGCTGCTCACAATGGGCCTCCATGCGCCCATGCAGGCAGCATAGTGTTTAGGACTTTGGGCCCTTAAGCCTAAACCCTGAGCAGTTTTGCTCTTCACAATGCGCATCCATGCGGCCATGCAGCCAATAGATAGTACAGCACGCATGGTTCACCAGGGCAGATTGCCTGTATTAATGTGCATCAGATGATAACATACCCAGCTCTAGTGCAAGCAAGGTTTACCCATGTCTCAGAACGCTAGCGGTCGGGCCAGTGTAAGCACTCATCAATGTTTCCCCTTCCATGCCTCCATCGCTTTTCCCAACAGGCGCAAGCAACACAATCCTTGCCAAGTTGAAAGACTGTCAGCCAGGCAGCACCCAGGCCAGCACATCAGACACCATTGCTACAGCAGCAGTGTCAATGTTGGCAGCAGTACAACCAGCAGTAGCTGCAGCAGGTCTCACTGTTGTAAGAACCTTGCCTGTGGACTGCTGGGTTTTGTTAAGGGCTGGATCTCCATCTCAAGCAGCGGCAGCAGTACAGTCCCTGTCAGCTGGTAAGTGCTAAGTGGGGTGGTAGTAAGTGGGCAAGTGAAGGCAGACTGCGTGTATGTATTTTTGCAACCCATGATAACATGCCATAGTAAAAGTGCCTTGGGCCTGGCACTTCAAGCAGTTGGGTTTAACCAGAAATATTGATCAGTGACATACATATGTACTGTGGACCTCCAACAGACATTCCATGATGGCTGAGCAGTGTATTGAGAAGGCTTCAGTTAGTGCCGTTCTCTCTGGTCCTTGCCAAAGTTGCAGTGGAGGATGCCTTAACAATTTCTTTTGCGCACAGCACACTCAATTTCTGAATCTCCCCTATGCTGTGTCTTGCAGATGGAAGCAGTCTCAGCACAGTGTCATCTTTGAGACTGTTAGAGCAAGGATTGCCCAACGCCTGCAGCTAGCATGGGCTGTACAACATCAGTAGGTGCACACAGCTTTCCTCATTGCCTGACTGCAGCTTCCACAACCACAGTGATCCACTTGCACAGGATCAGCTAGTGCTCTTTGCAAAGTATTCATGACTTCTTAACTACTGACTCTTATGTTGCTTACCTGTTTTGGACTTTGCAGGTAGTGATGCTGCTTTTGAAGCCATTGGAGTGCCAAGTGCAAAGGCAAAGCCCATGATCAGACAGGATTCCCCAGCCCATGCAATTATGGGGCAGCAGCCACCGATTCGGAAGTTGATGGATGAAGATGCAGCTGATGCAGCAGTCGACATTGCTGCACCGACCACTGTTGACCCTCAGAAGGCTCAAGAGGTGCCACAAACTGTGACATCTGGCACGAGCACCGAGTTCACCCTGCCTCCGGAATGTCCGTTGAATGGGGATGGCATCCCTAACTGCACAAAACTGTGGGGCATGAACCGCATCAAGGCGCCGGAGCTGTGGAAAAGTTCGAGACCAATGCACCCCCTGGCGTAATCAACCCCACGAAGCTGGGCGCCATTCAGGACACCGGCGTCTACCTCGATCACAACGACCTAAAGAACAACGTCGATCCTTCAAGGTCGATGACCGGTGGCAGGAGCCAGGGCGCTCTCCCTGCAGGGGGTGTGCCCTCTCCAATTGGACAAGGCGGCCACGGCAGTCATGTGGCTGGTACTGCTGTCGGTGGGTGGGGCAATGGGGACAGGGAAATGGGAAGGTGCTCTCTTGCAACGTGTTTCCGACGGATAAAACTGACACTTCCAGTGGTCCGCTCGATGATATTGTGGTCATATCAGACTGCCTTGCAGGCATGGCAGCTGCAGGTGCCCATTGGGTCTCTTCCAACTCCTGGGCTTTCACTGATCCTATGCCGGCAACACAGATTGACATGGTGCTTCTCAGAGATGCAATACAGCAGCATGTTTGCAAAATGATGGAATCTTTGTCGCGGCAGCTGGCAATGGTTTGATTAGGAATGTGCCTGGTTATGGTAATGCTTACCCACCTGGCTGCATGTGGTCTAACTGTACATCAGGGGGTAGTTATGTTGGGGTGGACATTAGCGATGCTGGTGTGCGGCCCGATGGATCTAAGGTGCCGGGGTTTAAGTATTACCCGGCTGCATTTGCAGAAGAGCTGGACTGTGTGCTAGCTGTCTCGGCCGTGGGGTCAACGGAGGACCGATTACCTTATTGGAGTAATTATGGTGCTGCTGTTAAGATTGCTGCACCTGGGGAAAATATCTGGTCAGATCATTGGGAGAGCCAAGGGAATAGTGATCCTTGGGCGAGTGATATCAAGTCTGGAACATCTATGGCGACCCCACATGTTATGGGAGCTGCCCTTTTGTTGCGCAATGCGTTTCCTTGGGCCACCAGAGCGCAAGTCCTGGAGTGCATTACTTCGATGTCAACAGACCCTGTAAGACCGGCTGCATATTATGGTGACAACACTGCTTCTGTTGGTGGGGGTGTTCTAAAAGTAGATGCAGCTTATGACTGCCTGGCCGCAAAGCAGCAGTACACAGCGAATATTTCATGCGTGGGAACTGTGAACTTCACAATGCAGTATCCCTCCTGCCAGAAGTTCACGGTGCCTGTCAGTGCCTTGTATACCGTTGTCTCAGGGGCGCCTGTTGTCACTGCTAGCCAAATAGGGCCCTATGGCCCTGGGCGCACCACTGTTACCCTAATTGCAGATGGTGGTGTCACTACTTGCACTACTGAAGTGATCATATTACCTTGCGCTGTGAAATGCAAAGCTGCTTCAGTTACTGCAGATGCAGCTACTTGTCAGGCTCCACAGTCTGCTATAGCTAACATGGTTGATAAGATTTCTATAGGGCCTGGTGGCTCTCTTGCTTACAGCCCTGTGGCCCCTTTCCCCATTGGCCGCACCCTCGTGAACTTCACTGTGAAGTACCCAGGGGGTGTCACTAGTGCCCCTAGTGCCTCCTGCATGTTGACAGTTGTTGCTCCAACTGGCAGTAGCAGTATTTGGACGGTGAAGGGTAAGAGCATGTGCATGTACAGGTCAGCTGCGACCACACAGGAGTATTGTTTCATTGCTTCACAGCTCATTACCATTACTACATCGAGCAGAAGGGGTTGTCCTGCCCCACCCAGTGCGACAACAGCATCCTGTGCTTGGTCTTCTCCTTGGAGCACATTCAATCTCAATGCTGCGGCTAATGCTGCGCGCCCTAGTGGTACTGCTGCTGCTATCGCAGCGCTGAGGGGTACCTGCAGTATCAATGGAACTACTGTTGAGCCCAAGGTCTGTGTGAAGTTCAGCAACCCATCACGTATTGTGCAGAATATTCAGTTAGTGAAGGTCAGAGTTGGGGTGTCTGATGGAAGGAGCGTTAAGTACGACAGTGCCAGCATAATCATGTATAACCCTGCTGTGGGGTCTACTAGGCCATCCAATGTCCCTAGCTACTGTGCGGCCGTCTAAGGGCGTTAGTTGGATCCTTGTAAAAGGAAGTTCTTTTGAGGCGAGGTGGCTAATCCAATTAACGAGTGCTGTGTATCCACCATGATGCCCTTCGGAATTAGTTGTCAGATGTATTTTGTACTCGTTGGCAGCAGACAGGAGTATGTGTGGATGCAGGCAGGAACTAAGGAGGGGCGTGGGGACTGGTACAAACGAGATTTTATCAAGATTGGCACTTGATCTGTATACAACAACCAGCATGCAGGTGTGCAGCTTTGATTGGTACAGCCTGACAAGCAGGAGACATGCTCTTTTTCAAAAAGAGCATGTCTCCTGCTTGTCAGGCTGTACCAATCAAAGCTGCACACCTGCATTAAATAGCCAACAGTTAGTGTATGTTGTCCTATGTATTGCCATTGTCGCTCTTAAATTGTGGGATTGTTAATCTAAATGAAGCAGGATAATTGTTGTAATGTTTAATTTTTAGCCTGGGAGTTGATGTAAGGACGGAGAGTATGTGCCTCTTGCCAAGAGCAGGGGTACATATGGGATTCTGAGTGTGCAGCTTGGAGGGATTGAACTGCCCTACCTCCTGACTCTGACATGTATGCAGTGAGCATAAAGTGTTAGATACAGCATGGACCATGTGGCCCCTGCCTTACTGCTGGGGTTGGCGTTCACTGCAGCTCTATTGGCACTGTATTGCTTGCGGCTGGATTTAAATGTGATACTGTTACACTGTTGGGGCGGGGGCGTGGTGTTTACTCCAAACAGGATAGGACAGATTGGTGAGTCTCAAGGTCTATAGTATTGTCCTACGCAATATGGTTTTGCCAGCCTCCGGACTACGGTACATAGAGCATCAGGTACTCAGCTTTGAGAATGCGCCCTATGTAACATTATGCTGCTAGGTGCACAAAGCACTTTGTTGCTGCTGCGGCGATCCTTTTGCTCAGTGCTTCCTGCTTGGAACTATCCCTGTAATTTTTGAACTGGTGAGATCCCTGAATTGTTTGCACTGGTGTTCGCAGAATCATTCGGGCCGTAAATAGTGATCATGACTAGACAGCTGCTTGCTCGGAGCCCACAGCGATTGCAGTTTGAATGTGCGCCCAGTACACTGGAGCAGTATTTTGCAGTTACTCAGCCTCAGTCACAACCACTTACAGATAGACATCCTTTGGTTGCCTGCAGACAGCAGGTTTCTGTGGGCACTTGTGCGGTACAGCCTGTCAGTTTGATGGTGTCTAAGGGTGGCCACTGGTGCTGCAGAATGTAACTGAATACATAAGTGAGCATGATTGGGTAAAAGATTCAGTATTAATTTCAGGATTTCAGTATGGAAGTCTCAGACAGATGTGTGCAGATGCACGGGTTGGCATTGCAGGCCTCATGGGTCTGGCTAGCTTAGACACGACGGATTACGATGCCTTGTCTGCAGAAGGGACAGCACCACCTGTATTGACAAGTTGAGACAGGCTCTCCGGCGTCTTCAGAAGGGCAGTGGTGGCAGATGACTACATATGTGGTCATTTGCACATGAGTGATCTGATTGTGTTCCGACCTAGCAGCCCTTTTGCGGCTGCCGCACCTTAAATTTTTGTTTGTTTGTTGTTTATGGTCTAAGACCTGGGAATTTGGGCGGCCGACTCAGCTTTGCGGTAACCTGTAAATGATGCTGCAAGTCAATGTGTTGAACAAGAGCCTCGTCTCTGCTGCTGCTGGTGCCAAAATGGCCATCATGGTTGCATGCAATGATTGCATGCAGCCACACTGTGATAAGTGTTACCCTTTGTTTGGTTGTCTGCTTGGCGGACTCATGGTCAGTGTGCACAAAACCAAGAGAGAGCATCACACCAAGCTGAGGTTCCTCCCTGGTGTAGCCCTGGACTTGAACAGTATGGCATTGCAACAGAGTGGGACTGTGCAGCAAAGCTGGGTCTGGCAGTTCAGCGGGCGGGTGCATCATTCAATCATGCTGCAGGTATCACCAAACCCTGCTTGCTTCTTGCAGTGGCGGTTGCACTATGTTGCTGGATCAGCTGTGCTTTCTGGAAGTGCAGCTTTGTGGAAGTGGGCTGCTGGTGACTGTGCTGCTCGAGAATGAAGCTGCAGCAGTTGGTTCAGCA
This sequence comes from Pseudopediastrum boryanum, assembly GCA_963556185.1. Lineage (NCBI taxonomy): Eukaryota > Viridiplantae > Chlorophyta > Chlorophyceae > Sphaeropleales > Hydrodictyaceae > Pseudopediastrum > Pseudopediastrum boryanum. The sequence continues at coordinate 1,114,149 of OY744494.1, forward strand.
GTCTGCTGTCTAGTGGTGCAACTGTTGCTGCACATACATGGGCATGCATCTCCAACATAAAACCTGTGCTGTCCTTTCCGCAGGGTGCATCTACAGATCCAGCTGTTGGGTTGGTTGCATTCCCTTCAGGGTCCAGTTGGGTCTGCTTTCAGGGACATCGTTTCCATAATGAAGCATGTATATGACATAAGATGTGTTGCATGGCTGCAAAGCTGTGCGCTGCTTTCTCTCACGTATCTGTGCAGCATGATGTGTATGACACACCTGCCTCACCAAATGATACTCCAGCTACCCATGCTTGCTGCTGTTGATACTCCAGCTATCCATTTCTCTGTACGTCCAAGTACCCTGGCCCATGGCGCTACTGATTCATCACATTGCTGCCAGTACTTGCTGGACCTCAGCTGCTGCTGCTACTGGTGGTACACCATCGTTGGTAAGCCTGTCTAGTTGCTCCTTGCAGGTTGGCTGCCCAACTGTCTGAAGCCAACACACAGGCCATCTGGTACCAGGCACAGTTAGAACGGTCTCATGAACCAGTTGTACCATGCGAAGAGGGCGTGGGCAGGAGTGTGAAAACCCACATGTACAATATGAAAGGCGACACGGTGGTTTGCTAAGCTATGCGGGCTCATTCCATTACGTTAGTACTTGGCGTTCGAACTCCAGTGAAAGGCCCTCTCGTTGCAGCTAAGCTTGTCTAAGGGTGAGTCGGGTGACGGCTTGTGGGGGTTCAGTTGAGTGAGCGATGCGTATCAAAGCTGCGCAGCCCGTAGCCATTAGGAGCCACTCAACGTAGTCAAGTATTGCTTATGCGTCCTAAGTGCTATGTCGCAGCTTACTTCTACGGCCGTACTCAAACAACGCAGGCCCTGCTTATCCCCCAACCAACAGTGGCAAGTGGCAAGCAGAGTTTAAAGCTGGCAGACGCAGTCTAGAAGTTAAGCAAGAATCAAGGTTATCCGGGATCAAGTTTTCCTCATCATGGAGCGGGTGGAGAAGACAAAGCGGAAGAAGCGTGCGAAGCAGGAAAGCAGATCACAAAAGGTAGAGTAGACAAGTACTTCATAGTCGCATGGTCCTTTAGGCACTGTGCCAACCATGGTGCGGTAGCTGTAGTTGCATGTATGATGGTCCTTGGAGTGCTAGCACCTTGGTCCTGCATGAACCTGCGGTCCTGCTGCAGGTTGACATTCTCGCAGTGTTCCCCATCATTTGTCAACGGCGAGAACTAAGAGACGCTAGAACAGCATGCAGCCTGCTCAGCGTCTCTAAGGGATGGAGGAACGCTCTGCAGCAGTGCCCGCCCTGGGTGACAGTCTCGATCTGTTTGTCTAGAGGGAACAGCCTTGGCAAGGTCACTTCCATTGCTGCTTGGATGATTAGCTATGGCTTCATAGTAAGGGAGCTGATAGTGTCAGAGCGTCTCGACGCCAAGCCATACACTCTTGTGGCAGCAAATCAGCTCCTGGCCTCTAGCCTGCAGTTGGCTGCTTCCAAAGGCAGGCCTGCCGGCCTCCAGCGAGTGCACCTGGAATACTCGGGTGGCTGTAAGCTTCTGAGCAGCCTGCCAGCAGCAACAGTCACCTCCCTGGTCTTGCGGAGACTGGATCTAAAGGACCCCTCGGTCAACTACCTCGCTCCCGGCATCGAGCAGCTTACAAACCTTCGGGATTGCAGCCTCTGGTTCAAGGTTTCAGCTGCCAGCACAGATCAGCAGGCTATTCCCCCTACGTGCCTGAGCACCTTCAGTGCGCTCACAAGCCTCACAAGTTTGGATATCGTAGCCACAGGCTACTCCCTGAACCCTGTCCCATGCTTGCCTTCACAGCTGCAGCAGCTAATGATTTACATGGAAGGAGAGTTTTTGCTGGATGCGTCGCCTCTGACCTCGCTCTCCTCTCTGCACTTAATCGCTGCAGAAGAGATTGCTGCCGGCACTCGCTTGCCTGCGTCCCTTTGCTCCTTACGCCTGTCTCGTACCCCTTTGCAGCCAGGCGCAGTCAGCATTCTCAGCAATGTCCGCAAGCTATCAATGACAGCACAGCAGGAGCTATCGGGCGTTGCTCTTGCTGAACTCGGCCAGCTGACCCAACTCGAAAGCATCAGCTTGGAGGTACTCAGCTTAAAAGCAGCAGCGGCAGCAGCAGTAGCCTGGAACCTTCCTCAGCTGCAACATCTGGATATCTACTTAGCAGACGATCTGCATGGGGATGCACAGTTAAACCGTGCTGTACTCCAGGGTTTAGCAGCAGCCAAGCAGCTGACCTCCTTGGGCATGACCTTGCCAATTGGAGACGGCTTGCTGTGTGGCAGCTCGATTGCACAGCTCAGCAACTTGCAGGAGCTGCGGCTCACCGGGTGTGGAGGGGTGAGAGAGGACATGCTGGCTTTGAGGTCTTTGACAGGGTTAACATCCCTCAGCATGGAGGGTTGCAGCATGGATGATACTGTTGCTGCAGCATTGCTTTGCAGCTTCACAGGTCTGCGGCATCTCTGGCTGAGCAGCTGTCCCAAGGTGACAGATGCTGTGGTACCTGTGATTGGGGCTCAGCTGTGGGGCTTGCAGATGCTAACGTTGTTAGACCTGCATGGGTTTGGTGATGGCAGCGTGCAACTTCTTACAGAGCTCACACAGTTGAAGTGCTTGTCACTGGGTGGACTGGGGCTGACCAGGGAAGGTGCACAGCAGCTCGCAAGCTTAGCCCGCTTCTGCATCAAAGGTACAGGTTGTGGACAGCCATATTGATGATTGGGTTGTCCTGTCTTAGTGTCCTTTTATTGGCCTTTGCAAGCAAGGCCTTCTGTCAATCCGTTGCACCATGCGGGTAATTCAAGCTAGTGGCAAGTTATAATAAACCCTAATAAAGCAGTTCCTGACATGCTGCGTGTCTGCTTGATGGCATGTCTTTTAATCAAGAGCACATGCTTGTGCCTTTGGATACTCTTGATTGACCATATTACATACATCCAGCATGTTTAGTACCGGTAGTAGAGGTCCGGTGTGGTTGTTTGCAGACCGTCTTGAACTTTATCCAATGCATGCTTTATCCAATGCAGCTGGTAGCCTGTTGAATCTGAGTGTTCTTAGTTAGGTGCTGCTGTGCAGCCTCTAGTGCTGTGTGCTGCTTGGCAGACAGAAAGGCATCTGTGGTTGTAGCCATCATCTATGCATGCTGAAATGCTTCAAGAGTGATATCTCTGGTTGGTGATGGGAGTGCAATGACATGTGGACCTAATCTAAGCTTGGGTCCTTATGTTGATGCGCCTTGATGCGACCCCGTCTCAGGCCGAGTCACAGGCAGGCAGGATCCACACGCCAACAGATATGCCTGTCAATTGCTTTATGGAAATTGTTCATAACATGGCGATGAGCTGCAGTCCCTTGGGTTCCAAGAGAAATGGCTTGTGTTGGCATGGTTATCTGCGCCTGGTGCCTTTTAGAAGGGTGTGCTGGGTGCGCAGGGCAAGAGGTGTTACCATAGCTGATAAATGTCAGATATTGGATGGCAAATCCGATGAGGAGAAGCTGCATAGCATGCTTAATGAAGTGTTCTGGGGTGGAGACGTCGATGAGGAGTCTGGCTTAGTATATGGCCCTTTCAAGCATGCATTTAAGTGTATAGCTAAATATGTTTCAGCTGCTTGGAGGATTAGGAATGCTTATGCTCGGCCTTCTGATGTGGCATGAGGGTGAACCAATGGGGTTTGTTACCAACTATTGCTTGCACCCGGGCTTACAAGCCCTCCTTGTTTTCGGAAGTAGGAGGGAGGCTCATACTTTCATTGGTGCAGTGGAGGTTTTGGGTGGTTTTGACCTAGCTGCTGGACATCATGTCTAGGCATATGGCTTGCAGATGCTAACGTTGTTGGACCTGCATGGGTTTGGTGATGGCAGTGTGCAGCTTCTTGCAGAGCTCACGCTGTTGAAGTGCTTGTCACTGGGTGGACTGGGGCTGACCAAGGAAGGTGCACGGCAGCGCACAAGCTTAGCCCGCTTTTGCATCATGGGTACAGGTTCTGGACAGCCATCTTGATAAGATTGTGGTCTTCTCTGCTCGTTCTCTGAAGTTCTGTAGCATACAGGCCTCTGCAAGCAAGTTTCACTGTTAACTCCTGGCTGTATGAGGCTACGGCGAGCAAGTTTCAAAGTGATAACAAACCTATCAGGCAGTTTTGGATGTGCTGCGTGTCTGCTCAATGGCATGTCCAATTGAAAATGCGCATGCTTTTGCCTTTGGGTACTCTTGACAGGTTTTTTTGTCCAGCATGTGTTACAGTAGTAGTAGATGTATGGTGTGATTGTTTGCGGACCGTCTGGAGCTTTACCCAATGGATGCAGAAGGCAAGCAATGCAGCTGGTAGCTTGATGAAATTCAGTATTGCATACGCATTCTGAGCTAGGTGCTGCTGTGAAGCCCCTAGCGCTGTGTGCTGTTATGGCAGCCCTGAATGCACCTGTGTTTGTAGCCATCGTTTATGCATGCTGGAATGCTTCAAGAATGATATCTCTGATAGGCAGTGAGTGCAAAGACATGTGGATAGAATATAACCTGAGGCTCTCATGTTGATGTGCCTTAATGGCCGAGTCTGTGTTTGCATGCGTGTAAGCACCAGCTGCTTTGGGGGACGCTTATGGCTGTCTAGCCTGTATGGTCTGTAAGAGCTAGGAAACTACCGGTATATCATAAAATGCAGGCAGGATCTACACGGCAGTAGATATGCCTGTCCATTGCTTTATGATGGGAATTGTTCATGACATGGGGATGGGCTGCAGTGTCTCGGGTTGTCCAAGGGGAATGGCTTCGGTTGGCATGAAGATCTACTTCTGGTGCCTTCTAGAAGGGTGCGCTGGACAAGAGGTGTTTTTTGGGACAAGAGGTATTACTGTAATCACTTATCTGTGCTTATATGTTCTTCCTTGCGACCGGCTGGTTAACAGTGCACGTGTGTGAATATTCCATTGGCAAAGGCCAGGTAGCTGCAAGTAATATGGAAACAAACACATCAAGGGAACCGCTGAATTGGCTTCAGAGGTGCTGGAGTTGTCTATTTCTTTCCTGTGGTGGCCACGCATGCTTATCGTGGTGGCCATGCATGTGGTCGCCATGCATCTCTGTTCTAACCTAGAAATTCAAACATGCTTATTGTGGTGGCCATGCATGCTTATGGATGGCCGATTGGGTGGCTCTGAGGCAGTCACATTATCACAAGTACAGCTCAGTGATTTGCAGCTTGACTGGGAGCCTGAGGACATGTGTGGACTCAGAGAGGATGTGCCTACTGGCAGGGCTAGTTTAATGGGTCAGTGGTCTGGGTGTTTACCTCACCGAATGGGGAAAGTACCTTTTTGCCCTGAGCAAGGCATAAAACTGCTTGGTTTGCTGTTGACTGGGTCAACTGGTCAGCACATGGCAAGTCGAAATGGGCTGGCCTGACATACATTGGCTAGCAAGGGATTTAGGGGGGGCTGGTGGCAGCCATTGTTTCAGCTTGGACAGGAACTTGAGTATGCCGTTGGAGCCTAAGTTGGCTCCTTGTGGGTGGCGCTGCCCCCACCGGCGCCCTGCTTTGACAGGGCCATTTGGTAATTGGTAATTTGTTTGAGGTGCAATTTCGTGATGGTTCCTATAATCCTAGATGTGCAGCCTTGGGATCTAGCTTGAGTGCCTTGCACATAGCACGAAAGCCATGCATTCATTCAGGGAATAAGTAGGATTGTTACCAAGATTTTACTGGACTCATATTTCGATGCCTGGCATTGTGCAACTGGCCGGTTTGGGACCCCATCACATCGCGACGGTCGAAGCCTGATGTCATAACCGCTGCTGGTGTCCAGGTGTCAGCCAGGGACCCGATTTTCATTGTACGTCGGGTCGATCGAGCCGGTGAGACGGATAGAGGGTTCTTCTTTCGGGCTTAAATTTGAAAATTGCATCTCGGCGGCCCTGGCGGCATCGGCACAAATGCAGCTGTTAAGAACAGCAGCAAGATCTCGAGCATCAATGAACTTGTCGAACACGGGAAAGCGCCTCCTGCTTCCGTGCCCTGTAGCTGTTTGGCTCGTGCCCTCGAGGTGCAAACCCGACGAATTGACTTGGCAACAGTGGACCAACTGCTGGAGAAGATCCTCCCAGCTTTTGGACTGAACAAAACAAAGGAGGAGCAGAACAAGATGCAGCGCAGGAAGACTCAGCATTCGCAGCAGAAAAGCAGATCACGACACACCTCGGTAAGGGCTTACACATTACTGTCTCTTGGCCATCGCCTTCTTTTGCACGATTCTTTACTGTAATGTGGCAATATAATCTGCCTGGTGTCGTTCGTGCCTGAATATCACGTTGCTTGGTTCTGAGCATGTCTTTCCTACTGCAGGTTGACATCCTCACCGTGTTGCCAATTCTTTGCAGTCGTGCATACGTGTCGGATTGTAGGGTTATATGCCGAATGCTCAGCGTGTCCGGGCAATGGCGGACCACCCTGCTGCAGTGCCAGCCGTTTGTGGTCGTAGACGTTTCCCTGGCGAGTGGACAATCCCTCGGCAAGCTCGCGACCGGTTTCGCTTCATGGCTGGAGATGTATGGGCCCATAATAAGCAAGCTCACTTTTTCCACGCGCACTACTGAACGATACGTTCTGAACGCAGCAGACCATATCGTGGGGTCAAGCATCGAGCTTTCCTGCTTGGCAGGCAAGCCTGCTGGTCTGCAGTGCGTGGCCATGGACTACCTCAAGGCCCCTAGGCTTCTGCGCAGTCTGCCAGCAGCCACTCTCACCTCCCTGACTGTGCAGAAGTTGGACCCCACCCACCCCTCCATCAGCTACCTTGCACCCAACATTCAGCACCTTACCAACCTTAGGAGCTGTGACCTGACCTTCAGGCTGCTTGGCGCTCCAGCAGCTGGGGTAGCTATCCCGCCTTCCTGCCTCAGCAGTTTGAATATGCTCAGCAGACTCACCAGCCTCAAGGTGTCAGCCGTGGGGTATTCTTTAGGGCAAATCCAGCATCTCCCACAACAGCTGCAGCAGCTAACAATATTGACATCTGGGCAGTTCATTGTCGACGCCTCAGCCTTGACAATGCTCACAGCTTTGCAGTTAACAGCAACCGGTGGTATCTCAACCGAAACGCGGCTCCCCACCTCCCTCTCCTCTGTGAAGCTGACCTGCACACCCCTGCAGCCCGGTCTTCTGCCAGTTCTAAAAAGTGTACGCAACTTGTCTCTAAGCGCTCACGTGCAGATTCCAGCGGTGGTACTTGCACAGCTTCGGCGCCTCCCCGATCTGCATAGCATGGATATGACCTTCATAGGCAGGACAGCAGCAACAGCAGCAGCGGCAGCAGCATGGAAGCAGCTGCCACAGTTGCAGAAGCTTCAGCTATGGTTGATAGGGGGGGATGACAATAACAACAGAGCTAGCGATGCAAACGTTAACACGGTGGATCAAACGAGGTCTGTGATACTGCCCGGGTTAGCAGCTGCAAAACAGCTCACGAGGTTAAGCCTTTGGGTGGAGGACGCAAACATGCAAAAGAACATGCCGTGTTGCAGTTACGCCGCGCAGCTGAGCAACTTGAAGCGGTTGGAGCTAAGCGGGGTGTGTGGGCTCAGGAAGGATGTGCTGACTTTAAGATCTTTGACCAAGCTTACAATGCTGCGCCTGTTGAACTGCGCTTTAGACGATGCTGCAGCTGGGGGACTGATTTGCAGCCTAACAAATCTCCGGCGCCTGCATCTGATGAGCTGCTACAATTTATCAGATGCGATACTGCCTGCTATGGCGGCTCAGCTGCAGGGCTTGCGTGAGCTGCGCTTGTCAGACTTGGGAGACTGGTCAGAAAGCAGCGTTGAGCTGCTTGCAGAGCTAACGCAGCTGAGTTCCTTGGCTGTCTCTTCTTGTACAGTTACAGCTGCTGGTGTAGAGTGGTTGAAGCAGTCTGCTAGCTTCATGGTATACACTGGGTTGATTTCATGAGAGAAGGGATGATGCTTGGCGTGGTAGGTTCCCGCATTGAGTGACGTTTTGCATATCGCACTGGATTGGTTGATGGCGGTGCGAGAGCGTCTTTACGGAAGTCCCGGCAAACTGCAGCCAGAGTTTTCTATTACGAAGCAGTGCATATAGTAGCAGCTTCACAGGTCTGCAGCGTTTGTCCCTTTGCACCTGTCTGAAACAGACATTTGCTGTGGTACCTGTGAGCGGGGCTCTGCTGATGTGTATTGGCTTTAATGAAGTGCCAACAAGCAACTGCAGCTGTGAAGTCAGACAGGCACAATTGCTATACGAGAATGTTTGGGCATGCCCATGCACATTGCATTTGATTGTTCACTTTCAGCATGGTGGCTAAGCTTGAGGATTAGCTTGAACAGGTTCTCCTGACTCCTGGAGGCGGGTGTGCTGAGAGAAAAATGCTGTAGCACCCCCGTCCTCCTCATACCAGTAGTTGCTTCCTTCTGTTATTCTTGCACTTGCCTTTGTGGTGAGCCCAGGGGGCCATATGACGACTTTTGATGGTGGAAGTTTTGTGAGGGATTAGGGTGCGGCTCTCCACGCATGGAGACTGTTGCTTGGAATGTGAAGAGATGTAGTGCCATTTGCTTCTCTGTTTCTTGGGGGAACTTCAATTATACGGTACCCATGGTTTGTGCAAGTTTCACATGTATGTCCCCTTGCCATTGTTGCTCCTTGTGATTAAAACATACATTGGCTAGTGAGGGATCTGGATATCTACCAGCTTCCTCAGCTGCATGATCTGGATATCTACGTAGCAGACTATCCTCGGGGGGATGCACAGCTGAACCATGCTGTGCTCCAAGGTTTAGCAGCAGCCAAGCAGCTGACCTCCTTGAGCTTGACTTTGCCCATCGAAAACAGCTTGCTGTGTGGCAGCTCACGTGCACAGCTCAACAACTTACAGGAGCTGCGGATCTCTGGGTGTGACGGGGTGAGGGAAGACATGCTGGCTTTGAGTTCTTTGACAGGGTTAACATCCCTCTGCATGGAGGGTTGCAGCATGGATAAAACTGTTGCTGCAGCTTTGCTTTGCAGCTTCACAGGTCTGCAGCATCTGGGCCTTTGCACATGTTCAAAGGTGACAGATGCTGTGGTACCTGTGATTGGGGCTCAGCTGCGGGGTTTGCAGATGCTTACGTTGTTGGACCTGCATGGGTTTGGTGATGGTACTGTGCAGCTTCTTGCAGAGCTCACACAGCTGAAGTGCTTGTCACTGGCTAACTTGGGGCTTTCCAGGGAGGGTGCACAGCAGCTCACAAGGTTAGCCCGCTTCTGCATCATGGGTACAGGTTGTGGACAGCCAGTTTAATGATAGGGTTGTCCTGTCTTAGCGTCCCATAAGGTTTATCAATGTATAGGCCTCTGCAAGCAAGTTTCACTGTCAGTCCCTGGAAATATGAGGCTACAGCAAGCAAGCCATAACGAAACCTAACAGGCAGTTTGGGATGTGCTGCGTGTCTGCTCGATGGCATGTCCAATTGAAAAGCGCATGCTTTTGCCTTCGGTTACTCTTAGTATAACAGGTTGTATTTGTCCAGCATGTATAGTAATAGATGTGCAGTATAATTGTTTGCGGACCGTCTGGAGCTTTATCCAATGTATGCAGAAGGCAAGCATGCAGCTGATAGCATAATGAAGATGAGTACTGCATGCACACGCATGCTGAGCTAGGTGCTGCTGTGCAGCCCCTATTATTATCACATTTCATGATATGCCATAGCAATAAGTGCCATAGGCCCCGCACCTCAAGCTGTCCCAAAGAACAGCGAGGTGGAACAGAATCCGGGTAAATTTCGGCATGTATGACAACATACTGTATGCCTAGCCATGAGGTCCAGCGATGTGTGCTGCTTTGGCAGCCCTAAAGGCACCTGTGTTTGAGCCTAGCCCTGAGCAAGGCATTAAACTGCTTGGCTTGCTGTTGACTGGGTCAACTGGTCAGCACATGGCAAGTCGAAATGGGCTGGCCTGACATACATTGGCCAGCAAGGGATTTAGGGTGGGCTGGTGGCAGCCGTTGTGTGAGGTTTTGGACAGGAACTTGAGTATGCCGTTGGAGCCTAAGTTGGCTCCTTGTGGGTGGCGCTGCCCCCACCGGCGCCCCGCTTTGACGGGGCCATTTGGTAATTGGTAATTGGTCACTTCTGATGGACCAGGTTCCAGTATTTCTGCCCATGGAGCCTAGGTTGGCTCCGTACGGGCGCCCCCTTTGAGGGGCCATGATGTAATCGTAATCGTAATTGGTACTGTGTTTGTAGCCATTGTCTATACATTCTGAAATGCTTCAAAAATGATGTCTCTGGTTGGTGATGAGAGTGTACTGACATGTGGACCTAATGTCAGCTCGGGCCCTTATGTGGTGTGCCTTGGTCCGACCCCGTCTCAGGCCAAGTCTATATATGCATGCGTGTAAGCAACAGCTGCTTTGGGGGAGGCTTATGGCTGTCTGCCCTGCTTGTTATAAGGGCTAGGGTACACTATAGCATGATATGCAGGTATGCCCACAGGCAGGCAGGGTTCACATGTCAACAGATATGCGTGTCCATTGCTTTATGGAAATTGTTCAGAACATGGGGATGGGCTGTGCAGTGATCTATCTCATCTTTAACATGGGAATGGACTGCAGTGCCTTGGGTTGTCCAAGGGAAATGGCTTCTGTTGGCATGATTGTCTGCTCCTGCTGCCTTCTAAAATGCTGTTCTGGGTGCGCAGGGCAAGAGGTGTTACCATAGCTATTTACCTGTGCTTAGAACACTTGTTCCATGCCAGCAGGTTAATAGTGAGGACGCCAGTGCATGTGTGTGAAATTTACACTCGTCGGCAAGCCCAGGTCCCCGTGGCAAGTGATACTTGGTGGAACCCACTCTGTATGAGGCCGAGTCTGTGTTTGTGTGTAACCTGTTTAACAGGAATGTAACATGAATGGTGAATGAAGATGGGGTGATGTGCCTCTCAAATCCAGGCAGCGAGCAACTGGGAGATCGACTCGGAACTCCCCTTGCTCAGGTGTTCGATGGCTCGCGTCCTTTGAGTTAGGGTGGCTGACAAGGATTGCCAGTTTTGTGGGTGAGCCGAGGCGTGTCCATTTCAGGGCACGGATGGCTCACGGACAGTTCCACCACCGTTCGGCACCGCGGTGTCACCCAAGCTCGAGGGCTTTCACGGGCTCGAGCCGGCTGCGCTCCTGCGCGTGGTTGACCCAAAATGATGTTGCCCCTCTCATATGCTTACGCAGGCGAGGGCTTGGGGATGCTACAACCCGTGCCAGATTTGGAGATCCACCCACTGCTACTCCCTTTGCGCTCCACTTGGCAAGAATTGCATGCCAGCAGCCCGCAGATCCAGTCATGTTAGCCAGAAGTCGTGCATGTTACTCTAATTGCTGCGTACAAGGCGGGGGTTCTGCCCGCGGTTCATGTCTGACGTTGCCTAGACACCAGGCTTGCTTCGGCAACCGGCATGGTATGCTTCTGCTAACCCCACCCTATACTGGTCAGAAGTAACAGTGTGATAACCCTTTGCCAACCTGTTCGCAGCTTGGGCCACCATCTCACGCAAAACCCTTGTCCAGTACAAGCGAAGCAGCACCTTGGCAACTGCCACCAAAATTGCCACCAATTCAGCAGGGGTGAGTTGTGGACTTTTTAAAAGCAATTGAGACTGACAACCGATACATTGAGTAAGGCTATGCCCAGACGTGGCTCATACAGAGGGTGGCCCACCAGCGCTAGGGATGCTTGCCCCTGACAGCTGTGCCGCAAGCAGTGGGCAGAGTTCATGCTTGGCCATGCACCTGGTTTATACATGGGCAAATTGCCTTTCTACAAAATGGTCCTCATCATGAGGGCTCCTCATACAGGTGTTCAGTATTGGTCAGATTCTTTGGTGAGCTTGTCATAGCATGTATTCAAGACATGGCAGAAAGCTGACTGTAAAGAGAAAATGATAATGTGCGATGGTCATTGTTTGCAGGGTTTTCAACTTCCCAAGCATTCAACTACATTAGTGGCCAAGGCAGGGTCTTTGGGGAAGCTTAAGAGTACTCTGAAGGAGAATGCCCTTGCCCTAGATGTGGTAGCAGTTGCTGCTGCCATGAAACGGCTTCAAGATCGGAAGGTGCCCCGAACCGATCAGCTGAAGATGCTGAGGCACATGACATCGATAGCTATCAAGAGGTGCAGCATCACTGACCGCAACCAGCTCAACGCTGCAGCTCATCTCCTGCACCACTGCGCGAGGCTAAGATGCTTCGATGCTGAGCTGATCTCCACCTGCTTCACAGCTATCGTGCAGCAGCGGTCACTCGGTGACGTCCAGAGCCTCTCCACGGCTATGTTTGCAGTTGCTAGGATGGCTGACGTCACGCGTGGTAGGGTCCCTGGGCTCCCCTTAGAGACGCTGAGAGAAAGCTTCCGCTTACTGCTCGAAGTCTGTCATAAGGATATGACGAGCTCGGGATGGGACAAGTCAGTCAGAGGTGTCGAGCAACTCATGACTGCCACTGCTATGGTTCGGGTGAAACCTAATGACAAGCAGAGCAACGACTTCATAGAGGCCCTTTTGGAGGCGTTTCCTGATGGGGGGACGATGAAGCATTCCTCAGGCATGCTTGCGAATATTGCAAAACTCGGGATCGTGCCGGAGCCCCAGCAGCTGCGGCAGCTCTTTGAATTAGCTGTAGCTGCAACGGACTATGACAGCCATAGCATGAGCAAAACGGTGTCCAATGTTTTTTTGGCACTTCGTTTGTATGCAACGGAAATCCCAGGCGGCTTGCAAGCTCTTGCTGCAAACTCCAAAGCCTATAGCATTGGCTGCGGGCTGCTGCTGGAAACATTCGTCACGCTTCCGTCTGATAAAGCGCAAAACAAGTCGCACTTGGCGTTTTCCCTTGGAGATGCTGCTGTTCTGGCAACCAGCGATCCACCCATAATCTCCAGGACGATGGTAGAGGGCTATCTCAGGCAGCTGTGGGCAGTTACCCACAAAGCTCCGTCCCCTAAGAGAGCCACCCCCTTTATCAGCACAATGGCGGCTGTCTGTGAGGCGATAGTGCTGTTGGACATGGAAGAGCTTGCACCTGCAGTTGCTGAAAGTTTAGATAAAGTAGCAGTGGGGTTTAGATTGGAGAAGAAAGAGGCAGAGGTGAGCAATCTGGTGCGCGAGTCAGGGCCAATGCTATGGCGTGCACACTGCTGGCTGGAGCAGAAGCAGCAGGGGGGTAAAGTGCGCAGGCTGGAGCAGTTCACGCAACAGCAGCTGCAGCAGTTTGAAGCTGCTGCTGCAGATGCCGCAGCAGCCCACCCTGCTCCTGGTAGCGGTGGGCAGTAAGGTTCGATTGTCAAGTGTGGTTCCGGGGGGCACTGCAGGTGTGCAAAGTGTTTGTTAATAATCTTTTCTGTTGCTCTGGTGGTAGAATGTACTCTGGTGGTTGAATTTCCCATGGCCTGGGTTTGGTTTTTGAGAGCATATATCCCTCTGTGGTTGAGTCCTTTGCATGGTTTTTGTACATCTCCAGCCCGTGGTAATCGTCATTGTTTGCCATGCCATTGCAACCGATGGAGGAGTGGGTGGTGTTCTTGATCATGGGCTCTGTCTTGCCTGGATACATGTTTCGGTATCAGTACTGCTTGAGTTGGTGGTATGGAAGCCATTGTGTTTGGATCCATCCGATGGTGTGTTTGGTCGGTTCGACCTAGCAGCCCTTTGCAGTTGCCACACCTTAAATGTTTGTTGTTGTTGTTTTGTTTTAGTGCTGAGGGGGTGCATGAAGCCATGCTTGGCCATGCCTGCCTGCACCACCAACTGCCTCGGACCAGGCCTGGTGTTCATTGATGGCGGAGGAGATAAGCCAGGGTTGTACATACAGGCTACTAGCGTTTAGGGTTCAGGTTGCACATTTGCAATGCGCACCTTTTGCCTCAGACTGATGGTGCCGCTTGGTGTGCTGATAGCTTTGCATGGTTTGGGGGACGGTCTGCCGTTGTGCACCCTGGTTGCACTGTTGCTCATTGTCAAGTTAAAGACGTCAAGTTTGAGTGGTTGACAGTGGACATTGGGGTCATGTTGTCTCTTTAGCCAATTCCCTTGTTAGGGTTTAGGGTTTAGGAGTGCCACAGCACCACACATACATCACACAACATCCGAGCAGCCCCTTCTATCTGCATCAATTTCATTTGGCTAGACACTGCACCGGCAATTGACAGAAGTGCGAGTCAGGAACAGCAGCAGCTGTCGCCACCCTGTTACACAAAAGCAGGGTCAAACAAACAAACAAAAATTTAAGGTGCGGCAACCGCAAAGGGCTGCTAAGTCGAAACGACCAAATGCACCAGGGTCAAACATCCAATCAAAGACAATGCCTCTATATCAGCACATGAAGAGCGGCTCCAGTGACGGTGCCAATGAGGAACACCAGCAGCTGCTCAATGCCCTACTATCCTGCAAAAGCGACTGAAGACGATGCTTTTCACAAAATACAAGATTACAAGATTACAAAGTGGCCCCACAAAGGGGCGCCCGTAACGGAGCCAAACTAGGCTCCATGGGCATCATACAGACTCATCAATATAATCATCATAGTCAGACGAAAACGTATCAATTTGATAACCAACCAGACCTAGCTCCTCTAGTGTCTCCCTAGTTGCATAAGGGAGAAGGGGCCCCTGGTTTCAGGCCGCCACCTTTCCCACCCCAACACCCCAAGAGGGCTGTCAGACAGATCATACGAGCACATCAGGCACTCAATGCAGACAGCCAAGACCTGACCCTTTTCCACAATCGACCACAGGGCCATTGTGTCAGCTATGCATAACACAACAAGCTAGGGCCTTGTACTACAGTACTACTGACGGTCAGGAACACATGCCAACATGCAACATGGCTAATACCAAGGCCGCCTGTGACCCCCGTGGTTTGCACAGAACGAACAATTGCACAAACAGAAGCAGAACAACCACCAACCTGCAACTTTCAAACAAGCACATGATGTGTGACGCCCCGCCCTACAGACACAAACGACTTGAAGACATGTCCATCTCAGCAGCAATGAAGGGAAGCACATGTCTGCTGCTCACTCTGACGACAACAGCCCGTATTCTATTCCACCTCGCTGTTTTCAAAAACGGCTTGAGGGCGGGGCCTGTGGCACTTTTTGCTATGACATATCATGAACATGTAATGCTCAACTGACGCACATCAATGGGCAGACACCTGCTGAGACTTATCAGTCCAGCCAGGACCAGTGACACAGAGCTAATGCAGACAGGTCCAACTGGCGCCAACTACAGCACCAGCACTCACAGTATCACACAACATGCAAGCATCTCCTTATATTATATGCTTTCACTTGCCTAGAGATGCCAGCGAACAACTCATGAGCAGCTATTGCCACGCCGGCCTACCAAAGCAGAATATCGACAATGCCTTCCGCATTAGGACCTCCTGTTTCCCGGCTAGCTTTCCCACCCAAGGCTAAACAGATCATGCAAGATTACCAGGTTACCAACTAGCCCAGAAGGGCATCACATGGGAGCCAATAAAGGCTCATAGGGCCGAAAACGTTCTTTGGCATACACACATGAGCAGACTTCTCTCACAACACACTAACAAACTGGTTGGAATCATGTCGCGGGTGCTGCACGGCCCAAAAGCTGTGCAGTAATCTATCTCATAAAATTGCGCAGACTCCTGCTGACACTCTGTCAGTCCAAGATAGATTGGCATAGGCTTGTCAGCACATCTTACCTTTTCAGATGTACCTCCTGTCCCATTCTCGCTTATTGTACAAAAACTGTGGAGGCAAAACACCTCTTCTGTTAAAGCAAGCCAAACTCAAGGAGGGGACCTGCCCACAGGCATTCAGCACAGCAGCAGCTACTAGCAATGCAGCAGATCTGTCATGTGATCCCCCTTTCTGGCACGCTGAGGCCGTCCCTCTAGGAACTGGTACATGCAGGTGTTAACTTGAATCCCCACAACCCCGAAAACACACAGATCAGGTTGAAACGGGCCCCACAACAAGGGGAAACGGAAGCAAACTGCCCATGCAGCTAGTGAACAAGGTGCAGGACTTTGCTGCACTGGGCCACTCGAGAGATTCCTGCTCTTCCTAATCTCTCTCCTTACTTGGTGACAAACTAAGGATATTCTAACCAGCCAACCAGCTAACCAGCCAAGCCAGCCTCCACCACATTACACAACACAACTGGCAGGAGATACGATCAAGACCCTCCTCCTCTCAATACATCAACAAACTGGTTGGAGTCATGTGCCGGGTGCTGCACGGCCCATATTCTGTGTGCAGTAGTCTACCTCAGATGTACCCATCAACCCGGCAAATCACTGCATTCCGTTCCATGACAACCCCAGCACCTATTGACAGCTCGGCAGGCATGCGGAGGCTCACATATTATATGGCTTTGAGAGACTGATTAGTGCTCCCAAGCCATCACCACTACTGAGTCGCGTTCCCTCCCACTTTACCTTCCCATTACTCCTCCCCCTTCTCCTGCTCCCACACCTGCTACTGCTGATCCTTGCAAATGACTTTGCAGCAGTCCTCCTGCCACCACTTCACCCCACCTTCCAGTATTAGGGTTTAGGGTCATGTTAGGTTTTAGGGCTGTATTAGGGTTTGGGTTGAGCCTAAACCCTGCTGCTGCCACTTGCAAATGACTCTGCAGCAGTCCTGCTGCCACCACAGAACCCTACATTAAGATATTTTACAGATCCAAAATCAGCAGCACTGCATGCTGACCTCCAAAGTGCAGCTCCTTCTGACAACTAAGTAACACACTACAAGACAGGAACGTGGAACACAGACAGCCTTATTCATTCCTGCTTTGACCTGTTATTTGAGCTTTGCGTGCCATAGGTGTCAACGGCACAGCAGCTCCTCGGTGTGGCAACGTCCCAAACAACCCATCTACAGCTGGGAGGATGAAAGACAGCCAGTACTCCTCATTTCTGCAGTGATGGAGCATGTGGTGCCGTCGTATTGCCCTTAGAAATGTATTGCCTGGCCCAGGGATCCATCTGGTATGGACCACATAATGTAGCCATTCGTAGGTTAGGCCCATTGCGTAGTAAGTGGCAGTGGCGGTGGTGGCAAGGGGTGATGCTTGGAAGATGATGAGGAAGATGAGGGCTGCGATCAGCATGACGCCACCAATGAGGCTGGGGGGGTCCACGGAGACATGGAAGTAGGGGCGGGCGTGATGGTGCTCGTGAATGTCTTTGCCTGCGTATAAGCAAAGGCAGCAGCATACTTCCGGGTTACCTCAGTCGAATGGAGGTGGATGAATACGTGAATGGGACCCATATGTATAACACCCAGGATATATATTTACATTTCATGATATGCCATCGCAGGATGTGCGACAGGCCCTGCATGCAGGCCGTTACAAAGAACAGCGAGGTGGAACATAATCAGCATAGTACATTAAAAGGGGGATTAACCAAGAACGCTTAGCGCTGGATGCATACCAGACGCTGCTCGAGGCTACCCTTGCAAGGCTGCTTTAAGAGTCCCACCAAAGTTGCTGAGAAGCCAGATATCAAGGGCGCATTCTTCTGCCCCATGGACAGACATGTGTAAAAATACGATTGCATGATATCCCACAGTCCACTGCTGCTGCTGCACCATTGCTAGCTTGAAGGCCGTTAAACTGCTGCTGCTGCACCATTGCTGGCTTAAGGGCTGTTAAACTGCTGCTGCTGCTGCACCATTGCTGGCTTGAGGGCTGTTTAACTGCTGCTGCTGCTGCACCATTGCTGGCTTGAGGGCTGTTAAGCAGCCTGGTACTTTAGCTCGCTTCCACTGTTGTCTTCTGGAAGAACCGCTTAGACACAACTTTGATTTCCTTGGAGGTGAACATAGCCAGGCCTTCACCAAGCTAATTCCCTTGCCATGCAGCCAATAGGGACCTGACCAATCCCTGACATGCTATAAGCTCCATCATATTTTAGTATTGCTGCTGCTGTAGTCTGCATTATAACAGGCTTGTTTGCCTGATCTGTGCCACTATGTGTAGCATGCTGCGTCTGAAACTCACCAAACCAGTCAAACTTTGAGTGAAGTAAGTGGGCATGGACGAACCACTCCTGGAACAGCCATAAAGCAGCCACGCAGGCACAGACTGCATGGGGTAGCAATTATCAGATCAGCTGTCAGAAGAGGATTGGCTCGCCAGAACGGCTGCGGCAGACATACAGATAACTGCTACGCACCCACAGGGTCCCAGACTGTGATTGGCTGCTGGATGCGCTGAAAGGCGAGGAACACCAGAGCTCCACATGGCAGTAGGACGCTAGGTTGTTGGAGGAAGACCTTTACAACCTCTCTTAACGTCTCAGGCACCGCCTCTTCCGAGCTGCCAGCGACCGATGTGAGTGGCATGCTCGCAATTTCAGCTTCCTTTTCCAATGTAAGGTTACTACGGTGGGCTTGAGTTCGTAACAGACCTAATCGGGGTGAAAGGACACGACGAGATGCAAAAATTGACGGCGCATTATGGATTACTTGCTTGGAGGCAAGGCAGTGTCGGTTCATGGTACGCTGCAACTTTCAACGGCAGCTTGTGACGGCCCATCAGCCGCGAACAGCATCTGAGAGGACACCCGTGAGTTGCTTTCTGCCATGTGCTGGGCATCCATGTGTTTTGGAGAAATGCATGGAAGCAGCTCACTTGTTTTCTAAGATCCAGCTGTCTGGTGACGAACTAGTGATTCCCAAACATTCAAGCCAAACATTATTTGAGCAGCGGTTGAGCATCCTCTCAACGTATGACGTGACCGCGATTCGCATGAAGGAAAAGCTGCGCCTATTGAGCTGAAAGCAATCCTTCGTAACCAGACACATGCGGTGTATATCAAGTGTACAAGCTCGGTCCCTCTCTGATTACCTTGCAACTAACCATCTTTTGCGAGTTTGTATGCGGAGTCAAACTATGCGGTGCTGCTCTCATACAACGTCACCAGCCAAAAGCAGTCAAGCATCAGGAGCGGCCCGCTTCCCCACTTTTGGGTAGAGCCACACGGATCAGCGGTTGTCGCCGCAGATCAGTATAACAAGACGTCTGTGGACTGCAAGCACGAACTGGCAGAAAGATGCAGCTGCACCATGCAAAGCAATGCCTGCACCCGGTCCCTAGCTTACAGCCAACAGATTGTTACCAACAGCCAAGAGGGCATCCCTTGGAGCTCATGAAGGCTCATAAGGTCAGAACAACAGCCATAGTCTACAAACAGGATTTAGAAACACCCTTTGTGCTCCAGGCGCCAGATTGGCCTTCAAACAGTTTGTGCATCCCGCTGCGAACCGTATAAACAGGCATCAATCCCCTACCACCCATATCCAGCAGCAGCTGCAGAATGGCAAGCCATTCCCACTAGGCAGCTACAGTCTTAGCATCCACCAGAGGCAGTGCTGAAGAACTCCTCCCGCCCCTTCTACTGGGCTCTGACTGCATTGCTGCAAACTTGCTACAGCCAGCTTCACTCATGTAACCCCGGGCTTCAAGCTGTGCCAAACAGCTGCTTGCGGATCTCTGGCAGGTTTGCCTGGTAGGCAATGTGCACACGGTGGTCCAGGGTGTTGCTGCACAGGATCCTGCCATCTGCTGATGTCAGCACAATGCCGCCACAGCTGCAGACACCAGACAGAAGGACAAGCAGGAAATGGGGAAATAGTCAGAAGGTTGCTGTATTGTAGACATAGCGATACACTCGTTGGGGCCTGCAGCGCTCAAGGACGCACTCATGAGCCCCTTGGGCAGACACAACAAAGCACATGGAAGTTGAAGGGCGGAGAAGAGACGGTAGTATGGGCAATGAGAATGACATAGAAAGCCAGGGTCTTATTTAGCAAGCAGGGCAATATTGATGTCTCCCTAACATAAGCAGCCAAAATCTGAAACACCAGCCCATGCAAGCATCAACCATTGTGCTAGTACAGTTCCCGCCTCTGGAAAACCATGTCAGAATGTGTTCACATAAAGACTAGACAACCATGGCAACCATGTTTCACATGTGGCCCTTCTGCCAGCACCATAGGCTGCTAGGCCTGCTTTAGAGAAACAGACGTCAGCACATCCGTTTTGGCTTCCCAGCATTGCATGCCATCGTATCATACTTAGTGCCTGCCACTGCTGCTCCCCCCTGCTTTGTCACCGCACGTCTCACCAGCTCAAGCCCTCATTCTCGCCATCATCTGCATCCCCCTTTGGTGCTGGTGGTAGGTAGTCCCTCTGGTCCAGCGTCAAAGTGGGTGCCTCCTCCCCATAAACCGCTGTGTACTGCTTGCGTGCACCTTCCAGCACATCCTTGACGGCACCAGCATCTGCCTGGCGGCAACGCACTACAGCAGTACGCTCTTGCAGCTTCTTCATGGCCTGCAAGAGAACAACATCAGAGGATGAAGGTCCAAATCACTTACTAGGAAAGCTGAGGCTGCAGACTAGCTCCATGGCAGCAAGACGACCCTCAAACAAGGGCGAAGCTAGCACTGTATAGTTCCTGGAGATGAACTGCACCCGCACCTTGCTAAAGTAGAAAGCCAGAGCATTTGGCTACAACAGAGGCTGGTAAAGCAAGCTATCATTGGCAAGAGACCTCAGGATGGAGAGAAAGCAATGCAGAGTTCGGAACATTGCAACAAACGTACTTGTGAACGCACCACATGGATAGCCGCTTCATGGAGGCACACATGGGAAGCCTTGCACGTAGTTCTGGACATTTGAATGCACAGCAATGGAGCCAGGTGGAAGAATTCTTGAGGGGAGGAGCAGAAGGACACCAGAAGGCTACTCATGCATCAGCATCATGAGATGTGTGGTCCATTGGTTGCTAAGGAGGCTCCTGAGCAAGTGCAGTCAACTTTGGAATGTGGTGTTATGAACACAAGCATCCAATTTGTTTGCTGTGTCCGTAGTTGGATGTCTGCTTGGGTATTCCTCTTGCTTGGTGGTATGGATTCCATTGTTTTTGGACCCATCCGATGGTGTGTTTGGTCGTTTCGACCTAGCAGCCCTTTGCGGTTGCCGCACCTTAAATTTTTGTTTGTTTGTTTGTTAAACCACATTACTCCCTATTGGATGCACAGGAAGGTCCCTTACCTGCACAATCAGCTCCTGCAGCAGCTTCTTGTATTGAGCATTATTCTTGGACACATCCTTAATCCTGTTGCGGGCCTCCTTAATGACCAGCTTGATAGCCTCTTCTCTCGCTGCTAGTACACGCAACCTGGCTTCATTGAGGGTCTTCGAGTACTCTCTGCAAAAATGGGTCAAATAAACCGGTCAGCGCTGGCCCAAGCACGCACAGCTTGTGCAGCTGCCAGAATTGATCCAGTAGCCAGGAAGTTCATAAAGCATTGCTGACTGCCCTCCTTTGCCCTTTTTGCTGTGGGCAAAAGCTGCTTACATTTTCTTCTTGACTTCAACTTGGGCCTCCCTCCTCTCATAGTCCTTTCTGATCTTTGCTTTCTCCTGTTCTAGCAGTTGTAGCTTCTCAAGGTTGAATTCCTGCAGTTGGCATCATTATGCACTCAGGCATGCTGTCAAAAAACAGAGGCCTCATGACCGAAGACCTGATCTGCTTGACATGCTAGGGTGTACCTCCTCTGCGGACACACGGATCTCATTCGCTTTTTCATCCGCCTCCTGCTTAATGAACCTAACCATCTGCTCTATCTGCTTCTCAACCTGCGGGAAGTAGACACCATCTGGCTGTGAAATACTGTTCAACGTCTCGCGGACAAACCAACACTGGTCACTACAAGGTCCGGACCTCAAGCTCGTTCATCTTGGCGCTAGCGGTCAAAGAATTAAGAGGCTGATGCCAACAAGCAGCTTCACACAGGAAAGCGGTGGCAGGCCAGACAGGGCAGCACCACTACACGACAAGATCCTCAGGGGCTGAGAACGAGAACCCCACTGCAGGCAAAAGGCAACGTGTTCCAGCGCAAACTCAACGTGGCTGCCATGATAAATGCAAGTTCTAGAAGACGTGTTCTGTGCCCGCAACCACTGATGGCATGGTCTGTTCTCAATTGAACACGAGTCCCGCGCGGTGACACGCACAGAAGTTAACGGGACACAATCCTGCCCCCGTTTCTGATACGTTTCTAGTCTGCTACGGTAGATATGACTACCAAGTAGAGTTTCCTGACTCCGTTGGGCTGCCTGTTTCGGAGAACTTCTGTGAGAAACTTCGGCATCAGTGACCATCTGCATAACGGAAAGAGCGGTTCTGCAAGAGTGCGTTGGATCTCAGAAGGTTTAAAGCATATACGTCCGGTTGTAGGCACTTGATTGTCTGCAAATGGGGGCCAAGGGCGAAACGTGGACAACAATAGAGAGCGACCCTGGAGTCTTCACTGAGCTCATACAGCAGATAGGCGTGAAGGGGGTCCAGGTCAGCCGAAAGAGCTCAGCACTGCAGTTCCATGTATATCGAAGCTGCTACGGGTGGAAATGTTCAACCATATGGCTCCAAGCAGCTTACATAAACCAGATGGCTTTTGGCAACTGCAGGTTGAAGAGCTCTACTCATTGGATCATGACTCTCTGAACCCTCTCAAGTAAGCATGAGCAAGCTCCTCCACATAGGTTGAAGGCGGGCTGCTCTGGGCACTTATTATCTGCTTGAAGCAAGCATGTGCTTGATCCATGCAGCATTCCGCTTGCAGGGCCAGCAGCTCCTGCCCACGCTTCTGTGGTCCACTGAAAGCTACGTGCATGCTTAACACATGCATGCTTAACGGGCATGACAACAGCATAGCATGAGCATAATGTCAAGCCACCCCTCCAGCTGATTTGGGCAAATGTTGCCCGTATAGCAAGAGCTTTGCTGCAGTAGTGTGCGTAACTCCAACATGCATGCGTCTCATCTGTGCAGGCCAGTCTATGGCTTGATCTTCCTCTTCAAGTGGCGCCATGAGAAGGATGACCGGCCTGTGGACCACAACGCCCAAGGCAAGGTGTTCTTTGCAAACCAGGTCATCAATAATGCCTGTGCCACGCAAGCCATCCTGTCAGTGCTGCTCAACTGCCCTCAACTTGACCTGGGCAATGAGTTGAAGAGCTTCAAGGAGTTCACAGCAGACTTCCCACCAGACTTGAAGGGTGCGCAGCAGTGTCATAGGAAGCCGAGAAACAGCATCGATCTTATGGAGGCCATGACCAGGCATGGGCAGTCTAAGGTGCATCTGTATTGAGATTTTCCGCTTGCAGGTTCAGGCTGCTATGGCAGAAGTTGCTTGTTTCAACAGTCATTGATAGATTGTTGTAAGCAGTGCGGCCTTTCTCGCACAAGTATGTACTCATCTTTGCTCTAGTGCTGAGTGTGCGAGGGCCAGACTTTGTAAATCACAATGCTGGACTCTCTCCCACATGTTGTCCAGGCATGGTGGACCCTCTCCCACGTGTTGTTCTGCGTGACCTCTGTTTAGAGGGTGCAGCGGCGGTTGGCAGGGTACCCCTGGCGTGGTTGTGCATTCTCTCCTCTTATGCCTGCCTGTGCAAGGTTGTGATAGAGCTTTAAAGCAGGTCTACCCGTATACAATTCACATCTGACCCCTGTTCTGGTGCACAGGTCTGGCCATTAGCAACAGTGACAGCATCCGTGCTGCCCACAACAGCTTTGCGCGGCCTGAGCCCTTGGTTTCAGATGAGTCCCGCAGTGCAGGCGAGGACGATGATGTGTATCACTTCATCAGCTATCTGCCTGTGGATGGGACCTTGTATGAGCTGGATGGGCTGAAGCCTGGGCCCATTTCTCTTGCAGAAGTCACAGAGGTGAGTAAAGCAGGACCTGGGGGGGAGAAGCACATTATTGTACGAGCTGGGGTGGGTGATTGCACCTGCTGTGGTGTGCTGGCTGGCTGACTTTGCCGTCCAAGGCTAAGCTGATCCATCCAGCATGTCTTGGTGGTTTGGCTCCTTTTGTGGTTGTGCAGGGGCACATAGAGTAGCGTCTTTGATGTGTAGCTGCATGGATCGCACCCTAGTTTTACATTTTAGCTTTCATGTTTTTAAACTACTGTAAACATGTTCATCGAGTTCATCTCAAAGATTGGAGCACTAGGAACGTCTTGAACTATCATATGAAGATTGATGAGCCAGATGCACAGCCAGAGCACCAGTGAAACTCTCCTGGTTCTCTGTATTGCAGCTCTGCCACATCCGCGTATTCATGCAGTATGTTAGTATGTATGGCGTTTGCGGCTTAGCCACCATTGTTCACAGGAAGCAATTGCTAGAGGTGGCTGGAGGCTGACCTTAAACAGTATGGGGGAAGCAAGCACATTTGCACTGCCAGCAGCAGCTGGGTTCGTTGGTGTCAGGAACAATGGGACCTCATTCACATTTCTCTACTTCCTTCTGCGTGAATCTTACGCCATCTGCTGCTCTACTTGCAGGACAACTGGCTGGAAGCAGTGGGTCCTTTCATCCAAGCTCGCATTGACCGCTATGCAGCCAATGAGATTCGCTTCAACCTCATGGCAGTCATCGGGGACAGGCAGGAGATACTAGGCAAGCAGATAGCAGCAGTGAAGGCACGCCATAGAGCAATCCTGCAGAAACTGGGTCACGATGAGGCAGAGGGAGCAGCAGCAGCTGGAGGAGCAGAGGCAATGGAGGTAGATGAGGAGGCAGCGGCTGCAGGGCTTCCAGATGGGCAGGAGGAGCTTCAGGGGCTGTTGGCAGAGACGGGCGCTGAGATAGCAAGGTGAGTGGGGCACAGGGATGTCTGGGAAGTGCTTAGGAGCTGCTTAGGGTTCAACTAGGTGTCTTTTCTTGTTTGCTTGGATGATGCTTTGCTCTGGGGCAAATCTTGCGGGTAGGTGCTGTGGAGAGGAGCAGGAGGTGGGGTTTTGCAGGGTCCCCAGATGGGCAGGGGGAAGCCCGACAGGGGCTAGGGCAGACCCAGGGGGCTGAGATGGCAAGATGAGTGGGGCACAGGGACACGGTGCTGCGCGGGGGCGGGGGGGGGGGGGGCTGGTATCGCTTAGGTAGGGAGCTGCTTCGGGACTAACTGGGTATGTTTTCTTGTTTGCTTTCCTCTGGGGCGAAGTTTGCGGATACATGCCGTGGAGGGGAGCAGGAGGTGTTTGTATGCAGGGTTCCCGGATGGGCCTGGTAGGGGAAGGGCTGTTGGCAGAGACAGCGGGGAAATTGTTGCTTGCAAATGCTCGGAGACTGCTGGAAGGGGCGGCTTATGGGGTGGCCATTCACGTATCTAGAGTCCGCTTGCAACATGTTTTTAGTTACTGCAATTCCTAGTTCAGGGGTTGCTTGGCTGAAGGCACATGCTGTGGGCGAACATGGGTGGTAGATGTTGTGGCAAGGAGCGGAATGTGACTACATGGTTGGTGTTCTTAAAGGGCTGCAGCGGTCGCTCATATAGACACAGGCTTTTTTTATGTGGGCAGTAAGCATGAGCGACTCGCAATAGCCAGTGCGGCTTTGGGGTGCTTGGGTATCAGATCACATCTGCTTGGGGACATAGCTATAGAGTGCACTTCCGTGGTGGCGATTCATCTCTTTAACAGTGCTGAGGCCAAGCATGAGTGGATGTTAGGTACAAGAGCTGCAGCATGGGCCTATTGTGCTGTGCATGGGTGCTGTGGTGTTGGGAGCGGCAAGAAGGGGCTGCACAGAAAGAAGTTACTTCAGTGACAGTCTAGTGACGGTTTGTCACGACAAGTGTGTCGCTGTAGCCATAGGCATGGCACATGCTTGCATATGTTCCATGTTAGTACCACACTACTTGGGGGTTCTATTGCCGAAAGCCCCAGATATCGCACTTGTCTCACAGTGTTGGTGTCCTTTGCTCATCCATGTATTGTTTTGACAGGTTGGAAGAGCAACTAAGCGCAGAGGCCGCTAAGCGGCAGCACTGGCACGAAGAGAACATCCGCCGCAAGCACAACTACATCCCCTTCCTGTTCAACTTTTTGAAGCTACTGGCAGAAAAGAAGCAGCTGCGGCGGCTCATCCAGGAGGCACAGGAGAAGCAGCAGAAAGCAGCAGCAGAGGCTGGGCAAGGCAAGCCAAGTAAGCAGCAGCGGACACAGTGAGCACCTGCAGCAGCTATGGGCGGGCATGCCAGGGTAGGGGGAAATGAGTTTTAAGGATATTTGGTCATGTTTGATTTGTGAGTCTGATCATTCTGGTACTTCCTCTGATGAGGAACCGGTTGAAGTCTAGATGGCTCCATGCTTGGGTCTTACTCTTGGTTGGTGGACTGGAGTGTGTTTGCCGATGATTCCTTTAATGACGCACTGGTTTGAGCTAATGTCAATTGGGCCGATGTCAAGTCTACGGGCATATACCCTCTGCATCCTTCTTTGACCTCACTTCAGCAGATTCCAAAGCACTGATGGTTTTGAGATAGGAAGGATCCCCTGATGTTCCTGCGATTTGAGCCAATCCATCAGCCGTGTTAAAAGTCAGTGCCGTACATCCGTTACATCAGAGGTCATAAACCCCTGGTTACATCCGTACACTTGGCTTTAATAGAATTCG
The DNA here is from genome assembly GCA_963556185.1 of Pseudopediastrum boryanum. Lineage (NCBI taxonomy): Eukaryota > Viridiplantae > Chlorophyta > Chlorophyceae > Sphaeropleales > Hydrodictyaceae > Pseudopediastrum > Pseudopediastrum boryanum. The sequence goes on from OY744494.1 coordinate 1,140,695, forward strand.
TTTGTTGGTGTAACAGACGCAACTACGCTCGGCAGTTGCACTACTTACCTTCAGAGCTCCCTTGTTACGGTTCTAAGATCCCACGGTGACCCTCACCTGCCTGAGGCACTCAAGCTGATCGCTATTTGTTAATTTGTGCGCTGCAACTATATGCAACACGCACCGATTTGCCTAGACCTTAGTCTCTACCTGTTCTTATATATATGGAGTTCATCGCAAGTGAACACGCTCGTAGGTTGGATCTTGCGTCAGTGCAGCACGTTTTCTCTTTCCTCTCGCCGAACCACCTTGCGGTATCAGTGAAACCACTTAGCAAGCACTTTGAGCAGTATGTTAAAGAGTCCCAGGGAAGCAGAAGTTCCAGTTTGGATCCTGCAGAAGATGTGCCTCCCTGGGCTTTGCTGCGGCTGGGAATAGCGGACTCCACCTATGTGCAGAAGAAGCGGCTCATGGTCGCCGCGTCCAAAGGAGGTTGCCTATATACACTGCAGTGGGCGCGGCAGCAAGGGTGTCCTTGGGATCGCACTGTTAGCGATGCAGCAGCAGCAGGGGGTCATCTGGCTGTGTTGCAGTGGCTCAGGCGGGAGGGGTGTCCATGGGGTCCTATCACTCTTTCAGCAGCAGCCAAGGGCGGGCACTTGCACGTGCTGCAATGGGCTGCGCAGATTGGGGGCCATTTGAGTTCTGACTTCTGCGTAGCCGCAGCATCAAGTGGCAACCTAGCACTGCTGCAATGGGCAAGGCAGCAGGGGTGCCCATGGGGGGAACGCACATCTGAAAAGGCAGCCTCGACTGGGAAGCTTGAGGTTCTGCAATGGGCCAAAGCTAACGGTTGTCCCATGGGCGGTTCAACCTGCGACGGAGCAGCAGCAGGTGGCCATTTAGAGGTGTTGCAGTGGGCAAGGAAGCATGGGTGCCCCTGGGGCAAATACACTTGCAGCTGCGCAGCCGGGGGTGGGCATTTAGAAGTCCTCCAGTGGGCAAGGTCTGAAGGGTGTCCGTGGGATGAGCTGGTTTGTCAGGGGGCAGCAGAAGCTGGTCATTTGGAGGTGTTACAATGGGCAAGGGCTCATGGCTGTCCATTCAGCAGTGAAGTATGCTTAAATGCGGCAAGGGGGGGTCATTTGGAGATCTTGCAGTGGGCTAGGGAGCAGGGGTGCGCTTGGAGCAGTGAAGTGTGCTTGGTTGCAGCAGGGAAGGGCCATCTGGAGGTGTTGCAGTGGGCAAAGGCAAATGGCTGCCCATGTGACAGTGATGCTTGTGCTGCAGCTGCAATGTGGGGACATGTAGATGTCTTGCAGTGGCTGCGGGAGGAAGGGTGTGCATGGGATTCATGCACCTGTGCGGGAGCAGCCTGGCATTCACTTGCAATGCTGCAGTGGGCTAGAGAGCATGGTTGCCAGTGGGACGCTCAAACCTGTGCTTGTGCAGCAAAGGCAGGGCGGCTGGAGGCGCTGCAGTGGGCTAGAGAGCATGGCTGTGAGTGGGATGCAGACACATGTGCCGAAGCAGCTTCCTCAGGGCACTTAGAAGTGTTGCAGTGGGCAAGGGAGGCCGGTTGTCCTTGGGATAGGTCTACTTACATGAGGGCCCTGCGTCACTCTCATGTCCTGGAGTGGGTCACTGAGAATGGATGTCCCCAGGTGTAGTTTGCAGAGATTTGGAAGTGGCAGGAAGCTGGTTTCTGTGTAGCACGGGTAACTCTTCCAGTATCTTGTAGTTGTTGAAGTCTGAGGCAGAGCTATTCCATGCTCATTTCGACAAGAGCCCAAGCAGGGTGTCAAGTGGGAGCTGTCTTAAGTTAAGGGGTGCTTTGTGTACTTGCGGCAGTGACAGCAGCATGGTTCGAATTGTTCCACCTCGCTGTTCTTCGTGACAGCTTGGGGTGCGGGGCTTATGGCACTTTTTGCTATGGCATATATTGAAAAGTAATAATGATGATGGTTGGGGGCAACCTGGGGAATAAGGTGTTGTGGGAAGTTGTGCAGCAGCGCTTACCATGGTATTTCCAGCAGCATCAGAATAGGGATAGAGCAGGAGCATGGGAACATGTGTACTTAGGTAGCTCTGTCAGGTTACTTGCAAATCCTGCAGCGGGCACTGGATGTGCGTTTCTGTCCTTTTCGAGTTAGTGTGCATTCACGGAGCAATAGAATACTGTGTTTGGACTGGAGTGTAATTAGCTGTGTGTTAGCTTTTGGCAATGCATCTTTCCGATGGGCCTTGTCGTGCAGTTTGTAACCGAGCCAGAGTACAAGGCTTTGAGACCATACTTGACTGATGAGACATACGTGCACAGGTGTTGGGGAGGAGTGCTTTTTAGTGGCCATGCACCATCACCAAGCGGTGTGCTCATGGCCTTGGATTATGGAACATGCGAAGGCTGCATATGTTTACACTGCTGTCTCACTTCCTTACGGGCTGGTTGATGTCGCTGCTGCATCGGGTTTCATTCGCTCGAGTTTTTTTTGCCTGATTTACCTTTGCCTTATCAGAGTACGGGCATGGATGTAACCACCCAGATTGCCTTTCTCTCTACATATGTCCTCTTTGCACCTCTGGTAGTTTTGGGGAACCAGATGGGGGTGGGGCTGGGGTGCTAGTTGGTAGCGGCGGTCAATTCGGCAGAGCTGTCTGCTTCATATCTGGTGGGGCTTCCTGTGCAGATGTCATGAATTGGGGGATATTGTCTGCAATGCCGACACATGCATGCGACTCATAGCATCTCTGTGCGATGGAGTTGGCTAATCTGCTCTGCATTGTGCATTGGCTGGCATAGGTGCTGGCATTGGAATTGTGTGTTGTTGGTCATGTTGAGTAATTAATTGAGTGACATATGTGTGACTGGGTGGCCGAGGCATGTGGCAATGTCTTGGATTTTTTTGCTGCTGCTTTGTGAATTTCCAGATCTGGGTGCGAGTGTATTTGGAAAAAGTTGTATGCAAAGATCTGGGGATTGTGAGAAGTGTCAGGGGAGAAAAGGAGTGAGGAGGGCAGGGTAGGGCAGGGGATGAGGCGGGGCAGATTGTATTATAGTTATAGCAAACAGGTTTGAAACACATTGCATGTCTGCATGTGGAATTTGTTTCCGCTGTTTCCTTTGGCAGGTGATAATAGGTGATCGAGAGAGGTGTTGGTTTTTTCCTTATCGTCACAAATGTTGTAGTATCGTGGGTGGGGTACTAGATAATGGGTGCTATACCATGTGTAACCTTCACAACCAATGCATGCCACGGTTCAAAGTGTATGTGCAACCTCAAGCAACCTTCTGTAGTTGCAGCACTACAGATATGTGGTATTTGTTGGATGCAAGCAGGGGGGGACAACTGGGTTGTGAAGGGGGGGGTGAGCTTAGTGATTGATGGGATGTATGGGGATATGGTAACATTTTACATGCCTGGGCTGGGGTGGGGGGTGGGGGGGGAGGGGTGAAGGTGGGCGGAGCAGGGAAGGAGGCAGCAATAGTTGTATGAGACGTGAACGGACTGCTTTGCTGTTGCCTGGAGGTTGATGAGCTGCACTACAAATTGAGGGTTAGTGGAGAAACTTGCCAACCGCTGGGCACACAGCAAGCCATTCCTCTCATTTCAAGCCATTACTGGCTGCGGCATATGCTGCTGTTGTCGAAAATGAGAAGGGTGTTTGTTATATGGTGGGGGAACACAGCATTCTGACATGTCTCTATACCCCGATAAGCAGAAGGACAATTTGGGGCGGCAGCTGTCCCCTATGGTGGAGGAAGGTCTCACCCATCCCAACTACGGGGCGCATACTTGAGCGAAGTACTTCTCTTGACTGCATGCCCAAAGCCTCCCTCCACCATAGGGATGAAGTGCTGCTGCTAGTTTGTATGATGTGTTGTATGATGTATTTTTAACCTGTGTATGATATTTTGCCAGTGTGTGTGATGTTTAAGGGCTTAGGGTTTAGTGTTTGCTATTGCGGCTGCAAGGGAGCATGGGGTGCATCTGCTGTTGTAATGGCAGGTAACGAAGCGTATGTCTCAGAAGTGTACAGTACTGCTACTGCTGGAGGTTTGTAAGCTCTGTCACTGTTTGAAGATTAGTGGAGGCTCTATACCCTTGCTAAGCTGATTAGGAAGAACAGGCTGGGCACTTGCTGCCCACGACGGTTGAGGATCATGGTTTGGCATAGTAGTGAAGAAGCCACGTGTGTCCACTACACACCTAAAGCCTCCCTCGGCCATTGGAATGAAGTGGTGCTGCTGGTTTGTGTGATTTTTCGGGTTTAGGGGTGCGGTTTTGCTACTGCAGCTGCAAGGGGAGCATAAGGTGCATCTGCTGTTGGGATGGGGGGTAATACAGCATATTTCTCAGAGTGGGATGTTACTGCTGCTGTTGCGGCTGTTCCTGGTGGTGGTAGGGTTTAGGGTTTTAGGGTGGTTGTGGTGCAGCAGTTCCTTCAAATGAGTCAGTTTAGGGTGTTATTGGAGGTCCACTAATTGGGACGAGGTTGTGCATCTTATCCCTCGTGGGGGGAAGAGATATTAGTTCGTTCCACCTCTCTTGGAATTCGGCAAACAGTCTGCTCTCAAGGCTGGGTTCCTGGCTTGGGCCGCAAGTGGTGCAGCATCTACAGAAGGCCAGGCGGGGTGGACAATTGTATATTAGGGTAGGATGCAACATTAGGATGCAACATGGTTACTGATTTTCACCTGCTGTTGAGAGGGATAAGGAGGATGCAAGTGGGCTTGGCATGGGGGGGAGGCCCATTGGTTACTGCTGGTATTGAATACTACAGATATGGGTCATACTGCTGGTGTTACTAGCTGTGCTGCTTGGCATGTGGCTGGTTGTATGTGGAGTGAAGGCAGATCTTCGGTGGCGTTGAAGCATATCTTGAGTTGTACCGTACTGTTGCTGTTGGTGCTGATGGTGGTGGTGATTTGTGGTACTGCAGCAGCTGCTTTAGGACACCATTCAGTTTAGGGAGTTATTGAAGAGCCCAGAAACTGGACGAAGAAGTTGTGATCCTGTTTTTGTTTGTGAGGGGGCATGTGACGAGCATAGGGGTGAAATTAGAAGTGGTACCTGCAGGGAGCTATACTGCGTTCTGGCAGGCATAACTCTTTCAGGTTTCTGTCATACAGGCAGGCAGGCAGGCAGTTTGTGGGGTCTGTGTGTGCCAAAAGTGGATACCTGTCCTTATCAGTGTAGAGCTGCGATGCCAAGGGGTTAATGGAGGGGGCCAGACATCTGCAGCAGCTGGGAAGGACACTTATCAGCTGCCAGCAGGATGCCTGTGTGTGGGTTTATGTCAGTCATGTGTTGTGCAATGGGCTGGCCTGACATACACTGGCTAGCGAGGGGGGTGAGGGGGATTAAGCTGGGGTGGGCTGGTGGCAGCCATTTGAGATTTTGGGGGCAGGATCTTGACTATGCCATGCCGTTGGGGCCTAAGTTGGCTCCTTGTAGGTGCCACTGCCCCCTCCGGCGCCCTGCTTGGACGGGGGTTACTTGGTAATCTTGGTCGGTCGTCTTAGTTGTGTGGGTGTTTCTGCTGCTCATGCAGGACGGAGTCTGGATGGGCTGTGATGCAGGGGAGTGGGCCATGATGGGGGGGGGGGGGTATGTCTGGGAGTGGTATAAACTTCATTGAATGTTGAGACTGTGTAATATATGTACGGTGGAAACCCAGTGCCTACGTCACACATCGCTGCAAGTAAACAAACAAACAAACAAAAATTTAAGGTGCGGCAACCGCAAAGGGCTGCTAGGTCGAAACGACCAAACACACCATCGGATGGGTCCAAAAACAATGGAATCCATACCACCAAGCAAGAGGAATACCCAAGCAGACATGGGTCCAGTAAAGGCGTCCAAATCACTCATTGTTTAGAAGAACATTGCCTGCACAGTTCGCAGTGGCGGCACCCAGAGTTGTGAAGCTAGTCAACCATGATTACCAAATACCAAATGGGCCCATCAAAGCGGGCGCCGGTGGGGGCAGCGCCACCCACAAGGAGCCAACATAGGCTCCAACGGCATACTCAAGTTCCTTTCCAAGATCAAACAATGGCTGCCAACAAACATGCAGCATGCCCCTTAGGGCCTGGTTTGTTTGAGTAACCAGAGCCCCAAACGGTGGGTGTGCTACCAGACTATCTTAGATATGAGAGACTTGCTTGACTAGTAGCAATGCGCGTTGGGACGATTCTATAGGCTCAGGTGCAGACTTACAAGGGTTTGGTGCACCTAGGCAGAGTGGAAAGGGCCAGGGCGATTGGAGTGCCCTCTGACCCCTGGCGAAAGCAAATTGGACATGAGACGAGCTTTGTGCGTGTGAAAAGGAATATTCTTTGTGTAACTAAAGAATATTCCCTTTCCTTGGTAACTAGTAAGGTGACAGGGTCGGTTGGATCATTGGCAGGGTCAGTTTGATCCCCTGTGACCAGTGGTGATTGTTTTAGTAATGGTCCACATCAGCATTATGGGCTGACTAGGACACCAAAAATATGAGCATGCTGACGTGGCGTTGCACGTGTGCCCATGTGGTTAAGTGGCAGCCCGTGGTAGCTGAAGATATATAAGCAAGGCAGTTTTGTATGGAAATCATCAACTATTTGATAACCAAACAGCCTACTTGCCTACTTAAGTGATTTACAACCGCTCTGCTATCTCTTCACCGGGATCAAGCAAAGCAGCTACCAACTGGGGGTATCCAGTCTTGTATTTTAGTGTCCTGTGATTCGTGGCCTTGGGGCCTACCTTGTAAGATATACCAATTACCAATTACCAATTACCAAATGGCCCCGTCAAAGCAGGGCGCCGGTGGGGGCAGCGCCACCCACAAGGAGCCAACATAGGCTCCAACGGCATACTCAAGTTCCTGTCCAAAACTCACACAACGGCTGCCACCAGCCCACCCTAAATCCCTTGCTAGCCAATGTATGTCAGGCCAGCCCATTTCGACTTGCCATGTGCTGACCAGTTGACCCAGTCAACAGCAAGCCAAGCATTTTAATGCCTTGCTCAGGGGATATACGTTCGGAAGCATCTGACCGTCTGACACCTCTGGTGACTAGTGCTATCTGAAGTCAGCCGAGCTTATACCTTGTTTACATATACATATCAGCGTGCTCGGTCGTGACCCGTGACAGCCTGCAGCGAGTCAGCCTCTTGTCTTTGGCCAATCGTGAGAGTCCGTAGGAATATAATTTTTGTTTGTTTGTTTTATAGATCTCTGGCAGCCTGTGTGCCCTGGGCCCACCCACGCAGGCGATTAGCATAATCTAAGGCAGCGACAGCTTTTAGTGAATTAGACCTAAGCTACCTACAGCCTGACAGCAGCCGTCAGTGCCCAGCCGAGCTTAGAGTGAGAAGTCTACCCGTCCGAGTGAGCTAAGCACCTGACAGCGGTACATCGGTGCTCAGCCTAGAAGTGGAGACAGCAGTTGGCAGCCCTCGCCCGTCGCAGCCCGGGGCCCGCCTAAAACCCTGGTTTCGGAGCTTTGGCTCTCGTAAGCCAAAGCTCGAGTGAGTGACATCAGCAGCACGAGTACAGTCAGCGGGGGAACCTATCCTACGATCCGACTTGTGCAGCTGACAGAAGGAAGTGGAATTGTACTCGAAGCAGCGAGACGAGTTGATATCTGGTACGTGAGAGTGATATAAGAGCAGCGCATTCATTGCTATTCGATTTGAGCTAGTCAGGCTGCACCTGACGGCATCGTACCTGCGAGTGAGTTACGAAGCAGCGGACAGCGACAGCAGCGACTGTTGGAAGCAGAGGCTATCAGAGCCAAGCAGCTATATATACATAAACATCTATAAAGGATACTTGAAGCGTTTGCAGCAGCGTTCGACAGGAGCAGCCGACCGATTGCATCTGACGCGTAAGCCGGTTGTTCGGCGCATTTAACATAGAACCAGTTGCCTCCTCAGAGCGTGCAGGAAGACGAAGTTGAAGGAAGAAGACGTGAGAAGGCCAAAGGAGCAGCTCCGCCTGTGCGAGCGGCCTATCGACATAAGTGGACGCAGCGAAGAGCCGGAGTGAGCACGTGAAACGGGTATCGGTGAGACAAGGGTGTAAGAGCAACGGTTGCACCCTTAGATTGTCTATTTGCACCCTCATCAGGGAAGGGTCGGTGGCAGCTAGCGGAGAGCAGCGTGACAGCAGACGGAGTGCAGCGTTTGAGCATCTCTAAGTGAAGCAGTTCGAAGAGCGGACATAAACTGGTGGAGAAGTGCCACATATCCCGGCAATTAGTGTTTTATACATAATATAGCAGCCCGAAGTTGTTTGAACAGCGGAAGTTCTACTATTCAGCGGCATTAGAAGAGGTCGAGTGTCACTAGTGACCCAGAAAAGAGTCTCCTAAGGCAGACCCTAAAACGGAGTCCTGAACCTCCGATAAAAACACATACCTGATTTGTGTAGCCCTTGCATACCGACAGTGTTAAGATTAGTAGTACCTAGAGTATAATGGCATCTGACTATGAGGAGGAGGAAGGCTCCCTCTCTGGACAGCATAGAGCACCCAATAGTCTAGGTCCTAGAGCTCCTCTACCAGGAGAGATCTCTAGCGTGCCATGGTTTCATGGAGATGGCAATGATGCGCATGACGCTAGACATTGGGTGGATACCTTAAGTGAATATGCCATGATGTGGAATTGGGCAGAAGTTGCCCAAGTGAGGGTGGCACGTACGAGACTAGTTGGACCAGCTCACCATTGGATTAGCAGCATGCCTCGTGATGTATCTTGGGCTGAGTTTGAGAGGGAGTTCCTAGGAAGATTTGGAGAAAGGATAGAAGCAGCCATGCAACGCCTAAGTATGTGCAAGCAGGAGCAGGAGGAGAGTGTGCATGCGTATGCAGATCGTTTTCGCAGGGATATGCACCTTGCAGGACGCCTTGAGGATGCGGCCCTTCGCTATCAGTTCATTGCTGGACTTCAGCGTGACCTGCGCCATGAAGTACAACGTCAGCACGCCAACATCAGGACCATGGCAGACGTCGTCAATGAAGCAAAGCACTGGGAGGCTTGCTTTGAAGAGGAGTGGCGTGACCCCAACGCTAGAGGAAATTCAGGGAGCTATGTCCCGCCCCACCGAAGGGAATACCAGCAACCGCAGCGGGACCCTTGGCGCCCGAATCAGCCATACCAGCAGCAACCCCGCCAGGACCCTTGGCGCCCGAATCAGCACCCTGTGATGTCCGGCCCCAGGAACAACTATGGCGGCGCCCCTAACCGCCCCGCGAACGGCAGCAGCAACGGCTTCCGAGGACCGCGCCCCGGTAACCGTGACGTATACCCCGATCGTACGGAGAGAAGGCCTGCAACCGGACATACTCGTGGACCCGCCGACCTCCCTCGACCCGACCGCCGACCGCCGCCGCCGCCGCCCCAGCAGCCCGCGACCGCCGTTGATGACCGTGCGATAGACGACCTTGCTCTCCAGCTAGAGCGAATGCAGCTTACGATGTCTCGGTGGCAGCAAGATCAGCGCCGACCAGCAGGAGAGGGCTCCTACTATCGTGAGGAGGAGCTTGAATGTATCAACACGCTTTCAGCCGAGCAGCCACCAGCCGATCCCATTCAGCAGCTTGTGGACCAGTGGACGACGATGGCAGCTCGATATCAGAGGTGGGTCGTAACCTGCGCACCGGATGCTAGTGACGCTATGCGGATCGGACGGGAGCTTGAGAGGTTACACCAGTGCCTAGTCCAGATGGCGGAACATCAGAATGTCCCAGCTAGCAGCGATTCAGCCTTACCTCAGCGCCCTCAACAGCCCCTAGCAGCAGCTGATCAGCCCGGTTGTAGGCACCACCCGGTGATTTCGAATCGTGAGGACGACGGATACGGAGATGACATAGAATGGGCAACGGAAAAGAACGGTTTCGAAATCGACACGGCACTAGAACTACCCGAGACGGCAGGAGCGGACAATTTCGGCCTCACCCCGATTGCCAATTACGCCACCAAGTCCTCAGCTGGAGAATTAGAGGAGGATATGACCATCATGAACTTCGTCTCGGATGCAGAAGATGACTTCAATTGGGAGGACATCAACATCACCGACGGCACTCACGGCCACATTTACGTGGACAAGCGACCGGCCGATGGTGCAGCTGAACCCTTGCAGCGCATGCCGGCCAAGAGGGTTGCTTTCGACATGCCAGCTGGACCTTCACGCGGTCCCACACAACGAGACGGAAGAGCAGAGAGGATACCAAGACGTCCAGCACAAGGCCAAGGAGGTCCTAGTGGCTTAAGGCCCCCGGCACCGCAAAGGGGAGCATACCCAGCTCCGCCAAGTGGTGGCATTCGTCCGCCTGGAGACCCAGCTAGGAGGACAGATCCAATCCCTGGTATGGCACCAGAGGAGTTGGCAGAATCTAAAGGTAAAGAGATGGCTCTAAAGGCATGCCGTGCATTATCGGTTGATGCAGTCAAGGAGGATAGTTTGGTGATATCAGCCGCAAAGATATGTGCTGCAGGCCATTTGTTAGGCATTGCAAAAGTGATAGAGGCTGGTAAGGACTTAGCACGGCGTACTGGAGGATTTGACCGACGTCAAATGCAGAATGCTCTTGCATCTTTGTTTGGATCAGGGGGACCGGCGGCAGCACAAGCTAACATGCGCATGCCAGCGGCATTGTATGACATGGAATTAGAGGCTCCAAGAAAGCCTGGTTATAGAAGTGAAGATGAGACCGGTTGTGTTACAAGGGTATCTACATGTAAGGCATTAGTACGTTTGGGAACACCTAGTAGCGCTGCCAGGTATGATACGTATGCGATTGTGGACACAGGGGCTAGCCAGAGCGCTATAACATTGGATACCGTGCGACGCATGGGTTTAAGTAAATACATTGATGAGAACGGAAAGAGCTTCTTTTACAATGCCGATGGGAGGAAGTCAGAGACGGTTGGCATCATGCGTGATTTTCCAGTCACCATAGGGGAGCTCACCACAAAGGTGACCTTTAGTGTCACGGATGCATTGTCTTATGATGTGTTGTTGGGGAATGATTTCTTGCTGGCTACTGGGGCCCGCATAGACCTGAAGAACAAGGAGTTGAAGTATGATATACGAAGCAATCTAGAAGGCAGAGTGGATGTGTTGTGCTACACCAGGCAACCGGAGCCGGTGAGTGTGTGCAGTTACTTTGAGGATACTTATAGTAATGTTGATGTGGTAGATGCATTTTGGCAATGTGATGATATGGCCTATGTGGATAAGATGAGGATGTGTGGTGAACAATGGCCACCTGGCAGTATGCGCGAAGGAGTAGAAGATGTGTTTGTGACCTCGCCTGGAGCAAGGACCCTGCAGAAGAAGACATCATATGGCACCACTGGAGGTAGCGGTACTGCAAGGCCACCAGATACGAGGACCTTCATAACAGAATCAAGAGATGAGAGAGAGGCGGTGTCGATGGACCAAGAAGACCAAGCAACCTCTTGGGGCAAAAAGAGAAATGAGGAGCCTGTTTATGTGGAACATCGTTTACCTACCGGGAGGAGCTACAAAATTGATAAAGAGAAGTCAGAGGAAGAAGCTATTGGACCTGGTGAGGCATACCACTCCTCCAAAAAAGAGAATGTGAAGCCCATAAAGGCTGGAGGCCAGTTCTTTGTGGCTTGGGCAGACAAGACATTATGGAGTGATACCTATGCAGAGAGCTCATGGCATCTAAAACAATTAAAAAAAATGGGCATCATGGTGTGTACTATGACGGAGGTAAAATGCAGTGTTGTAGACGCTGATTTGTGCTTGTATACGTGGGAGGATCATGGACAAGGAGAGATTGAAATAGGCATATATGTTGTTGCATTTGAGCCAAGATTTGCAACATGGAATGTTGATTAGTGGTGTGGTGTATAGTAAATGTTGATAAGCGGTAGGTTAAGTTTTGATCAGTTTGCATAAGCAAACATAGGATTATCGTTGTTGCATATTTAGGGAGGGCTGTCCCTCCATTGCTCTTATGTATAGGCATTACTTCCTCTGGAAGTGGATGATTTAAAGAAAGAAAGAAAAAACATAGTGGTGGAAATGAAGCATGTGGCTGTTGGAAGACATGGTATGTGATAAGCATGGACGGATGGACAGGTGTGCAGACTACATGGATGGTTGTTGCATTTGTATGCATTGATTATGAATCAACGCGGTAGGGGTTGTACATGCTCCATAGGAGACATGTCCATACTGCAAGATCCGGGGAATGTACCTTGCCCCAGATGACGGTTCCATGGTGTCTCAGATATTAGAGCCCATAGGTGGAGCCTGAAATGATTAGGGCTGAATGGCATATGCTGGTTATTTGGCCTAAAGGAAGGATGTGCTAAAACTTCTTCCAAGTTTGTGCTCCCTGAGTCTCAGAGATTAGAGCTCAAGAGAGGAGCCGAAAGACGCAGTCAGGGCAATTGTGCTTTTTGCCCGATAGGCTAGTGCGCCTAGAGGAATGTTTATTGCCTTTAGGCACCGCTCTCCATGTGTCTCAGAGATGGAGCTCATGGATGGGAGCATAGATGTGAGTGTTAGGATTGTGAGGACATTTGAGCTAAGCTGGATGTGTGTGACATATGTGCATGTGGATTTTATGCATAAGCATAGATGGACGCGGTATGGGTCGTACATGCTCCCTGGGAGTGATGTCCATACTGCAAGATATGGGGAATGTGATTTGCCCTAGATGGTAGCTTCATGGTGTCTCAGAAATTAGAGCCCAGTCTTGGAGCTTGCCAGAACAATGGCTGGATGAAATGTTATTGTTATCTAGCCAAGAGGAGATATGTGTTTGACCTCCCTAATGTTTGCTCCTTCAGTCTCAGACATTGGAGCTCAGGAAAAGAGATAAAAAAAAGCCGGGGCACTAGTGCTATTTGCCCTGTTGGCTTTGTGCCTTAAGGAATGCATGTTGCCTCAAGGCACAACTCCCCATGTGTCTCAGAGATGGAGCTCATGGTTGGAGCCAGGTGTGGGTGTTAGGGTTCTAAGGACATTAGAGCAAACGCTCAATGTCCTTCCTATCCCACATTGTGTTTGGTGTGTTGGTAAAATGAGAAGATGACTTGAAGTAGATTTTGGGAGAAGGATGATTGGAGACGATGGCTGGAGTTGAAGATGACTACAGTTGAAGATGACTGGACGGAGTTGATGGCTGATGACTGGAGTTGAAGGTTGACGAAATGAGTTGAGGACTGATGACTGGAGTTGAAGGTTGATGATTGGAGTTGAAAGTTGATGACTGAAGTTGAAGATGAGTGGAGCTGAGGAATGACTGAAGGTGAAGGCCAATGAAAGATACCAGGAGAAGATGATAAGACGAGATGAGAAGATGAAGGCCAACGGATAATGGCAGGAGAAGCTAAGTTAAGACGGGTATGAGGAGAAGACAAGTGGATGAAGTATATAAATGAAGAAAATCGTTGGCAACGAGATGACCACCATCACAAGGATGACAAGAAGATGAAGGCAACAACTTCAAGGGCTAGATGCCGACACGGCAAGGAGCAACAAGGAGAGAATGATGACAAGCCAGTAGCAGAGAGATCGTATTGTGGACACGCGAGCAACGCAAGCCAACATCTTATGTATATGAATAGATGTGTGAAGGACGTGCGCAATTGCAAGGAGGCTCCTTTTTGATGGAGCCTTTGAAAATTTGAAGTCGTGGCTACTGCCAGACCAAAAAAGAGGGGGGATTGACACATTGTGAGGACAGGTTTCAGCGGAAGCTTGGGACCCAATCATGTCAGCAGTTATGACCGCAATGTATTATATATGGATTAGGAGGTGTGGACCAGAACTCTGATAAGAGATGACAGGGCCGAGGTTGTGAAATTGCTGAGGCCATATGTTGGTGTGTCTTGATAAAAGTATGGTATGAGGTTGTGGCCACCCATTGGTGAAGAGTCACCAATGTACACTATAAATAAACACATGGGGGTCGGATTGGGATTCAATAGTGACCAAGTGAGGCACTCAAAATTGTCTAGATGGCCGGGACGTCCATATTCCAAAACGGGGGGTGATTGGGGTGTATGCAGGCATCATTTGAAGGTGCAAAGCAGCCCACCCCCAGAAAAAATATTTGAATAGGGTGCATATGGGCATCTTGTGAAGGTGCAAAGCTGTCCATCCTCTGAAAACATAAACTTCTTGTTGTAGTATGATGGGAGTGCATGTGATGTTGTAGTATGATGGGAGTGCATGTGATGAGGCTACATACTGCGGTATGGCGTATGGTATTGCCTGAAGGCTACATGCCCTAACCGTTTTGCTTGATGAAACTTGCAGGGTGGGAATCAAGGTTGCCAACAGGTAACCACCTGCCCTTTTGTACTGCATTGAATTGTGGTGAACTTGCTTGCTAGATATGCCCCTGCATGCCACATGCATGTCAGACCGAGGGTATGTATGTGTATGTGTTTATGGCCCCACAGCAAAGGCTATTATCTCAGACCTTACGGGCTGGGACAGCCCTTTCTGAAAGGCGGCGGTGGCAGTTGCAGCATGCCCCTTAGGGCCTGGTTTGTTGAGTAACCAGAGCCCCAAAAGGTGGGTGTGCTACCAGACTATCTTAGATATGAGAGACTTGCTTGACTAGTAGCAATGCGCGTTGGGACGATTCTATAGGCTCAGGTGCAGACTTACAAGGGTTTGGTGCACCTAGGCAGAGTGGAAAGGGCCAGGGCGATTGGAGTGCCCTCTGACCCCTGGCGAAAGCAAATTGGACATGAGACGAGCTTTGTGCGTGTGAAAAGGAATATTCTTTGTGTAACTAAAGAATATTCCCTTTCCTTGGTAACTAGTAAGGTGACAGGGTCGGTTGGATCATTGGCAGGGTCAGTTTGATCACCTGTGACCAGTGGTGATTGTTTTAGTAATGGTCCACATCAGCATTATGGGCTGACTAGGACACCAAAAATATGAGCATGCTGACGTGGCGTTGCACGTGTGCCCATGTGGTTAAGTGGCAGCCCGTGGTAGCTGAAGATATATAAGCAAGGCAGTTTTGTATGGAAATCATCAACTATTTGATAACCAAACAGCCTACTTGCCTACTTAAGTGATTTACAACCGCTCTGCTATCTCTTCACCGGGATCAAGCAAAGCAGCTACCAACTGGGGGTATCCAGTCTTGTATTTTAGTGTCCTGTGATTCGTGGCCTTGGGGCCTACCTTGTAAGATATACGTTCGGAAGCATCTGACCGTCTGACACCTCTGGTGACTAGTGCTATCTGAAGTCAGCCGAGCTAATACCTTGTTTACATATACATATCAGCGTGCTCGGTCGTGACCCGTGACAGCCTGCAGCGAGTCAGCCTCTTGTCTTTGGCCAATCGTGAGAGTCCGTAGGAATATAGATCTCTGGCAGCCTGTGTGCCCTGGGCCCACCCACGCATGCGATTAGCATAATCTAAGGCAGCGACAGCCTTTAGTGAATTAGACCTAAGCTACCTACAGCCTGACAGCAGCCGTCAGTGCCCAGCCGAGCTTAGAGTGAGAAGTCTACCCGTCCGAGTGAGCTAAGCACCTGACAGCGGTACATCGGTGCTCAGCCTAGAAGTGGAGACAGCAGTTGGCAGCCCTCGCCCGTCGCAGCCCGGGGCCCGACTCAAACCCGGCAAACAATGCCCGCCACCGCCGGTGCAAACTGTGCAGGCAAACAACGTACATAACATGGATTCACGTTGTCAAAGATATTCATACCACTCCCAGACGTTACCCCCTCCATCATGGCCCGCCCAAACTCCTGCATCCAGCAGCATAGTCATACACAAAAAAACACCCACACACAAAAAACCCTCGGCCCCCCACCCCCACCGACCGCACCACCCCCACCCCGCCATGACGGCCCCCTTACAGGGCATTTTTGACCGGTTAAAAAATGTCTTTCGAACGGCCTGCCACTGCTGATTGCCTGACTAGCGACCCTAGTGAGATACTTTATAAGGCTATCTGTAGGATGCTGTCAGGGTCACTTGGACGGCCCTACCGTGAGAGAAAGGGCCGGGCAGTAGGTGGCACCGGGCATGGTTGCTAAAGGCCGAAGCAAACCCGATGTGCCCCTGTTCGTTTTCATCAACTGTTCATGATATAGTACGTTGTACGGCGATACATTGCTGGGTTATATCGCCATCCTGGGAAGCATTTGCGGGTGGCATCTCTCTCGAGACTCTGGCCTGTGATTAGGCAACTGTTTAAAGGCAATATCCGGAGCTGCGCGTGGGCTACATGACGTAACCTGCCGGTTTTGAAAGCCCTACATTATTATTATTACATTTCATGATATGCCATAGCAATAAGTGCCATAGGCCCCGCACCTCAAGCTGTCACAAAAAACAACGAGGTGGAACAGAATACGGGTAAACTTCGACATGTATGACAACATATGCCTAGACATGAGGTCCAGCAGCTAGGTCAAAATCACCCAAAACCTCCACTGCCCCAATGGGGGTAAGAGCCTCCCTCCTACTTAGGAAAGCAAGGAGGGCTTGTAAGCCCGGGTGCAAGCAATAGTTGGTAACAAACCCCATTGGTTGGACCTCACGCCACATCAGAAGGGTGAGCATAAGCATTCCTAATCTTCCAAGCAGCTGCAACATATTTAGCTATACACTTAAATGCATGCTTGAAAGGGCCATATACTAAGCCAGACTCCTCATCGACGTCTACACCCCAGAACTCTTCATTAAGCATGCTATGCAGCTTCTCCTCATCAGATTTGCTATCCAATATCTGACATCTTGCAGCAACATCAGGGTCAGAAGTCAGCTTCTCCCACAGCTTTTGCCTTTGTGCCTGGTAAACAGGACAGTCAAACTAGAAGTGTTCAGGAGATTCAACTTCACCTCCCAATTCAGGGCCAAGATCACAGGACTTGCAGCACTCCCTACGTGCATTTTGCCTGCTAGCGCTCTGCCTACCGAATTTTGCTGTCATAGCGTTGAGAGGAAGAATACCTGCACGCATCTGCATAATGAGTTCCATGCCTTTGCTCAGAGGGCCTGTGCACAGATATGGCTGCGGCTTGAAATAATTGATATCGTCATTGTAATGCTGCATGTATGTCGCTAAAGTAGATTTATTCCTAGCCCCCTCCTCCCGAACAGCCCTGTCTCTTTCATATATGCTCCACCTGACATATGCCTTGAAGCTAGGTAGGTGTCCCTCTCTCACTCTTGCTTGTAAGGTTTCCTCCTGCATGCCTAGTTC
This sequence comes from Pseudopediastrum boryanum, assembly GCA_963556185.1. Lineage (NCBI taxonomy): Eukaryota > Viridiplantae > Chlorophyta > Chlorophyceae > Sphaeropleales > Hydrodictyaceae > Pseudopediastrum > Pseudopediastrum boryanum. The sequence continues at coordinate 1,157,892 of OY744494.1, forward strand.
AGCCCTGAGTTTATTGAACCTCTTCTGCCAAGAAGTATAATTCCTGTGGCTTGGCCAAGATGCTTCAAGTGCCTGCCTGCTAAGGCTAGTAGTATCCTTTTGCTGTAATTTGAACCACCATTCAACCTTCCTCTGGTCCAACCAGCTAGATAGAGGTCTAACACCAGCTTCTGCCCTCAATACCTCATGGCAGATGTTTGGCTTGCAATGCAGTGATCTCTTCAAAACCTCTATTTGGATCTTAGACTCTATGGTATTTGTCTGCTGGGATGATGCCCACCATACCTCAGAACCATACTCAACCCTTGGTCTTATCAAAGCCAGCAGCATGGCTCTCTTAACCTCAAAGCTAACATGACGATTCTGGAAGAATGTTTGCAATGCATTAATGGAGGCTGTAGCTTTTTCAATCATACCTGCAATGTGAGCCTCCCATTTGCAATCACTAGTGAAAACAATCCCCAAGTATGTATATGCATCTAGTACTGGCAAATTCTCACTGCTAAAACTTACCTTTGGGGACTCCTTATTGGGGGGCAAAGGACCAAACACAACAACAGCACTTTTAGTTAAGCTCAGTTTAAAACGCCACTTACGACTGTAGGCATGAATCGTGTCAGCCATCTTCTGAAGCTCTTCCTGCGATTTTGCAAGCCCTGCAAGGTCGTCAGCGAGCATTAGTGCTACCAACTTTGATCTACCTTCAATGTTACTCTCAGCCCTTCCTATGCCCTGTTCCCCACTACCACTATTATCTACCTCTTTTGGTAGGGGAACCCCCGGGTGCTTCTCCCATATCTCTTTTAGGAGACCGTTGATGAACAAAGTATACAACAGTGGTGATAGCGGGTACCCTTCCGCTAAGCCTAAATCGCTAGAAAAGTATTCTGATGACTCTCCATTATGCAAGGCACATCTAGAGAGGCTATCGTATAGATGTACAAGAACCCTAAACATTTTACCCCTAATGCCCATCTCCCAGAGCTTGTACCAGAGCCCGTCCCGCCAGACTGATGGGAAAGCTTTGACCACATCTACAAACAGTGCGTACGTCCGGAGTCCTGCACGCATTCTTCCGGATGTGACCGCATGCAATGTCCAGACATGATCAATGCAGCCTCTGCCTGGCCGGTACCCATTCTGGCTCTCGTGAAGGAGTCCCTTTGCTTCAGCGAAATTAGTTACCCTGTTGTTGATGATCTTGGTATAAACCTTGTCTACTACGCTTAGCAGCGTTATCCCCCGGTAATTATTACCATCTTCCTTATCCCCTTTCTTAAAAAGGCTGACTATTACCCCAGGGCGTTGGAAGGTGCATTCATGCTCCCAGGCCTTCTGATACATGCATAGGAGCATGGCTGTCATGGGTTCCCCGCCATACTTTAGAAGTTCAGCAGAAGTGTTCTCTAGAGGACTACCCGCTTTGCCTGATTTGAGACTTAGTCTAGCTCTGGCAACCTCAGAGCTTGTTAGGTCAGCATCTAAATTCTCATCCCCTGACCCTTCTGGCTCTGCTGATGCATTGATGTAATGCGCTACAGCAGCTTGGACTTCTTGTTGAAAGGCAGAGTCAAAGTCAGCATCAGCATTGAAGGTGGCAGAGTTCCCGAGCTGCTTGTAATGCTCTCCAAAGGCATCGGCAATGGGTTTGTCGCCACATGCATATGAACCGTTTTGCTTTTTAAGCAAGGAGGGGGCTGAAGCTTGTGCGTTTTTTGGTCTGTATGCAGAGTTGAACGCCTGCCAAAGGCGCTTGTCTCCCATTCTGGTTTTCCGCTCTGACTGGCATTCGTCAAATGCCTCGCAAATGGTTTCGTCAGCAGATTTTGTAAAGAGAGACCTTGCATCCTTGACCATTTTATGCACCTTTTCTCTTGCTTCTTCGTAAGCCTGCCATGCTTCTGTACTACCTTGGCTGCGGCGCCATTCAGCATGTACTTGCCTTCGAGCTTTGATAGCATCTGTAATCTCTGCGGTCCACCATGACTTTGAAATCCCTGGAACAACCTTTTTGGAGCCAATGGCTTCTTCTGCGGCAGCTTCCACTAGTACATGGAATTTCTCCCGCACTGCCTTATGTGCCCCCCATGTGTTCTGCTGGTTGTATGCCTCTTCAACAAAAGCCTCAAACTCTGGCAGCCTACATCTTAAGCATTGCATGTAGAGACCAATGTCCCTCTCCCCATGTTCTGGGTCGTGGAACCTATCTACATTAAATACTTTCTTGCATTGGGCAGCCTTGACCTTGGTCCTTTTAGCCCTACGTGGAAGCTCAGCCAGCAACAGCTTGTGATCGGATGATATAGCCCCATCAAGATCTGACCGCACTGCGAATGAGGGGCGTGCTGTACCGAACAGGGTGCCTGCCTCAACTACAATGTAGTCAATAACAGTTGCCCTGCCGCGATTGCTCTGCTCCTCCCAGGTGTACTCGGGGGTTTCTGTGGGGTTACGGCCATTTAGTGTATACATTGCATTGACACATAGGAACGAGTTAAGCAGCTTGCCGCTGTCTTTGACATCGACTACTTCTCCAAACATTCCTACATGCTCATGTATGCTGTTGCCTTTGCCCACCCTCGCATTGAAATCTCCACAGAGTAGCACCTCGCCTTTGCGCTTGAAAAATTCCAGATCAGTCTGGAGTGATTCAAATGCGGCTTTTCTTTGTGCTGCAGGCTTGCTAGAATCTGGCATGTAGACACATCCAATGCACATAGCAGTTGTGTTGCCTTCACCCTTGACTTTGACCCATATGGAATCTGCTAAAGAGGTTTTCCTAAAGATCTGGATGCTGTTACCTAGACTAGCATGGACATAAAACCCTACCCCTCCCCTCTTATCTTCCCTTGCTCGCCCATACCACTTGTAGCCTTGGAGGTTAGGAATGACATACTGCCCCTCCCAGGTTTCTTGGATTGCTAGTATGTCAATACCCTCGCTATCCATGACAGCCTGCAACTCACCTTGTGTGAGCTCACAAAGTCCCCTATCATTCAGGGATGCCAGTATCAGGCCTCTGCGGGCACGGACCACACGACGGTTATTGCGCCTCCTGGGCCTTGATGTTGGCTCTTGCGGGGGGTGCAGACCATTTGCTGCTACGGCAGGAGAAGGCGCAGCTGGGGTTGCTGCTGCGGCGGCGGCGGCTGCAGCAGCTGCAGGTATTGCTGCTGCTGCGGCGGCGGCTGCAGCAGCTGCAGGTCTTGCTGCTGCTGTTGCTACTGCTGCTACGGCAGGAGAAGGCGCAGCTGGGGTTGCTGCTGCTGCTGCTGTTGCTACCGCAGCTGCAGGTGTTGCTGCTGCTGTTGCTACCGCAGCTGCAGGAGTTGCTGCTGCTGCTACAGCGGCGGGTGTTGTTGCTGCTGTTGTGACGATGTCCTCTGCTGCTGGTGGCGCTGCTGCAGTTGCAGCCCCTGCTGCTGTAAATGCTGCTAGAGCTACAGCTGCAGTCGCTTCCCCTCTGCTGCTATGACCAGGTTCGTCAACTGGGAGTGCTGAAAACCGGTTTTGCAGTGGCAGTGTGGCTGCAGCAGCTGAACCTGCTGCTTGGAGTGAAGCCCTTTGGCCAGCCCTTGGATGCTGCCAATCCCCCATAAGCGCAGCTGCTGTTTGATCTTGCTGAAGAATCTGCAAGCCTAGTTGCTGGGATCTGCTGCTGGGCTTGCTGAGCTGGAGCAGGGCAGGATTTGCAATTGGCTGCAGTTCCTGCAGTTCCTGATGGTGGAAGGCATCTTTGTTTTTGAGTAGCAGGCACCTCCACTTATACTGCTGGCGTAGGAGCTTGCTGAGCTGCTGCTCCTGCTGAGCAGTGATGTGGATTGCATGGGAGCGGTCAACATTGATGCAGATGGAGGATCTGGCTGATTTCTTGGACGGCTTCTTGGGCTGGTGCCACCTGCCAGCCAGCAGAGGCAGCACAATTGGGGGGGTTGTTAGGCGCATCACCTGAGCTACTGCAAACTTTGCACTGCTGAGGTTGGTATGCCTTGGGTGGGGACCAAAGACGAGCAAGCAGAACTCATCAATGCCCTCCTTCGGGGTAGGTGGTGGGGGGGTGCTCTGTTGACGGGTTGGGGGACTTGACGTGGCTGTCTCCTGTCCTACAACTTGAGCAGAAGAAGGGTTTTGGGCATCCTGAGCGCGCACAAATGGAACCCATGCATCATGCAACCATATGCAGTCGTTATTGGGCAGGGGCCCAGCTCTACTGGGTCCTGCTCCAACCTGCTGTGGGTCAATGGGCATGCATGTATCCAGGGAAGGAATGTACGCCAGGAAGAATGGTGATGCAGCACTAGCAGGGGTGACCAGCGGTGGCTGCCTAGGTATGGCATCCTGCTGGTCACCCCTGAGAGAATGCTCTAAGGGGAAAACATTATGCTGGATGCCTATGGCTGCCATACTCGGGTCACACCCTGATTGCTGCATCATATCTAGCGGTCTGAAACAGGCAGGGCAATTTCGTGGCAACTGTTTAAAGATGATGATGATGATGGCTGTGTGGGACATCTGCTGTCAGCAGAGGGTAGGTGCACCCCTAGCTGGGCATGGGGGACAAGACCAGTACCACAACCACCCTCTATAGCCTTCCGCCTCAAGAGGGCGTAGAGGATAGCTAGGTCCGCATATGGGGCCGGTTGCGGGGTCCATAGTTGTGCCCTGACAGGTCCAGAATAGCCATGAGTAGGGGTTGGTAGGCTGCATGAAAGAACCACATAACGGAGGGAGGTGGAGAAGCTGAACTAGTCAATCAACGACCCTTCTACCAGGGGAGAACCCCCTGGCAGTTTGCTCATACACAGAGAAAGCTACTGCCATGCCACCCTACTGAACATCCGCCTCAAGAAGTCCAGGAGAGTGGTTAGGTCCGCTTAAGGGGCAAGCATGGGATCTGTCTCCGTGTAGAAAGGGAGGCTGAAAACCAATCCAGTCGGAAAGTAGGTCGCATGATGTTATGCTTAGCAGAACAGTAGACAACCGTGTTCGGTGGCTTCATCCTGTCCTGCTAAAGATAACAGTGAGCATGTGGAACGGGGTCAGCTGCTGAGGGCCGCTTCATGGCGGGAAGCAGGGCGTGAATCACTTGGCCTCTGCTTTAGCCATATTCGCCTGTAACAGTACCGCTCGTAGCCTCTAGGCTGCAGTGTTGGGCGCCATCCTGGTGCCCTTCATGGGCGCGGTTGCTAGCATAGCTGAGGGTCGACCGCTCATGGCGGGGTCAACTTTGCGCTCGCTCTTTGAAGGCGATTGTTCTGGCTTTGAAACAGGATCGAGTACTCTAGAATGGTTATATACTGTATGTGGCACAGCTTTCAGGGCAGTCAGCGACTATTGCCGTATGCGCGCCCGAAGACATGCGCGGAACAGTAAGGTGGAAGTAAGGTGGAAGTATATGGTTTCCGCTTGTGTCAACTTTAACCCCTCCAACCAGAGCAGTTTAGGAATGGGCACATGGCGGAGCCTTTGCAAAGCAGGTTCACGCGTGCAATAGCTGCTTGAGCTTTTGCAAGTGAACATATTCTGACATGTAACATTGGTTTGAAGTGAGGAATGCCGAAATAAGGACCAGAACGCGACGATTTCAAAGGGCCGCTTAACCGGTCTGAAAAAACTCGGTACGGATCACGTCATGCACACAACTTTTTCAACCAAATGATGTGAAGCAGCTGCTGCAGCAGAAATGACAGCACGTTAACGGTTACAATATGGCCCTGCCCACTCAGATATTACCACCGCCATCCACCACCACCACCAGCTGCAGCAGCAGCAACAACAGCAGCAGTCCTGTAAATCTCCAATCCGAGACGAGGGCAAACTTGGTATGTAGGGGAGACCCTAAACCCTGAAACATTACACAAACTAGCGGCACCACTTCGTCCCCGTGGTGAAGGGAGGCTTCTGGTATGTAGTGCCACTGTGCCGGCCCTTGACATCCTATCATGCTGACTTCACCGACATTACCTCCAGCACAACTATTAGTAACACCAGCAGTATGACCCTGTCTGTGATATACAATACCGTCTCCACCCGTGCAGGAAGCCAGTCTATCTGCCTACTCGCTGGTACATCTGGCTTTTTCATATGGAGACCTGCATAACTAGCTCCAATGAAACTATTCAATACTAGCAGCAGCAGTACCCAATGCATCCCTCCCACCCCATGCGAACCCCCCTTATATCCTCCTCACAATTGTATCCCTATTAGGATAGGATGCCACGTAGGTGCTGATGGTTCACCACCTGCTTGGGAGAGGCCTCAGCACCCATGTTGCACCCAATTCTAATACACAGTTCTCCACCCTGCCTAGCCTCTCGTAGATGCTGCACTAAGGTAGTGCCAGTAAATGGGCACGTGCTGGAGTGGCTGAACTCCATAGAACGAGAAAACATATACCTAGGGATTTGATCTCCCAAGAAGAATTCCAAGGCTGCAAGAGTAGGCCAGACATTATTCTATACAGAAGGAGGCAACTTAGAAAGACACCGGAAGGTCAATGGCGGACAACTCCTGCAGTAGTCACGCTGGTAGAAATCAAGTACACACGTGATACAGACCCAAGTCGGACAATGCGGGACCCATTCATGCAGCACAGCGAGCTGCACAAACTGCTAAGAGAGAGACATCCAAGTGCAACTATCGAACGGAGATCCATCATATTGGGAGTTGCAGGAGCATTATACAAAGAGTGCACCATACGACAGCTGGAACTTCTTGGTGTAAGAGGCACACATCTACACCACAGCTCACAAGTTACAAAGGCATGCAATCCAGGCTCTGCATGAGACCTGGAAAGCAAGACAGGAAAAGATATACAAAGGACCGGCCAATGAGCCTGGAAACAGGGCCTCTCCAGTAGGGAGGACACAATCTTTGGGTGGGGGGGTACGACAGGAAGGGAGGGAAGGGGGGAATGAGCGGGATGTGGGAGGGGGAGCTAGGAGGGCAGAAGCAAGTGGAGAAGGGTAGGGCAGGCGTGGCTACCCCTTCTATGGCGGATATGGTGTAGTGTGCAAAATGTGAGGTGCTGGGATGGAGGTGGATTGTTTGATTGAGGAGTTGGACTGGTTGAGTCATACTCTGGGGTAGGCGGTCCTCACTAAGTAGGCCTACTTCCTTCATTGTACGCCACAAATGGTGTGTGCGTAGATGTAACCATGTAACCATGCTGCACCACCTGCGGCCCAAGCCAGGAGCACAGCTCTGACAGCGCCATCCTGTTTGCCTCCTTCTGAGGGAGGTGGAAAGGATTAACCACCCTTCATACCAAGATAGACAACTAGATGCACAACGTGTTCCACCTGGCTGTTTACGATACCGGCTTGAGGTGCGGGGCCTATGGTACTTTTTGCTATGGCGTATCATTAATTGTAACAATAGATGCACAACCTCCTTCCAACTACCCCTCCAACAACCCTCTACACTAGCTGAAGCAGCTGCTGCAGCACTACCCACTACCCACTACCCACTACCGCACCCACCACCAGGAGCAGTGAGCAGCAGCAGTACCGTACACTGAGACAGCTGCTTCATTCCCTCCCATCACACCAGCTGAGATGCACCCCATGATCCCTTACAGAAGCAAAGCCTAAACCCTAAACCCTAAAACATCACGCACCCTAGCAGCACCACTTCATCCAGTTGTGGAAGGCTTTGGCTGGGTAATGGAGAAAAGTTTTTCTCTCAGCGCAACCAGACAAAGCTCTCTCCACCATAGTGCCGTGGGCAGCTGCTGACCCAACCACTCTGTCCCAATCGGCTTAGCAAGGGTATAGACCCACATCAAAGTGCACTGCTCTCCCACTAGATAAGAAATGCCCTTTCTAATCCCCTCAACACCAGCATATGATGAGAGGAGTGTCACATTTGTTGACTAGGGTTGTCACAATCAACAACCTCCAGGAAAACAACAAGACAGTCCCTTCACGTCTACTGCTAGTACTGGCCCCTTTGATGACCCTTGCTGCTTTCCGTTGTACCCCCTGCAGCTCATCTACCTTCCCTCCTCCACCGCTTCCAGTTCATCCTTGAAGAATGAACAGCAGAGTAGCTAGAGTAGAATTGGTACCATGCTAGGCTTCTTCCATCTTCCAACCTTGAAACCTGCCATAGCCTGCCTAGCAGCCGGCCAAGTTGAGTGCCCATGGTCGGCCCAGATATGGTTGGCCCAGCTATTAAACCATATACCTAAACATCACACATACTAGCAGCACCAGTCCATCCCATTGGTGGAGGGAGGCATTGCGTGGGTAGTGGACATAAATGAGTTCCTCTCCAATTATATTCCACAGCATGATCTTCCGGCCACCATAGTGGGCAGCAGCTGCCCCGGCCTGTCCTTCCCAATTGGCTTAGCAAGGGTTTATGCCGTGTCAGTATGCACTCTTTCTCAAACAAACTCCAAGGGCAAGTCCATGCGCAGCTTGTTGTGCAAGACCATTGGCCAGTGTATTATCACATCTTCACCTATGACCTCTGCACATGGACCAACATATACATAGACCCAGCAGCAGCAGCAGCTGCCCTCCTACTTAGCCACCTCCTTATCCTCCCAGCTTTATCTCACACACTACTGAGCAGCACCATTTCATGTCTATTTTAGTTGCCACTACATAGCCAAAACATCCCTCCTTGAATATATTGAGCAGCTGCAGCCCCGGCAGATCATCCTTCTCAGTCGGCTTAGCAAGGGTATGTATTGCCCCGAATTTTTGAGCGAGGGGCTTATGAATCACCACAACGAAAGTTACAACAAATACAGGATCGGGCCTTGACAGCGTGTTAACGCTGGGCCCAGCGGAGGTCAACGCGACAGCGTTCAGCCTGCCGCGATATATGCACATTCAGCAGGCAGCGCGGGATAACGTATGCTACTGGATCGTCCTGGACAAAAGGTTATGAGATGCTGCTAGCCGTACCCCATCTTGGTACCCGATGCGTTGTCACTCCGCATCGGCCCCTCCTTCAAAGCTTGCGCATTCACTTTCAACCTCAATCAGCCGCAACAACACAAAATCGTAAAGCACATTTGTCTCTTAGCCTATGACATCCACATGCAAGGCTTCGCTTTAGGCACTCACCCGCAACATCATGCGAACTGCACGGTTGCAAGGAAGGGCAAGCTGGAGCAGCAGCCCCTTCACAAGCTCGCGCGTGCCCTTATCAGCTAATCTAGGGTAAAAGCTTCAGTACATCAAAGCAACAGCTGCTTGCAAGTTTGTTACCCAGTGCCTCCGATGCAGGCCACATTCATCAGCAGAAGTATCAGCAGATTAGCAGCAGTTGACAGCTATGAAATGATCCTCAACAATGCGCTGCTGATGGGAGGAGAATAAATTCGGGGCAGTCACATTGCGCCCTTGGGGCGTGTGGCTGTATAAGCCATGTCAGAATTCCAGGTTCTCCAGGTGACAACCACCCTTCATTCCTTTGTGCACCAGCACATGACACTGCCAGTAAATGCAAGAGGAGTGGCTTGTTCGTTGCCTAGGGGTTGCGAGTTACCCTGCTATTACTTAACTAGCAGCGGAGAATTCTCAACCTCCAAGCAAGTAACGAGGCATTCCCTCCCTTAAACTACTGATTCCATGCTGCCTTGCCCGCTTTCCTCTCATTGCACACGCTGCTGAGAAGTACCACTTCATGTCGACTACAGTCTCCACAAATTACCCGAAGCATCTGATCCCCCCATCTGAGTTAGCACCAGCATGCACTAGCCCCTCTTTGGCCTGCTCAATTGGCTTAGCAAGGGTTTAGAGCCGTCTTAGCAAGGGTCTAAAGCCGTGTCAAGATACACCATTGCGCTCCCACCAGATACCCTTCCATTGCCCACAACACCAGCATCTGCTGCTGCTGGTAAACATAAAAAAGTGGCTTGTTGTTTGCCTAGGGAGCTATATAGTTCCCCCGCTTGTCAAGCTGTAGGTGTGGATCTCCCTTCAACTGCCATGCAACTCCCCTACAACTCCCAGATGCACTCCAGGCTCCCTTAGCCATGTCAGAATGCACTGCTCCCCCAACAAACTACAGAACCCCTTCCATTGCCTGAAAGTCCAGCAGATGATGCAGCTAGTAAACGTGAGAGTAATACCTTGTTGTTTCCCTAGGGGTTGTGGAGTTCCGTGCTAATTCTTAACAAGCGGAAATGGGCAACATCCAGGCAAACACAAAGTTAGTCAGATGACTGTAACTGACGTCCCGGACTTATTGCTACCTTGCGCACTGTGCCGGCCCATTACATCCCATCACAGTGCCTAAACCCTAAACCCAAACCCCACACCATATTCCACCCGTAAACCCTAAACCTTATCCCAAGTAGCCCCTTAACCCCGTAACTACTCTGTAGCCCTTTATCTGCTGGCCAGATGCCCCCTCATCAACAAAGACAACACCTTAGATAACCTCTTCCTCCAACCTTCGGCCCCGCCTTTCAAGATATTCCCCAATTAAATGGTGTAATACTAAAGCAGCTGTTGCAGCACCACCAATCCTCACATCCACCACCAGAACCAGCACCAAGTGAAGCAGCAGCATATGTCTACGAGTTCTCAGTAGTGACTGACAACTCCTGGGCATATGCTTCAGTCAGTACCACCAACTATTATCACCACCATCACCAGCACCGTCACCACCAGCAGCAGCAGTGTATGACAAGAATGCATCATTCACATGGAGGACAGAGTCAAAATAAGATTATTGGAGCTACGCTAGGGCTTACTGGCCCACATCTTCAAACCCCGATTACTACCATAGCCTGCCCGCTGCTAGCAGAAGGATCATCATACAAGTCACAGCCTCATCCCCTGCATGGCTTCACCCTCCCCACTCCTCTCCACACCCACCGTCCGGTACAACTCCAATGAGAAAACACCTTCTGTTCCCTCCCATCACAACAGCATATAAACCCTGATGCTCCCTTGCAGCAGCAGTAGCAAACCCTAAACCCTAAACCCTAAAACATCACACACACTAGCAGCACCAGTTCACCCCTGTCGTGAAGGGAGGCTTGTGGTGTGTAATGGAGAAAGTACTTCAGTCATTTCAGCACCCAAAGCCTTCGTCCGCCATACTGGGCTGAAGCTGCCCCAGCCTGTCCTTCCCATCCAATCGGCTTAGCAAGGTATAAATCCATGTCAAAACGCACCACTCCCTCACTAGATGTCATATTGCCCTCCCATTGCCCATAACACCGGCATATGGTGCAGCCAATAAACGCGAGATGAGTGCCGTGTTGTTTGCCTACGGGTTGTGAAGTCCCTCTTTTATTACTTTACCAGCATAGGAACCTCCTGATTCAACCTCCAGGCAAACAATAAAGCAGTCCTTACACATCTACAGCTAGTACTACATCCAGTCCACCCCGTGCAGAGGCAGTAGCAAACATCATGGTCACTAGGAGCACCCTTGCAAAGCCTGTAGCATGAAAACGATCCGCCTGGGTAGAGCACATGTCCATACTTCAGGTTTTTGCAGGAAAGCTGCTCATGCGAACTTAGATGCTTGATATTGCTCAAGGGAGATGCTACATGTAAAGATCGTAGCATCACCTTGTGTCTAGCTTCTATCCAGTACTGCCCTGGCTAGGTGCAAGGCCCTGTGACCCTAAACCCTAGCTGCCGCTTGCTGCTCCATGTAGCGATCCCTGGCAGCTCAACCACCTAGCTTCCTCTCTTCTTATTAGTCAGCCATTTTTGTAACCAACCGGGTAGAGATGGATCTGGTGCAGGGTTTAGGGTCCATATCTTGCCCCAAAACCCTACCATACCCCTTCCAGTGCACATCAGCCTACCACCTCTCATATGATGGCAGGAACCCCAGGGTTCAGGGCCATACCAGATGCACTGCTTCCCCACTCAAGTGACAAAAGAGCCTACCTCTGCAGGCTGGACTGAGACCTTGCTCCCAGCAGTCGCCTTCCTTCCCCCCATTCAGAAGGTTGGAAACTGCCCCCCCACCCCCCCAGGCATCACCAACACCAGCAGCAGCAACAGCAGCAGCAGCTTGGCGCTGTACAAATCTGAGACATTTGCATCATTCCCTCCCATCACACCAGCTGAGATGCACCCCATGATCCCTTACAGGGACAGTAGCAACCACCTCCCACACTAGCAGCACCAATACATTGATATCATGGTGGAAGGAGGCTTGAGGTATGTATATAATGAAGAGCAGCACGACCCTCCACAAGATGAGACCGCCCAAATTATCCCTCCACCATAATGGGCAGCGGCTGCCCCCTGTCCTTCTGCTTATCAAGGGGATTGGCCCATGTCAAAATGTCACACTGCTCACCGGAAAAACAACAACTGACATTCCATTGCACACAACACTAGTAAATGTGAGAGGGGTGGCTTGCTGTTTGCCTAGGGGTTCTAAAGTTTCCCGCCTAATGCATGATTAGGTGGAGAGAGCCCACACCAACTTCCAGGCACACAAGAAGACAGTCCTCTCACTCCCATGCCCACTTCGCTGCACCTCACTGCATAGGCCAACTTCTTTTAGTGTACGCCATAAATGGTGTGTGCGTGGGTGCACAAACCCTTTGCTGGCACTTGCTGCGTGACGTAGCAACCCCTGCAGCTGTTCCACCTAAACCTCCCGCATCTCCCAGTAACTTCCAAGAACGGCAGGCATAGTAACCAGGCCAGAATTGGAGCTACTGGTATGCTAGGGTTTACGGCCCACATCTTCAGACCCTAACCACTACCATAGCCTGCACACTGCCAGCGGAATCATATCCGACTTCGAGCCTCATGCCTTGCCCTACTTCACCTTCCCCGGTCCTCTTCCCCCCTGACAATCTTCGTCTTCCCCCTGACAATCCTCTTCTCACAATGCCACCCCCCATGAGCACCCCTCTGCCCCTCTAGCCACCTGTCCTACTCTCCCATTGAGACTTATGCTGCATTACCCCCCATCAAACATGCGCAATGCACGCGATGCTCCTTACAACTATATGCTGTACTATTAGCCGCAATAATGCCAAGCAGCAGAATACATGCAAATCGTACCCCGCAACCAAAACAGTATCACTAGCCACAGCAGAACCCCAAATCCATGCCAACCCCAAGCACACGTGCATCCCCCTTAACACCCTCTGCCTCTCTCCATCCATGCAATGACATAGGAGGCAGAAGGAGAGCGCTATAACATACGAATCTCTCAGAAGGCTGCAGCTGCACATGCATATATGAATGCATACTGCCCATCCCGCATGCATATTTTCATGTTTCTACCTGCTGCTTCATGAGATGGTCATAGTACAGTGCTCTCTTCCTATAAAGCGGGTACTGCCAATCTACCCATCCCCACCACCACCATCACCAGCTGTTTGTAACATTCCACTACTTCACAGCCAAGCAGGCGCTTAGCCCCAGGTCCACGTCTGCTAGAATTTTGGCTGCCTTATCCACTGTGCCAGCCCTTTAGTTAGATCCTATCATGACGTCACCGACACCCTCCCTAAGTAGCACACCCCCTAAACCTTAATCCTAAACCCTAGCCCATGACTTCACCTTGCAAATATTACTATTATTTTCCCAGCTTTCTGAGGTGGAGACTGCCGGAGTGCAAACCAACATTATCAAACGCTGACTACACAATGTGATGCTGTAACCACTAAGGGGTTGCTTTGAGGTTGCACAAAAAAACACAGCATGCATTATTGGTTCGGAGGGTAACACAGGAATCACACAGACTACAGCACCCACTCATGTAGAACCCCACCCACGATACATGGATTACACTTACCGCGTTTGGCAAACGGTCCCATACTAGCCTCAGTCATCAGGTGATCGTGATCATTTCATCAGCTTGTTGTTGACGTCATTGAATGACCGGAACAATAACCGGATGAAATGACATCCCTCAGTTGGATCGCCTGATTATCAGATGTGCAGAGGAAGTATCACCAAACAATTTCCAGTGGCACAATTGCAAACTTGCGAATGGCAGACCTGCCCTCTATTGACCTGCACTGTGAAGCCATATGTTGACTCATACGAAGACGTTACCAAATTACCAATTAGCCCAATTTGAGGGCATCCCGTGGCGCCAATAATGAGCGCTCACAGGACTATTAATAACCACCAACTTAGAACACGAATTACAGAAAACCACCATACCGTGGAAACCCTAAGAGAGAGGTTATGACTAGATTAGGGGCTGTGACTACAGTGGCTGGTGGGATATGATGGTTTGAACAATCCGCATCATCACCTAAAACCATCAGCCAATGTCAGATGCCCTGGTGATCTAAGCTGTCGGCATGGACTGTCCCAGCAGAACAGAAGCTATGCTTAGATATACCACCAGAGGCAAAAGTACCAGACGCCCTGCAGCTAATTTAAGCCTGTCATTTAAACAGCCAGGGTGTACCCCAGGTCATCATCCTAGTCCAAGGATGACCCCGAAGATCTACCCTCACCTGTCATACAACCAGGCACATGTCAAGCAGCACAAATACCAGTAACACCAGTTGCATGAGATTTATGTGTAGTGTTCAATACCGTGCAGGAAGCGAGTCTGCCTACTAGCTGGTACTTTTGGCATATGTCTACGAGTTGTCAGTAGTACCCAGACATATGCTTCATTCATTCGGTACCACCAACCACCGTCACCACCATCACCAGCAGCAGTGGCAGTAGTGTATGGCCAGAATGCACCTCCTACAGCCTAAACCCTAGTCCAGGGTGGACACCGGGAAATCTTCCTTTACCTCTCATACAAATAGTAGTTTGTCCTGTACACGCACCCATGCTCACCGTTTTGAGGGCGCTGCATTGAGCTCACGAAAAGAACAGGCGCACGATGGAGCCCGGGGTCACCGAAGGGCCGCGGGGTTCAGGGCCTAGGGGGGTTCAGGGCCTATGCTAGATTTTCCGCCGAACTGCCGGCTGCACAAATTCGCTCCGTAGCCGCGTCGTGGTCTCTATGGGGCGTGTGACCATCATCACGCACCCTAGCATCACCACTTCATCCAGTTGAGAAATGCTGTGGGTGTGCACTGGAGAGAGGTTTTTCTTCCTTCAGTACCTGCCAAAGCCTCCCTCCACCATAGCCTTGGGCAGGTGCTGACCCACCCTTATTGTCCCCGATGGGCTTAGCAAGTGTATAGAGCCACGTCAAAATAGTGCACTGCTCCCCCACTAAATAACAACTGCCCTCTCATTGCCCAACAACGCCAGCTTGAAATGCAGCCAGTACACGTGAGAGGAGCATTTACATCGCTGTTTGCCTAGAGGTTGTGAATTTCCCCGGTTAACTCTTGATTACCATCGGAGCCCCCTACTTCACCCTCCAGGCAAGCCACGCACAAAGCAGTCCTTACACATCTACAGCTAGTACTACATCCTTCGTTGCCAATTGCTGCTCTACCTAGTAACCCCCTGCGGCAGCTCATCTACCGCCCCTCTCCCGCCTCCTCCAGTAACTCGACTGGATTCAAATGCCACAGCCAGGTAGACACATCTAGACATGCCAATGAACATGGTTGATATACTGTAACACCCTCAGTGAGTTGTTCCCTATGTATGACCAGGTGCTAATCCAATGAGAGAGGAGCAGGGGATGTGGTGACACTGGCTGATGTAGATGTGATGGTTTGAGTCACAAGCCTTCACTTCATCAGAACAGCCAGTGTCACATTCACTGTGACTCCTATCTCCTTCACAACCTCTCTGAAGCATGGGCCAGCACGTCTGACCGGCAGTATAGATAGCCCCAATGACTAGATGCTACTCATACACCCTTTGCTTGGTCAGATTCCCTCTCACCTACAACGACCTAAGACCCTAAACCCTAAGCCCCACAGCCCCGTAACTATTCATGTACCCTCTGCTGGTCAGGCTTTCCCTCACAACAAAGGAGCACAACCTCATCCTCTGATTATTAATAGCACCTTCAACAATTCCCTGGACTAATTGATGTAATACTAAACAAGCAGGAGCAGCAGTACTTGGATGACAACTTAGAGGCATATGCTTCATTCATCTCCTTCCATTGCAACTGCACTAGATGTGTCCCACCCCTTGCAGCAGCACCAACATCACCACCACCAACAGCAACAGCAACAGTACTAACCCACCCCTTGCAGCTCGACGCGCAATCTTGCAGGACCCGGGTTTGCCTACTCGCTGGTACATTCGGCTGTGCCATATGGAGGACAGAAGAATGCCTGCATACAGCTCCAACATTACAACTCAATTCATGCTTCAGTATCCCCGACATTACAGCAGCAGTTAGCGGCCCAAGTAACCCCTTGCAGGCACCATAGCAAACATCACACACGCTACTGAGCAGCACCACTTCACGTCTACTGCAGTCTCCACTGATCACCCAAAGCATCCCATCTCTCCAGATGAGTAGCACCAGCATGCACTAGCCCCTCTTTGGCCTGCTCAATTGCTTAGCAAGGGTTTAGAGCCATCTTAGCAAGGGTCTAAAGCCGTGCCAAGATACACTGCTCCCCCACCAGATACGTCACGCCCGTCCTCCACCGCCCCCTCCCTGCCTTTATTACAACCCCTCTCTTCCCACAGGAGGTGCTGCAGCAGGAGCTAAGCAGCTCTCTTAGCCACCTTGCTCTCCCCACCCCACTCTCTTTTTTTCTTCCACGCCCCCGATCCTCGTCCCCCACCCCCACTTCTCTCCCGGCCCTTCCCCTATATTCACAATTCCCCTGGCCCAGCGGGTAGAGCAACAGCAGAAGCAGCAGCTGCCCTTCTAGCTGCCTCCCTATCCTCCTTCACCAACTCACAGCTCCCTTCAATTACTAAATTACCAAATGGCCCCCCCACTATCATCACCATCATCACCATCCCCAGCAGCAGCAGCACCAGTAACAGCACCAAATTGCAGCAGCAAGAGCAGCCTTCCTAAACCCTGAACCCTACCCACACCACCATCAGTAACAGCACCAAGTTACAGCAGCAACAGCAGCCGTCCTGTACATCTTTGAGACATATGTTTCCTTGTTTCTGCTGACCACAACAGTAGATCCATCCCCATGCTCCCTTGCAGCGGCACTAGTAAGCCCTACACACATATCCCTACAACATTACACTCTAGCAGCACCACGTCATCCCTATGATGGAGGGAGGCTTTGGGTATGTAGTGGAGAGCAGTATCTAACAACCACAATCATTCCAAAGCAACCCTCCACCATAGTGAGCAGCTGCTGCCACAGAGCGTCCTTTCCAATCGGCTTAGCAAGGATAGACGGCCATGTACTGCTTCCCCACCATCCAACAACTGCAATGGTGCTGCAAGTAACAGTGAGAGGAATGGCTTTCTGTCTGCCCAGGGGTTGTGAAGATCATCCACTTACCATTACGAGGAGATGAGCTACCAACCTCCAGGCAACAGCAAAAGCAGTCTCTTCGCGTCTTATTACAAACTAATGCTGCCCCCTTTCCCCCTCCACCACCTTCACCCCACCTCCACCCCACCTCCACCCCTGGCACACCCCACCCCAGCCTTAGGCATGTTAAAAATGATACCTTTTACATCCCATCCATCACTAGCTAACCTCATGTCCCTGCTAGCATCAAACAATGCCACATTTCTGCGGTGCTGCAACTAGGGAAGTTTGCTCATTGAAGGCTGCAAAAAAATACCAAGCCGAAGCATTGGTTGGAAGGCTACACCTGCTATGGCCCCCATTATAGAGTACACCACCCACAATATACGGCATTACTATAATATTCCTGACCGTAAGGAAGAAGCAACAGCCGCACTTGATCACCTATTATGACAGCTTGTGGTGCGGGATCTCTGGTTTATTCTGCTATGGCATGTCATGACATTTACTAATAGATGCACAATCTCCTTCAAAACTATCGCCTCCAACAACCTTATACACTGGCTGATGTGAAGCAGCTGCTGCAGCACTACCCACTGACCACTACCACACCCACCACCAGGAGCAGCAGCAGCAGAAGCATTATACAATCTTTGAGACATATGCTCCATTACCTCCTATCACAACAGCTGATATGCACACCACGATCCCTTACAGCACCATTAGCAAACCCTAAACCCTAAAACCCTGCACCCTAAAGCCCTAAACCCTAAAGCCTAAAATCACACACCCTAGCAGCACCACTTCATCTAGTAGAGGGAGGCTTTGGCTGGGTAGTAGAGAAAGGTTGTTCTTTCAGCGCAACCAGACATTTTATATCATGAAATGTAATAATAACCAGACAAAGCCTCCCTCCACTATCGTGGGCAGGTGCTGACACAGCCTGTCTGTCCCAATGACGGAGCTTAGCAAGGGTATACAGCCACATCAAAGTGCACTGCTCCCCCACTACAGAACAAATCCCCTTTTCAATTCCCTCAACACCAGCATAGGATGAGAGGAGTGCCTCGTTGGTGTTGCCTAGGGTTGTTAACTTACTCTGCTAACTCTTGGTTTTTGACATGCAGGAAATCAGCAACCTCCAGGAAAGCAACAAGACATTCCCTCACATCTACTGGTAGTACTGTCAGGAGTACTGCCCCGTTTGCTGGCCCGTGCTGCTTGTACTCTACTATGACCTTCCTGAAAGGTAGGAGCTGCATATGTGAATATGCCCGCACAATGCGCATGGACAGTATGTGTGCGGTATGCGCATGTGCAACTTCTGCCTCTGGAAAGGTCATGGCATTGGGGCCAGCCTTACCCTAAACCATAAACCCTAGCTCCTCTTCCCAAAACCTAAACCCTATCAAACACTCTTCATCTGTGAAGCAGTTGCTCAGGCACTACTAACACCACCACCAGAAACAGCAGCAGCGACAGCAGCACGGGCATAAAGCTGGCAAATGCTCCTTTTCAACGGCAGTAGCAAACCCTAAACCTTAAAACATCAGAAACACCAGCAGCTCCACTTCATCCCTATGGTGGAGGGAGGCTTTGGGAATGTAGTGGAGAGAACTACCGGCTGTACACTACCACCCAAAGCATCCCTCCCCCATAGCTGCCAGCTGCTGATCCAGATCGTCCTATGAATGAGTGAGTGGATGCCAGGCATTAGCCATGCGTAGGTTTTAGGAAGAAGCAGTACTAGCACGCGTGGTGCAATCTGACACCCGCTTCCACTGTCCTCCTGATCCATTGAAAACATACAAAAACGACATAAAGGAACTGCTGCAGCAATCGTTTATGGCAACTCCAAGACATATGCTTCATACCCTCCCGTTTAAACTGCACTAAATGCGCCCCACTCCTGCAGCTGCACCAACACCCAAAGGCAACCCTCCATGATACTGAGCAATTGCAGCCGGCCCCAGATTGTGCTTCTGCTTAGCAAGGGTTAAAAGCTACCTTAAAATCCAGTGCTCCCCCACAAAGAACAGACATTCTTTTATTGCCCACAACACCAGCAAATCAGGCTGTTTGTAACTGTGAGTGGGACCTGTCTGTTGCCCAGGGGTTGTGAAGCTCCTCCACTAATTCTCCATTAGCAGTGGGGCTTGACAAACCTCCAGGCCAACATCAAAGCCCCTTCACGTCTACAGCTAGTGCTCCCTCCTCCTCTGCCACTTGCTGTCTGGCTCTACGTAGTAACACTTGCAGCACATTCACCTACCTTCAACGAATCTTCAATAACCGTTAACAACAATTGGAGCTATGGTAGGGTTTAGAGCCCACATCTTCACACCATAAACCCTACCATGCGCCCCATCCCTTGCAGCAATACCGCCCAACAGCAACAGTACTGTACAGCTCAATTCATGCTTCAATGCCTTCTAACAGTACAACAGCATACACCAAGCAACCCTTTGCACGTTCAGGTGCAGCGCACCTGCACAAGACAGTTGGTAACATCCCGGCCGATTTGCTATCCAAAGCACAGCTGAAAGCAGCCGGTTCTCGGCCGGACATTGTCCTGTATTGACGCAAATCGGTTAAAAGACCCCAGAGGGCCAATGGATCACATCTCAGGCCCACATTACGCTTATAGAGATCAAGTACACAAGGGACACATATCCCAGCAGGACACACCAAGATCCATATCAACAACATGAGAGTTTACATCAGATACTGCGACAATGGCACCCCTCAGCCATTATAGAAAGGAAGCCCATCATCCTGGGAGTTGCAGGAGCAGTGTATGCAGAAGCTACAGTGGGGCAGTTACCACTGGAGTCCCTTGGAGTAAAAGGGAACCTGCTACGAAGCTGCGTACATAAAACTGCAAAGGCATGCCATTCACACCCTTGTGGCTACACAACAGGCTGATGGCCAGAAGTGTTCCTCCATAGTGATGGAACACTTCTGGCCATCAGCATGTTGCCTTGGCAGCGGCAACGCTCCAACCTCCTGGCCAGCAACAAGTCAGTCTTGTCACGCCTGCAGGTAGTATTGCCCCTTCATTGCCACTTGCTGATCTGATACATATAAAAGCTTGCACGGATTTCAATTATCTAGCTTCCCCTGCAGCTTGCAGGCACCTTGAAGCACTTAAACACAGAGGGTTAGGGCTAACGCCTTCCAACCCTACCGGCTACCAAAGGCTGCCTGCTGATTTCCAGTGAGCATCAGCGGCCTACTACCTCTCCAGTCATGACACGACCCCCACCTTGAGATTAAGTTACGCTCCAATTCATGCAATATCCTGCAGCCATGGCAAAAGCGCCACAAGCCCTGCACCTCACTGAGTAGTCTACTGAACAGCAAGGTGCCACACTGGATGTAATCCCTACATCCTTACCATGACACCACTTCTTTGCACCTAATCAAAGCCAAAAGGCCGAAACCGGTAGTGATGGCTGGTTACTTGTAATCATACCATGAGGTTAAGCCTCCCCTCCATGCGGTGGCAGCAGCAGCACACAATACACCCCCACCTCCATGGCAACCCCACGCCCACCTGCATCCTCCTTGTCCCTCTCCCTCTCCCCGTCCGTGCAATCCCCAACACTGAGACGCAGAAGCAGAACTCTCTACTATGACCATTTTAGGAGGTAGCAGCTGCACATGCGAATAAGCACACACGATGCACATGGACGTCATGTGAGCAAAATTCACATGTGCACCTTCTGCCTCCGTCAAGGTTGTATAAAGCCTCAATCCAGCGCCCAGACAGTGCCCAGACAGTGTCCACGTATGTTATGGTACCTGGTACATGATACTATGTATGTGGTCCCTGTTTGGTCAGGTGCTAACTTACGGTGGACTAAACAACGATAGTAAGAGCAAGGGGATGTGATGACACTGGCTGCTATTAATATGATGCTTGGCTTCATTTTTGCAAGAGCAAGTGTCACATTCTCTTCAATCACAATTCCACGGAATGGGCCCCATCCTTTGCAGCAGCACCAACATCACCACCACCACCACCAGCTGCAGCAGCCACAGCCACAGCTGCAGTACTGTACAACTTACTATCTGCTTCAACGCCACGCATTACAACAGCACGTACACCCAAGTAACCCTCTGCAGGGACCGTAGTAAACCATCACCGTATCTAGTGGCTGATGCCGTGTGAAGCAGCTGCTGGAGGACTACCCACTTACCACTACCACACCCACCACCAGGAGAAGCAGCAGCAGCACCATACAACTCTCAAGACATATGTTTCATTACCCCCCATCACAATAGCTGAGATGCACCCCATGATCCCTTACAGCGCCAGTAGCAAACCCTAAACCCTAATCCCTTAACCCTAAAACATCACCCACCCTAGCAGCACCATTTCATCCAGTTAAGGGGGGCTTTGGGTGTGTAACAGAGAGAATTTTTTCTCTCTGCACCAGCCAAAGCCTCCCTCCCCCATTGTAGCCTTGGGCAGCTGCTGACCCAGCCTGGTTGTCACAATTCAATGCAAGACTATTCAATGCAAGGGAGCCCTCCAGCCACTGTGACAGGGGGTCACACCGAGGAAAGGGTTTAAGTTGCTGCGTTCCACAGGTTATCTTCCCCAATGCGGTGCGCAACTGCAACTGAAGTGGCAGTTGCAGTCAATACCTTATGTGCAAAGTGTGCTGCTCGCTCCACGCAGGGCAAAGTTCTTTCTGTCACCCTCAGGATATGCAGTGTCACATTTCCCAAGACATTTTTATTTAACTTTACCTAACTATGTATTTCCATGGAGCACGTTTTTCAAATTATGAAGCTTGGTTAAGTGATCCAATTCACATTAAACCAAGTGCACAAGTAGTATGGCCAGTTGTTGGACAAGAAATCTTAAATGGCGATGTAGGAGGTGGATTCCAAGGTATTCAAATTACTTCAGGATTCTTCAAATTATGGAGAGCAAGCGGGATTACAAGTGAACTTCAACTGTACACAACAGCTATTGGAGGTTTAGTAATGGCAGCAGCAATGTTTTTTGCAGGTTGGTTCCACTATCATAAAGCTGCACCTAAACTAGAATGGTTTAGAAATGTGGAATCAATGTTAAATCACCATTTAGCAGGGTTATTAGGATTAGGTAGTTTAGGTTGGGCAGGACACCAAATTCACGTTTCTCTTCCAGTAAATAAGTTATTAGATGCTGGAGTAGATCCAAAAGAAATTCCATTACCACATGATTTATTATTAAACCGTCAAATTATGGCAGATCTTTATCCAAGTTTTGCAAAAGGTTTAGCACCTTTCTTTACATTACAATGGGGTGAATACAGTGATTTCTTAACTTTTAACGGAGGATTAAACCCTGTAACTGGTGGTCTTTGGCTAAGTGATACAGCTCACCACCACGTGGCTATCGCTGTTTTATTCTTAGTTGCAGGTCACATGTACCGTACAAACTGGGGTATTGGACATTCAATGAAAGAGATTTTAGAAGCACACAAAGGCCCATTCACTGGAGAAGGGCACGTAGGTCTTTATGAAATCTTAACAACTTCATGGCATGCTCAACTTGCTATTAACTTAGCATTATTTGGTTCTTTATCAATTATTGTTGCTCACCACATGTATTCAATGCCACCATATCCTTATTTAGCAACAGATTATGGTACACAATTATCTTTATTCACTCACCATAATTGGATTGGAGGTTTTTGTATTGTTGGAGCAGGAGCTCACGCTGCAATCTTTATGGTGCGCGATTATGATCCTACAAATAATTATAACAACTTGTTAGATCGTGTAATTCGTCACAGAGATGCTATTATTTCTCATTTAAACTGGGTTTGTATTTTCTTAGGATTCCACAGTTTTGGTCTTTATATCCACAATGACACTATGAGTGCTTTAGGTAGACCTCAAGATATGTTCTCTGATACTGCAATTCAATTACAACCAGTTTTTGCACAATGGATCCAAAAAACACATTTCTTAGCACCACAATTAACAGCACCAAATGCTCTTGCAGCAACAAGTGCTAGCTGGGGAGGTGATGTAGTTTCTGTTGGTGGAAAAGTAGCTATGATGCCAATTTCATTAGGAACTGCAGATTTTATGGTTCACCACATCCATGCATTTACAATTCATGTAACAGTGTTAATTTTATTAAAAGGAGTTCTTTTTGCTCGTAGCTCTCGTTTAATTCCTGATAAAGCAAATTTAGGATTCCGATTCCCTTGTGATGGACCTGGACGCGGTGGTACTTGTCAAGTATCTGCTTGGGACCATGTGTTCTTAGGACTTTTCTGGATTTATAACTCTTTATCAATTGCTATCTTCCATTTCTCTTGGAAAATGCAATCAGATGTTTGGGGGACTGTTACAGCAAACGGGGTTTCTCATATTACCTATCACCACAAAGCTGTCTGCAGCATGGACCCGCAAGTGTGACCAGCAAAGTACTTATTCCCAGTAACTAGATGCTACTCATAGACCCTCTGCTTGTCAGATGCCCCCTCACCAACAAAAAGACAAGATAGACATCCTCTTCCTGCAATAATGACGACTGAAGGGCAGGGTGTTCTCCTATCGCATCCAAAGACAAGACGTGGAATACATATGGGTAAAGTGTTTGTCAACACTGTGTGTAAGAAGGGAAAGGGGGGGATGTATCAGAATGCAAGGGTTCAGACCCGTATCAGAATGCACTCCCCACCCAAATACCAGACACCCTTTCATTGCCCACGACACCCAAAGGGCTCCGTGCAATCTTCATGCCAAGCAGGACCCTCTCCACGATCTCTCACAACTACACCAGCATGCACCGGTCTGCATAGTGCCCGTGCAGCTGAGTGGATATAACAGGACTGAAGCAGCAATGCGCTGATTTACCCAAGGCAGGAAGAGCATGTCTGCTACCCAAAAGGCCTAGATTTGGGGCTTTGGTCCTTGTAAAGACATGCAAACTCATCAGTTGTGTGTAATATATGTTCATGCTACATTTGATTATGTGTTTTGTGCTTGCATAAGTGTTTTTGTAGCTTGTTGGGCTTTTTGCCCACTTAAGAAGCTGCCCGTAGTTGGCCTTGGGCCCGGAAGGTCAGGGGAAGGCCAGTTTGGTCCGATTTGAAGCTACGAGTAGTTGACATGGAATGTAGCGGAATCTGACTAGGCATTTGGGCACAAAGCTCCGCCTAGCTGACTAGGATATTTTGGGCCTTTTCAGCATTCCGCAAATACTATAAAAGGGGTTGGACACCTCTTTTTTTTGTTATCTTGTGCCCAGTGAAAACTGGTTCACTCGCCTGTCCAACCCCAGGCCCTCAAATCGTGACCGTAAGTCCCTGTGGTGTTTGTGAGGTGTTGTGTGTTGTTCAAATTGTAAAAGAATCCCTGTTCCGTAAGTTTGCTTTTGCCTGAGGATCCCTGCTTGGCGCCGCCTATCTCTGTTCTTGCAATTCAGCCATATTCAGCTGTATCCAGGCATACATATTACCAGTGGTATCCTTAAGTGTTTCATTAAGCAGCAAATTGGCAGCTTGACTCGTCTAAGCAGCTTGCCTTCAGCAAGGACACGCATCCTGTGGCCTGTGTAACACGCTTCCGCAAATACAGTCGCTACTCAGCTTGTCATCAGCTGTACTTGTAGCAGCAGCTACATATCAGCACGGCACGCGCTTAAACCTTGGCTTCGGCCCCTGTCTTGTTGTCAGGCGAAGTTATCGACGAGTCGCAGTTGGCCCAGTTTGCATCTGCTCTCCGTTAAGCACAAACACATTCCGCAACCCATAAACACCAGCATATAAGCGGCATGGACGCTATCAACAACGTACCAGTCTTTGAGAACGTTGCTGGACAGCACGGTGCCCTCAGAAGGCCACTTCCAGCTGAAATCAACGCGGTACCTGAGTTCAGCGGTGACCAGACCGATAAGCGTGAAGCACGTCAGTGGCTTGAGCTCCTCGATCAATATGCAACCATGTGGAACTGGTCTGAGGCTGATAGTATCAGGGTAGCTCGGACACGATTGGTGGGGCCTGCATATCACTGGATGAGCAGTGTTCCCAACAACATCACATGGCAGCAGTTCCTCGACGAGTTCCTGTCCCGGTTTGCTGAACCTCAACAAGCAGCATTAACTAGGCTCTCAAACTGTGACCAAGATGAAGACGAGTCGGTTGATTCTTATGCGGACCGGTTCAGACGAGATATGCACTTGTCAGGCAGACAGGAGGATGACGCTTTACGCTACCAGTTTGTCGCTGGATTAAGAAGGAGCCTGCGGTTTAAAGTCAGACGTCAAAACAACAACATGCACACCCTTGCTGATATTATCAACACTGCAAAGCGTTGGGAGAACTACAATGTTGAAGAGGATCGTCGCAGACCACAGAGAAGGGGCACTGCTGGTGCACTCACTGGTGCCGAGGCTAGCAGTGCAGCAGCCTCTTACATACCACCACACAGAAGGGAACAGCAACCCTTCAACCGTAGGAATGGAGGCCCTGGCTTCAATGCAAGACCTTATACTAATGGAGGCTATGATGCAGCAAACAATAATCAGAACAACAATGGTCAAACACAGGGCTACAGACCTTATGGCCAAGGGCCCAGGCCCAATACTGGGTCATACAACCCTAACAGAAACTTTCCCCAGGGGCCTAGGCCTTATGATAGGCCACAGCCTGATTATCGTCCCAGGCTAGCTGCAGCTGGAGCTAATGCACCCCCACCTCCACCAACAAGGGCTGCTGTGAATGAAATTGAAGACCTTTCCAGGCAGTTGGAGCGTCTGCAACTTAATATGGCACAAATGAGGCGAGAATCCAGAGTCTCAAATACAACAGGAGCTACTTACAGCATGGACTATATCAACACAATGGAGCCATTGCCCCCGAGCAGTGACTCAGCTCCAGCACGCACAGATTCTGATGTGATTGCTGATATCATGCAAGAGCTGGAAGCAATAAGAGAGAGAGAGATCAAGCATTAGACAATCTCAGGCAAGATCCAGCTCCTACACAGCCCAGCAATGAAGAGGCAAATTCAGATGAAGATGTACTGCCCCAAACTGCACCAATTACTACCACAACTACAGCGAATGGCTGCAGCAGCCCTAAGCAGGGGGAAGATAAGAGTACCCAGACCCCTGCACCTGACCGTTTTATCATGGACTTTGTAAGTGATGCGGATGAACCTTTGGGTTGGAAGTTTGATGATGACACATATGGCTCAACAAATGACCTTTATGCCAAAAGGCCAGGGGAAGACATGGAGCCAGGTAGACGCACCCCTTCCAAAAGAGTAGCTTTTGATCCATCTACCTTTGGAGCTACAGGTCCAGGTGTCAGGTCAGGTAGTAGACCCAATGGAGGAGGTCAAGCACCCTCATCACAAAGAACCCCCTTCCCCACCAACAGGCAGTACAATTCAGGGCCAAGAACAACAGGAGAGCCCTACTCCTCAGCTCAGGGAAATCGAACCCCTGACAACTTGCGTGCACCCCCACCTCAAAGGGTGTCACAGTCCTATAATAATGACCCAGCCATGAGAGCAGATGCAGTACCTTTACTGCCAGCAGATGCATTAGCTGAATCCAAAGGCAGAGAGATGGCTTTGAAGGCCTGCCGCTCTTTGGCGGTGGATGCGTCAAGAGAGGCTGGCCTCATCATACCAGCTGCAAAGATCTGCGCTGCTGGAGTACTTTTAAATGACCAACAGATGATTGAGAAGGGCAAAGACACAGCCAGGAAAGGTGAAGCCTTTTTACGAAGACTACAAAATCAAACTGCACCCACAACAGCAACAGGGCAAGGAACCCCAGGTGCTGGCCCATCAGCAGTAGGCCAAGCAAATGCCTTGTTGAGCCTACCAGAACTGTATGAGGTGGACACCTCAGATCTGGACAACGGAGCACCGGAGGCATCTGGGCCGCAACCCATGAAGCTGTCCACATGCAAAGTAATGGTGAAGGTGGGCTCTCCATCTGCAGGAGCTGTTTTTGAAGTCGAAGCCATCATTGATACTGGTGCCAGCCAGAGTGCACTGACCATTGATGTACTCCGCCGCATGGGACTAACCAAGTACATTGACACATCGAAAAGGAGCATCTTCTACAATGCTGATGGCAGGAAAGCTAAAACACTGGGCAACCTTAACGGGTTCCCTGTGACCTTGGGCCGCCTGACCACCAAAGTGACATTCAGTGTCACTGATGCATTGAGCTATGAAGTACTTCTGGGCATGGACTTCCTTGTGGCCGTTGGAGCAATCATCGACCTACGCAGCAATGAAGTCAAGTATGACTTAGGTGTGGAATTGGAAGGTAAGAAGGAGATCACATGTTATCAGCCAAATTCTGTGGAGGCCAGCATCAACATGATGGACGATATAAGTGAAGCTTTCTGGACAGTCTATGCAGCTGAACTATCACTGAGTGACCTGATCAGGGAGGATGGAGATGGGTTAAGCATTAAGATTGAGGCGCGCCCCTCTACAAAGACTGGAGAGGTGGCAGTACAAAGCACCACCCAGTGCATAGTAGAAGAAGCTGATGACTCTGAGGACCAATCAGACATACAATCAGAGGAGGAGCACCCCATTGGTTGGATGAACACGGAGATCCCAGCTTGGGCAGTACCAGCAGCAGGAAACAGCTGGATTCGCTACATGGAGTTGTTTGTACTGCCTAAGGCCAGGCAGGTGGAAACAGGGGCTACTGACAGCAGTAGACTGGCCAGCACCCCAGAAGAAATTGAATACAACAATTGGGTAGCAGTATTGAGAGCACTATACCTACATGGCTATGAAGGACTTTGCCAAAACCCAAGCATTGTCCAGCAGATAGCTGCTGACCAGGAGCAGCCCATTGACCATCTCAATCTGATGACTTTGCATTGGATTTGCACTGCTACTGACCAGTCAGCCAAGGAGATTTACACACCAGGAGCCAGGGCAGCTGAGGAAGCCCTACAAGCTCAAGCAAAACGCTACATCATCCCCATGAAGGAGCTGCGGGAGGCATGGAAAGCATTGGCTCTGGATACTCTATGGGAAAATGAAAAGGTCATGTTTGAAGAGTATGAAAGAGGGTACCCAGGAGACTTCACGCCAGGCAGATGCAATGTGGATGGAGTCAACAGTGTGGAAGAGCACCAGGACCTTATGGGCTCCCCAGCACCAGTAGCAGTAATGAACTTCAAGGGCCGCAAGGCTGCGATTGACAAGGCAGCCCCACAGGACAATTGTATGTCTGTTCATGAGGAGAAGGGCCCTGCAGCATGCACCAAGGATAAGACAGCGTTTAGCAGCTTAACAGATGATGAATTAAGCCAACAGCTACATCCATTTATGGAAGAGCACCCTCTTTCAGTGGCTTGGCTGGACACAGCGCTGGAGACGGTCATCCCTATGCTCAAATCGGGAGGAATGAGCAGGCTGTTGCGATTAATCAGGAAAGGGGAAGCACTACAGTGGCTGATTGTGCTACGCTTCATGTGTGTTTCCATTCAGACAGAGGTGACCATGCATCCACTATGGGTGGCTAAATATGCAGAATGGGTAAACATCCCCAAACCAGAGATGGTAGCCAACATGATCACACTCTGGAGGCAGGAGCTCACCATCAAAATCACCAGTGACCTCAAGGGTAAGATGGGGCAGGGGTATATCCCTTTTAACTTATGGTTTGAGGAGCTATGCAGCAAGTATCTGCTGGATGAGACAGATGTAAAGGAGCACTTGCGCTCCAAACAGATAAACATCAATTACCGCCCTGATTGGGCTGATATTAAGAGAAGGTATAGGGCTAAGCGCAAGGCAGAGCTGGATCTGGTAGGAGACAACTGCAGGGGTTCAGTGCCCATTATTTCAGGCAGAGCCCGCCCGGCGGAATGCATGATCAATATGATGACTTACTGCCCATACAGCCCTACATCAAATGACATTAAGGACCTGGAATGGCTGGCAGAAGTAGCTGCACAAGCAGATAGGGAACTGTCAGAAGAGAACCTATCAGATGATGAGGACCCTTTGATTGATACAGACGACACAAAGGCAGACCCAGATTACAATCCCCGTGCAACCAAGAAACCGAAAAAGAGCAAGAAGGGCAAGAACTTTGTGCCTCTCATTGAAGGGCCCGACCATCATGAGCACTACAATGAGAAATGGTTTGCTGAGCTGGCTGGCCAGGTGATACCATACGCACAAGCTTGGTCAGTAGAAGAATGCTTCAAGAGGGCTGGCAGTTACGCTACTATGGACTGGATAGTAGTGTTCAGGCTACTGCACCTATTCGGCCCAAACACCACAGCCATCACAGGCAAAGTCAAGAGCTGGTTGGCTCGTTACATAGAGAAGATTGGAATCAATGAACATGAAGTTGAAGAACTCATGTACATCTGGAAGCTCAGGGCACCAGCGTATGTAGCCCGGATGGTACAGACCATCAGCTACGGTGAAGGGTTGCAGGACAGGCTGGAATTCTTAAGCAACAGGTATCTGGTGCCCCTACATCAGCTAAAGGAAGAAGTCCAGGAGCAAAGGGATGCCTTAAGAGGGACTGGGCCTAGCCTGGCCCCCACAACTGAAGAAAGCAGTGTGAACAATCCTATAATTGAGGACATCAAGCTGGAAAAAGAGATAGCAACCCCAAGGACTCCAGCACAGGATGATGACCAACAGCCTAAAGATGCTGCCAACAATCCAACAGCTATACGTTATGATGATCCATTGGTTCCCAACATTAGGGCACTACCAAGCACTGGTAGATTTGTTACAGAGCTCACAGCAGAATGGATTGAAAAGATTGAGAAGGAGGCAGTTCCTGTGGCTGCCAACCCTGTTATAACAGATCTAGCAGCGCATGCACCAAACGTGGAGAGCCTGCAGTGGTTAAAGTTTTTGAGAATCTTGGCACATACTGGACTCAGCACGCTCAGGACGGATGAGGGCAAGCTGAATGAAGCAGCCGTTTGGCTGCAGGTGCCATCGAGTTACCTCAGGTTCTGGATGGACTTCTACAGGCAAGGCATGGTACCACACATCGTGAAGATCATCCTGAATCATCCGGTAGAAGAGTGCTGCCCAGAGTTGTATGAGACAGTAGCAAAGCGTTATCTGCTTAGCAACCTGGACATCAAGGAGTACTTGGAAGAGCATCCACGATTGTTAGAGGAATTGGCTGGCTTAGACCCAGATGCAAGCTACTCAACTTCTGGGGCTGGGTCTATTGTTTCACAGGCTGTAGAGGTTGAGCCTGTTATGTGTATGATGGATACACTCTATTCTGACTATAGGAGTGATGTCCCTACTTATGGGTCAAGTTGGCCTGAGGAAACAATGTCGGAGTCAAGTGGTCATAGAGAATGTAAGATTGACGATGGTTATTCTCCTGATCATGCTTCTAACAATAAAGCAAGTCTAGCCTACCTTAGAGACGAGCTAAAAATACCGAACTACATACTACATAACACCCCTAAAGATACAATGGAAGGAGACTTTGACGACAATGGAATAGATGTAGGCTATCCCTGGTATAACGCAGGCGAGCTCCCATCATTTACCAACCCAGGACCAATACTAACACCAGATGACATAAGATTAGGAGTGGACCTTACCAACGAGCAAAGAGCAGCTCTGCGTCAGGTCCTATGGGATAATCAAGATGCATTTGCTTTTACACCAGAGCAGCTAGGCCGCAGCAGCTTAGTTGAGTTCTCAATAAAGCTAAAAGAAGGAGCTCACCCAGTGGCGCAGCCATATCACAGAACACCATTCAAGCATAGGCCTGCCCTAAAGGCTGAGATCAACAAAATGTTAGAGCTAGGCCTGATTGAGCCCTCTGACAGTCCCTGGGCCAGTCCGATTGTAATGGTGCCTAAGAAGGATGGAGGGTTGAGAATGACCATTGATTACAGAAAAGGGCCTAACACCTGGGCAATTAGAGACTCCTTCCCCTTACCACGACTAGATGAGATCCTAGCCCTAATCGGTGATGGGAAGGCCAGGTACTTCTGTGCAGTGGATTGCACAAAGGGCTACCTTCAGATCTGCAACAAGGATAGAGAAACAGGGGATATCTGCTCTATCAGCACCCCTTGGGGCCTCTTTCGTCCCACAGTACTGATGGCAGGGCTGACTAATGGCCCGGCTGTTTGGCAGAGGCTCATGAGCATTGAGCTAGCCAAGCACATTGGCAAAGAATTGTTTGTCTACATGGATGATGCAGTAATAATTGCATCCACGTTTGAACAGCTGCTGGAAAATGTAGCAGCAGTACTACAGTCGTTCAGAGCCATGGGCATACGGTTGGCACCAGCCAAGTGTCAATTTGGAGTAACAATCCTGAAGTTTCTGGGGCATATAATCGGCCGGATCCTGATATCATAAAGGCTATTATTGGATACCCCTACCCAAAGGACAAGACGCAGCTGCAACGGTGGTTGGGGCTGACTGGCTGGGTTAGAAAGTACATTAAAGACTATGGCCGAATAGCCGCACCCCTGACTGACCTAACAGGAAACGTACCATTCATTTTTGGGCCAGGGGCACAGCAGGCCATGGACCAGCTTAAGGATTACCTAACAAGACCTCCAATTCTCAGGCATCCAGACCTGAGCAAGCCGTTTGCAGTTCGCACAGACGCATGCCAAACGGGTTTTGGTGGAATGCTACTGCAAAAAGATGATCAAAATCGGGAATACGTGGTTAGATACGGCAGCAAAAGGACAAGTAAAGCAGAAAGGAACTACTCAGCTACCGACTTGGAATGCGCAGCGGTCATTTATTTCCTCAAAAAATGGAACTGCTATCTGGCTGGTGGACGCTTCACCGTGCAATGCGACCATAGAAGCCTCTCTTATCTGCTGAAGGCCAAAGACCTTACTGGGAGATTGGCTAGATGGGCCTTGAGATTACAAGAATATGACTTCGATATCGAATACATACGTGGAGCGCAGAACAGAGAGGCCGATGCTATAAGTAGAGCAGTTGGGCAAGATTGGGAGGAGACAGAAAATGTGCCTCCAGAAAATGATTGGCCAAATCAGGTGGAGGCTGTCCCACAGCATAGGAACAGACGCCCTCCAAACACAAGCACTATACTTCCGGTCACAGCACGAAACATGTGGGTTTCAGTACATACTGGGGAGGGGCCAGTACCTAACAGAACAGCAGCAAACCCAAGACATGCTGAACATCTTACAACTACCAGTAACCATGGGAGGATATTACCAACCACCGCACATGACATGTGGGTGTCAGTCCTTGCACAGCCCCAAGATTCCTATACCAGCTCCAATGAAGATACTGCCCACATCTACTTAATGGAGTCGGAACAAGAGGCGGAAAGCATGCAAGCAAGCAGCCAAACCCTTACAGCAACCAGCAATGATGAGCAAGTCGTACCAGTACTGGCTGCGGATGAAGCCCTTGCCTGCACTGAAGAACTTCCAGCATCAGAAGAGATAGCACCAACCAGCTATCCATATATAAGGATTGCAGTGGAGGGGAACATAGCCAGTGGCAAAAGCTCACTTCTTGCACAACTAGCACCGCAGTTTACAGCTGAGGGATGGTGTGTGTTTCCTGAACCCATGGAACAGTGGAACAAAAACGGGGAACTAACACGCTTCTATTCTACTAAGACAAGGCCACACATTGATAAATATAGATGGCAAGCAGCAATGAACTTGCAAAGAGCAATCATGCGGTCTTATTTGGAACGATACCCCCTACCAGAGAAACCTATTATGGAGAGAGGACCATGGAGTTCTCTTTCAGTTTTCACACCAGCAGCTAAATTGCATCCTACTTTGGAGGGTGAATTGTATGAGGATGCATACAGGCAGCGAAGATTGAGGTCATTCCTACCTGATGCCATTATTTATGTGGACACGCCCGCCGAGGTGTGTTTCCAACGGATGATGAACAGAGGCATTGATTATGAAGCTGACATTGAGCTTCCCTATCTGGCAAAAATTGAGACACTGTACAAGGATGCTTTGGATGGGTATGATGGTTTTGTCTACAAAGTTGATGGCACTCTACCAAAGCACATACTCGCTCAAAAGGTGGCCCGCCTGATCAACCACATATATGACCTACAACAGCTGACAGTCGACCATCCTTTTCCCACCTTCATACCTCCAGCCTTGCCCAAACCAAGCATTCAGCAAGAATTGGAATTAGCACAGTATAAGCTCCTGATCACTCAAGAAACAGACAATATTCCACCAGTTGAACCCTTGACAGAATGTACATTGCCAGGGGGAACGGCATTAGCAGCCCTGGGACAAACAAGGCCAGAAGTACCTGCACCCACTACGATTTACCCCACAAACTTCAACCTAGAAGTGGATGCGCTAGTCCTATACCAGCAAAGCCCCGGGAAGCTGGAATTTTCACAAGAGTTTGTTAGGGAATATCAAAACCGATATGGGATGCCGCCTTGTATGTTTGACAGGGTTGACTGTTTTGGGACCATCAACATTATGGGGCGATTAGGTTTTGAAGCATCTACGGGTCCCAACTCCTCACCAGCATTGGCTATAGTTTCTCGGAGAGCCATGCCTGGCCTACGATTAAGGATTCTGAATGATGGTTCTGAATGGGTTGAGATCTGCCCAGACTTATATGCAATACAGCGCACTAAAATGTGCCCACAGCAGGTCCTACAACAGAATCCGTTGTCTGTACTAGAAGGATACCGAATGGAGGGTATTTCACTGGCCAGCTCAGTCAGATTAATACCTAATGAAGGATCAGAGCAGCTGCCATACAATATAGACACCGAAACTGAACGTTATGCTGGACCCAGTTTCATTTACCTGTATTCTCAATTTGAGGATGAGGACGAAGCAACACATGAACCTTTTGAAGGCAACCCCCCAAATCAGGAAGCAGATAACCCAGAGGTTGAGGAAGATACGGGTCCATCGATACCCGAAGACTTACCATGTGAAACATGTGGTAGCCCAGAAGATTGGAAAAGCATGGTGCTTTGCTCCACATGCGCAAAGGGATGGCACACTTATTGTGTAGCCCTTCCACAAGTCCCCCAAGGGGCATGGGATTGTCCACAGTGCAAGAAAGCTGGCAAGCAACCCTTGATGCAATATTCAGACCAGGAGCGAGCCTATTCCAGCGGAGATGAAGAGGAATTGCAACCACCATCTGCAGCACCAGCAGCAATTACGAACAATGAGAATCAACCACCTCTAGAACACCAAGACACTGAACTGACTGAGCTAGAAGAGATGGGACTCATTGATATCTATATGGATGCCAATACCCTTGACTACATACGCTTCGGGGACTTGGCACCACATATAAAGGAAGCGCTAACACCAAAAGAGATCAAGGCTGAGCTAAAAAGAGTGAGCAAACGATCAATAGGATATGAATGGAAGCCTGACGGCAGACTGTACAAGAAGGCCACTGCTGCCTATCCAATAAGCAGATGGGTCCCTAAACCAGGAGCTGAGAGAGTACAAGCTATACAAAACATACATGCCAAGGGACATTGGGGAGTCAACAAAGTTACCAGTGTTCTAGCCCAAAGCATCTATTTCAGAGGAATGAGAGAGGCTGTCACGCAAGAACTCCGCAAATGCCATGCATGCTCATTAGGGAAGGCAACCACTGGATTTAAAATGGATCCAGAACTACATCCACTTCCCCCAGTACCATGCTTCTCAAGGTGGTCTGTCGACACGCTGGGACCACTACCACTTACTACTAGAGGGAACTTGCACATAGTAGTGGCAACCTGCACTTTTTCCAAATGGGTGGAGGCAGCAGCTATTCCCGATAAGAAAGCAGTCACAGTTGCTAGGTTCATCAATGAATTGATCTGCCGATTTGTGCCCAAGGAAATACGCAGTGACTCTGGCCCAGAATTGCTGCAGCCTTTGAACATATATTGAAACACCATGGCATCAAACATGTCAGAAGCACAGCATATTCGCCTCAGTCAAACGGTCAAGCAGAGAAAAGTGTGCAAAATATACTGCACAGCTTACGGAAAACTGCAATAGAACATGCAGACCGCTGGGATGATTATTTGCCAGAAGCACTGTTAGGCTTACGACTGGCCCGTCAAGAAACCACCCAGTTCTCACCTTATTTCATGGCCTTTGGGTTTCAACCACAATTTGGAGCCCCAAACCAGTTGATGCAAAACCCTGCAGAAGCACAAGATGCAACTTTGCCTCATCAGTTATCAGCCCAACTGGAACAAAGACAGCAGGTACTCAATACAACAGCTGGCAAAGCCGTAGATAACATCCAGACTGCACAGGAGAAACAGAAGGCTTCTTATAGGCGACGTAGAAACATACAGCAGGATGAGCCAACAGCGGCACAAAGAATGCCCCCTGGTTCAATGGTACTATTGGATGTCCCCGGTAGAGGCAGAAAGAAATTGGATTCCCCAACTGATGGACCATATCAGGTAGCCTCCTACGGTAAAGACATGAGTACAGTATTGCTGCAAGATAACTCTAAACCTCCGAAGCAATGGTGGGTGGCTGTCCACCGCATCAGCCCCTATGCACCCGCCGGGAAGGCACTGTTACCAGTGTCTGACCACTCACCTCGCCCAAGGAGTAGGCGACGCCTGTAAAATTGACCATACAAGGCATTATAGAGCAAATTGGGCTGAAGCCAGGGATGTATTAGATTCAAGCAGAACCAGATTTCACAAGAGATTAGAATACCTATTTGGCTACCCCATTCCTATCAGGATGGCAACAAGGTTACACACCTTATGGCTACGAGCACAATTGGAACCTATTACCTTTCCAACCATGCCTGAGGAGGTTGAGCCCCTTGGACCATTATTGAACTGGGATCAAATATTTAAGCTGGAGCCTAGCCCAGTCATGATTGACCCCTGTGCAGGAGCAGACGGAGCAATTCTCAGTGCTTTAGCAGATGAAGTACCACAGGTAGCCACCAAGGCTACATTGCTCAACAATGACATTAACACTAGCTACCCAACACAGCTTCATTTTGATGCACTACGACCAGAAGAGTGGGCAGTTGCACCAACCAAACTGGACATCATTACAGCTTCACCACCATTTCAGTTGCTGGACCCTTTCCTTGGAGAATTTGTCCTTAGAGCCAACCTCTTTGTATGCATGCACTGCCCCTCAGACTATATAGCTAATGGCCCTGCCTATAGAAGGACTTTCTGGAATTGGTATCAGGAAGCAGGACTCACCGCAGAGTTGAGGGGACTTCCAAGAGTCAAGGGCAGGAACACACGGAGATGCTCCTGGCTGATAATCTTCCGAACACCGGAATTAAAAAGGAGAATCTGGCAAGCCAGCGTGGACTGTTTCACCCTCTGCTTATGACACCGACGAGGGGAACACCAGAGCAATTAACGAACCTTGGACGTGTCGGAAATACAGAGAAAAGTCATTTCCAAAACGTGGATGAGGACATCCACCATTCTTCAACAAGGGGGGAAGAGGCGCAGCCTACTGCTGCTTGAAAAGACCAGTAGCAAAGCCACGGCTGAACGCAGAGAAAAAAAAGGCCAGACGAATGTGAAGGGCAGTAGAACTTTGGCACAAACGGTTAAACACTTGCGATGGCGACGGGGTCAACTGGATGCCAAGAGATGGCGTCGGCAACAAAAGAGTGAAACAAATGACCGTGGTTACTGATGGCGACGGTAATGAGCCAAGTTTCAGCTGACCACCCGGCGCCCTGTCCAAGGAAGTTGGCACACTAGAAGAACAGTTAGCTGTTAAATGCATCCAGCAGCAATCACTGCTGGAAACCACAGTATAAATAGAGGTCGAGGGGGATTGCTATGCCTACCTCTGACCCGTTACGTTATTACTGTTACCAACAACCTACACATCACTACCCCAGTCGCAAAACAGGTCGCCATGTCGGGATGCTCACTTACTCCATACACGGGATTCTATCCCTCCAGTTCGTGCCAGGCAAGAAACATAAGGCCACAAGGGGCACGCAGCCCAAGGCAGGGAAGGTCCCTGCTGCGCCACGTCCGCCCTATCTCAACAAGCCCACCAGTGCAGCCAACCCCCCCACCAGGTACAAAGATGCAATTGCAGCACGTTAGCTTTCCCCCGCCAGTATGTGCGTAAGTATTTGGAGTCTCGACGGCAAGCCATCCACTTGCTGCATGAGTGAGGTGGATTATGACACCATTGACCAGAACACCTGCGGCCACTAATATGACAGCAGCCAGCAGGACCAGGAGACATGCATGAATAAAATTTTCCACTGAGTTGATCTCCATAATTACTGGGCAACTAGAGGACAATGAATGCAAGGAGCTTTGCCTATATACCCCAATAAACATTCATTGTGTAATCCGGCACACCCACCCTGAGTGCCTGTCTGGACATAATATACCTTGAGAGGTTGACCTAGATGAGAAGAAATCTACCTGAACTGAGGAACAAACCCCTCTCTGCCATTGCAGTCCATGCAGGTGACATCCGAGAATAAGCACCACCATGGCATTTTGATCAGCTGAGTGGTGCTGCCCTCCACGTCAGCATCGGAAATTACTTGGCCCGTGAAGGAGGTTACCTAGCCTGCAGCGAGATCATCCTTGGCCCCGGCCCTGGCCCAAGCCAATTCGTACCACCAGTCAACGAGGTGTTTAAGCTGGTGTACTTCCGAGATTTGGACGCGGCTTACTTGTCCGTCGCATATCTGGACCCGTTACGTACCTGGCTCATACCGCTGAGCGGAGCCGGCAAGGGGATGACACTATACGTGGCCTACAAGTTGGCAGGATTTGGTATAACTATGGACCCAGCAACGGTTGTCCGAACCCTCATAAACCCCCGTCACCCCAGCCTGTTTGTTCACATTTCACTCACACCAGGGCATCCGTTGATGAGCAGTTACAACGCTATTCGCAACCACATGGCAGTGGACCTCAGGCCATTTGCCAACGACCCAGACATGTCCATCCTGCTAACAAGCTACGACGCTGCTGTTCCCGTAGCTCGCTACATGAACGACCCCCCACGCCCCAGACGGTCGGGAGCCCCATCTCCAAAATTGCCGGTGACCCCTGTAAACTCCCCCATGCCTGGTGTCAACAGCATGGGTTTGGATACGGCAGAAGCAGCTGACTTCTCTACCTTCATGGCGGAAGAATATGGCTCTCAAGGCTACCGAAGCTCCGGCAGCAGTACAGCGCGGGCTAGC
Source organism: Pseudopediastrum boryanum (assembly GCA_963556185.1). Taxonomy (NCBI): domain Eukaryota; kingdom Viridiplantae; phylum Chlorophyta; class Chlorophyceae; order Sphaeropleales; family Hydrodictyaceae; genus Pseudopediastrum; species Pseudopediastrum boryanum. Next base: position 1,196,380 of record OY744494.1, read on the forward strand.
AGTATGCCTTCCCTGCTGACTCAGGATGACTCTGAGGCCACCGCCACCACTGGTACCTCCACCACCAGCAGCAGCACCAGGATGACCAATAGCACCTCAGATCCGCTGGTCCCGCAGGGCTCCAGCGTGTCTGGGCAGACCCAAGTGGAAGCACCGGCGGTTGTTAACACCTCGGTGGTGGTGACAATTTTGGGGCAGAGCACTAGGACCTTGATTGTTCCTAACAGCTTCATTGACCAGAGCTTGGTAATCACCACCACCATCCCCGGACCAGCCTTCATTCCTGGACCTGGTGGGCAGGCATTGGTGGCGTACATGGGCCTCCCAGGGGTTGTGGTGAATCAAGCTATGTGGGAGGCCATACAAATGGTGGAGCAGCATGGGTATATGATGCCCAATGTGTAGAATGTCTGAGTCAGGGTACCTTTGAAGGCACAGCTTGGCAAGGATTTGTTTGTAGCAGCAAGGGTGCCTTTTACTTAGCAGCACACACCAGGGTTTTCTGAAGCTGATCTAGGCACATGTAGAGTTGAGTTACGTTGGGAGGCACCCTATTCTAAATTTAATGTGGATGGGTTTTTGGATTGAGTGACACGTCTCAGACCCCTTTCTTTTAGGGGTGCAGTGGCCATACGTTTGGACTCGAGCAAGCTATGCATCCATCTGACAAACTGACACTGCTTCTAAAGTCCCTAGGAATCTGCAAGATAGACACTGACTATTTGCTTAGAACAGAAGTTGTTACCTCAAGAACTGCTCTCATTCGTAATGTCTGCTTATTGCTTTACATTGTCTCGGCAATTTGGTTGCCACTAGGACCATGGCCAACATTACAGCAGCAAGTTCCAGATTGATGTTCAATATAAATGCACTGTATGATGTATGGATCTGCATTTCTGAACGAATGCATCCCTGCCATAATGATGTGGTTCAAGTGGGGTAGATGAGCCTGAAATGTTCCAAGTATTGAATTGCAAGATGGACTCACCTTCTGCCGCGGGCGCTGCACGGCCCGAAAGCTGTGAAAGGACCTATCCCATCAGTTGAGCTGCAAATTGCATCAATTGCCATTTAAGTGTTCAAGTGTTCCCGTGAGGCCACCCCACCTCACCTGTTGCATCTTAATTGGTGTTTATTGATGACAGCTGCTGGGGACCAGCAGGAATTGGGCGGCGGGGTAGCAGCTGCACCGGTCTGCATAGTGCCCGTGCAGCTGAGTGGATATAACAGGACTGAAGCAGCAATGCGCTGATTTACCCAAGGCAGGAAGAGCATGTCTGCTACCCAAAAGGCCTAGATTTGGGGATTTGGTCCTTGTAAAGACATGCAAACTCATCAGTTGTGTGTAATATATGTTCATGCTGCATTTGATTATGTGTTTTGTGCTTGCATAAGTGTTTTTGTAGCTTGTTGGGCTTTTTGCCCACTTAAGAAGCTGCCCGTAGTTGGCCTTGGGCCCGGAAGGTCAGGGGAAGGCCAGTTTGGTCCGATTTGAAGCTACGAGTAGTTGACATGGAATGTAGCGGAATCTGACTAGGCATTTGGGCACGAAGCTCCGCCTAGCTGACTAGGATATTTTGGGCCTTTTCAGCATTCCGCAAATACTATAAAAGGGGTTGGACACCTCTCTTTTTTGTTAACTTGTGCCCAGTGAAAACTGGTTCACTCGCCTGTCCAACCCCAGGCCCTCAAATCGTGACCGTAAGTCCCTGTGGTGTTTGTGAGGTGTTGTGTGTTGTTCAAATTGTAAAAGAATCCCTGTTCCGTAAGTTTGCTTTTGCCTGATGATCCCTGCTTGGTTCCGCCTATCTCTGTTCTTGCAATTCAGCCATATTCAGCTGTATCCAGGCATACATATTACCAGTGGTATCCTTAAGTGTTTCATTAAGCAGCAAATTGGCAGCTTGACTCGTCTAAGCAGCTTGCCTTCAGCAAGGACACGCATCCTGTGGCCTGTGTAACACGCTTCCCCAAATTCAGTCGCTACTCAGCTTGTCATCAGCTGTACTTGTAGCAGCAGCTACATATCAGCATGGCACGCGCTAAAACCTAGCAAGCAGATGCTGCAGCTAAGGGTAAATGTGAGAGGAGAGGCTTTTTGTTTTGCCTAGCAGTTGTGAATTTCACCAGCTAACTTTTGATTGGCTGATGGAAGTCAGTTGCGCAATTCCCAGGCACGCACAGAATCCGCCACATTCCACATCTAAACGGCGGGTAGTACTCGTCCCCTCTTCGCTGCCACTTAGTGCTGCTTGACGTAGCAACCCCAGCATCTCACTCAACTACCTTCCCAGTACCTCCGTACTAAACGGCAGAGCACATAGGGTAGAATTGGACCTATGCTAGGGTTTAGGGCCCACACCTTCAGACCCTAACCCCAAAAAAGAGCATCTGCAGACTGCACTGAGACGTCGCTCTCTGTCACCGTCCTTCGCCCTGTTGAGAGCAGATACCAGTGAGAGCATGCCAAGGGCAGACCCATCCAAAAAAAAGAAGAGCTACGCCAGGCTAGTTGAGTAAGTGAGGAAGAGGCAGAGCCTCTGCCACAGTCCCAGCCTGCGTAAGTTGAGGGAGAGGCAACTGAGGTCTGGGCTGGGAAGTTGAGGGAGAGGCAACTGAGGTCAGGAGACCTGGCCTCGTGGCCTCTACCATGGGACGTACCAAGAGTTGGGTGGGCATCTCGCCCACCCACCTGTTTTTATCTGCGTTTGCGCTTCCATGGGGCTTTCTTCTCTTTGCTGCGTTCTTTTTTTGTTTGGTTGTGTATATCCAGTGGAGCAGGTTCGTTGTTTTCAGGTGATTTGCCCTAATGGTTGCTTTAAGATCCTGCCCATTCAGGCCGAGAGCGACCAGGTGGCTGCTGCGTTCCTTGTATATGCTGCCAGCTACGCCTCTGACTAGGGGGATGCACTGAACGGTAGCATTACGATCCGCTTTGTGGCCACATGCTGATTCATACAAAGAGGCTCCCAGACTACCAACTAGCCCAAGATGACATCCCTTGGAGCCAATGGTGAGCATGCATAGGACGGACTATAACCACCAACTTAGAACACGGTTTACCGGAAAAACATCATACAGTGGAAAGCCTAAGAGGGAGGTTGAGAGAGTAGGGGTTGTGACGACAGTGGATGGTGGGGATACGATGGTTTGAGACAAAACGCCGTATCACCCGTCATTACAGCCAATGTCACATCCCCTGCTCATGTCTTAAGCTCTCTGCATGGACTGTCAGCTCTGACCAGCAGATTAGGCACCTATGCTTAGGTTTTCTTCATACACCCTCTGCTACCCGAGTAACTCCTCACCAGTGAGATGTAACTGAGATACACAACTTCCATTGTCAACTACTACCCCCTCCACAAGTTCCTGAACTGAATGACAAGATTAGCAGCTGATGCAACAATATCAGTCACCATCCACCAGCAGCAAAATCTGCACCAGCAGCGGACGGTGCTGTACAACTCTGATGACAGCAGACCATGGGGAACTTGTTGTCACACTCGCTTCATCTCCTACCCAATCAAGACTGCCCTGCTCCCCCCTCAAATAAGTAATGCCCTTAACGCATAACATCTTGCAATATCCACAACACCAGCAGATGATGCAGCTAGGAACATGGCAGGTGTGCATTGCGGTTTTCCTAGGGGTTGTGAAACGAAGTTCCTCACGATTGTGAAATGAGCAAGGTGAAATCAACCAACCTCCAGACAAAACAACAAAACAGTGCCTGCACGCTACAGCTGGTACTACGATTCCCTTCTTGTCATCCGATCATCCTCAGGACAGGCAGTGTCCCATTTCCCAAAACACCTATCATCACAAAGTTGTTTGCAGCATGGAGCAGCACTAGTGTGACCAGCAAAACACTTATTCCTGGTACTAGATGCTACTCATAGACCCTCTGCTTGTCAGATGGCCCCCTCATTAACAAAAAGACAAGATAGACAACCTCTTCCTGCAACACTTATCCCCATCAACAACAACTCCCTCAAATGGAAAAATGTAAAGCAGCTGCTGCAGTGAGTACCACCAACTATCATCACAACCACCAGCAGCAGCAGCTTAGTTTAGTTATGACCAGAATGCATCATCTACAGCCCTAAACCCTAGTCCAGGGTTGACGACAGTCATTCCTTTAGCCCACTTTCCCCTGTCTCCCTGCCCCTTCTCACTACCCCCATCTCATCTCTTCCCAACCTCAACAGCAGGTAGAGCAGCGGCACCAGCAGCAGCTGCCCTCATAGCCACCTCCTTATGCTCCCCTGCCCCTCCCCCCTCCAAAACTCCCTCCTTTGTGACAACTCCCCAGGCCCATCAGGCGAAGCAGCAGCAGCTGCCCTCCAATGAACAAGAGTTGAGTGTTGCTGTTGAGTGTGCCAAGTGCAACCGTGATTGTGGAAAGCACAGTGTTTTTTATGATTCATGGTTGGTATGTGAAACCACCCACCCGCTGGGCGCTGTCAAGGGGTGAGGTGTCATGCTGATTGGAAGATTATTCAGACTGTCGAGATGTATGCTACATTAACCCCATCACAACAGCAGATGCAGCCCATGCTCTTTTGCAATGGCAGTAGCAAATCCTACAACATAACACAGTTCGTCTGGGAGGGAGGCTTTGGGTACGTAGTGAGAGAAGTCCTCCTCAACAATTACCCTACAGTCCAAAGCATCCCTCCCCACATAGTGGCCAGCTGCTGACCCAGATTGTCCTTTAGGTGAGTGAGTGGACGCCAGGCATAAGCCCTGCATATGTTTTAGGGAGACATACAACCGCACTCACACCCAAGTAACCCCTGGCAGAGGCAATATCAAACATACCGCACACTATTGAGAAGCATCACTTCATGTGTATTACTGTCTCCACCAATTACCCAGAAGCATCCGATCTCTCCATCCAAGTTAGCACCAGCATGCAGCCCCTCTTTGACCTGCCCAGTTGGCTTAGAAGGGTTTAGAGCCATCTTAGCAAGGGTCTAAAGCCGTGTCAAAGATACACTGCGCCCCCACCAGAGACTCTCCCATTGCCCACAACTCCAGCATCTGCTGCTGCTAGTGAAGGTGAGAGGAGTGGCTTGTTGGTTGCCTAGGGAGGTGTGAAATTCTCCACCTAATCAAGCATGAGGTGGTGAGAGCCCACAACTCCCAGGCACACAACGAGACAGTCCTCTCACATACAAAGGTCAGGCAGCACTGCCCCCTTTGCTAACAGTTGCTCCTCCACAAAGCATCCCCTGCGGATCACCTCAACCTCCCTCATCTCCCAGTAACATCAAAAGAACGGGAGCCAGAGTAATTATGCTATGATTGGACCTACCAGCGTGCTAGGTTTTAGGGCAGCCTACACCTTCAGACCCCAACCACTACCATAGCCTGCCTACTGCCAGCAGAAAGATTACAATCCAGCTCCAAGCTTCGACCCCTGCTCTGCTTCAGCCTCCCCACTCCTCTCCAATTTCCGTCTCACCTCTAGCTGCCCCCTTCTCACATTTACCCCACATGAGCCCCCCCTCTCCTCCAGATCCCCTCCCTGCCTTTATCACCGCCTTATTCACAGCTCCGCCACGCCAGCAGGCTTAGCAGCAGCTGCCCTCTAGCCACATGTGCAACTTCTGCGTCTGGGAAGGACAGGGGTTTTAACAGCCTGCCCCTAAACCCTAAATCCTGTAAAGCACTCTCCATCTGTGAAGCAGTTGCTCCTGCACTACCCATGCACCACCACTACAGGCGAGTGAAGTGCCGTGTTGTTTGCCCCGGGATTGGGAGTTCCTCTGCTAATACTGCATTAGCACAGGAATAACCTGGTTTAACCTATAAGCAAGCTACAAAGCAGTCCTTACACATCTACAGCTACTACTACTTCCTTTTGTTGCCAATTGCTGCTTTGCGCAGCAACCCCTGCAGCTCATCTACCGTCTCTCTCCCACCACTTCCAGTAACCCTGAGGATGAACGGCAGAGTACCTAGACTAAAGCGGAATCAGCAAGGCGGTTGCTACAGTAGATACATCTAGACATGCCAATGGACATGCCTGCTATATTGCAACACCCTCAGTGTGTGGTCCCTAAGTATGGCCATGCATGTGCTAATCCAGTGCGTAATAGGTCAAAAGAGGAGCAGGGGATGTGGTGACACTGGCTGGTGTAGATGTGATGGATTGAGTTGCATACCCGTCACTTCAGACCAGCCAGTGTTACATTCCCTGAGACTCTTATCGCCTCCATTAACCTCCGCTGCAGGATGGACCAGCACGTGTCGTCAGCAGATACTATGATACTATGATACTATGATACTATGATACTACAATCACTAGATGCTACTCATCCACCCTCTGCTGGTCAGATGGCCCTTTACCAGCAAAATAAGGTACACCACCTCTTGCCTTAATTTTTAGGACCATCCACAACTCCCTCAGTTTTATTAGATGTAAACCAGCTGCCGCAGGAGGACCACCAACCATCATCACCACCAGCAGCAGCAGCAGCAGAAGATGAATGACAACCCTGAGAGTATGCTTCATTCCCTCCCGTTCAAGACAAACAAACTGACCTAGATGCACCCCACCACTACTTGCAGCAGTACGAACATCGACACCACCATCAGCACCAACAGCAACACTACTGTACAACTCGGGTGTATGCTTCAACGCCTCCCATTACAACAGCTCATACACCCTAGTAACCCCCTGTACGAGGCAGTAGCAAACATCCCATGCATTACAGAGCAGCACCACTTCATGTCTACTGCAGTCTCCACTAAATACCCCTCCACTCGACCCCCTCCCCCTGCTCTAGTGGGCAGCTGCTGCCCTTGGTTATCCTTCCCAATGGCTTAAGTAGCAAGGGTATCTATCTAGCCATGTTACAATGCATTGCTTCCCCACCAATCAACCAATACCCTTTCCATTTCCCACAACACCGGCATCTGCTGCTGCTAGTTAGCTTCGAAGGAGTGCCTAGGAGTTGTGAAGAGTCCCCACCTAATCAAGCATCAGGTGAACATCTCCCTACAACTCCCAAGCAAACAATAAGGCAGTCCTCTCACAACTACAGGTCAGCTAGTACTGCTAGGGTTTAGGGCCCACACCTCCAGACGCTAACCACTACCATAGCCTGCCCACTCCTCTCCCGTCCAGACTGCTTTTTTTATTACAGTTCCCTCACCTACAACCCCACCCTGCCCCTTCTCACAGCTCCCTCACCACCTCCTTTGCCAGAGCAGGTGGAGCAGCAGCACATACAAGCACCAGTCCCAGCTGAATCCCCTGCCCACCCTACCTCCCACCCCCTCTCTTCTCCTCCCCCCTTCCCTTCGACACCATTTCTTCCCAAGTAGCCCCACCAACAACGCTCCAACAACAGCCTGATATGAAGCAGTGGCTGCAGCACCACCACCACCGGGAACAACAGCAGCAGTACAGTACAAGTCTGAGCGGACATCTGCGTCATTACCTCCTATTACAACAGCCGCAGATACACCGGGGACTGCTTTCAGAGGCAGTAGTAAACCTTAAACCCTAAACCGTAAACCCTAGGACATCACAACACCAGCAGCACCACTTCATCCCTATGATAAAGGGAGACTTTGGGTATGTAGCAGAGAGAAGTACGTCCTCACAACCACGTGTCCAAAGCATTCCTCCACCATAGTGGGCAGCTGCTGCCACAGTCTGTACTATCCAATCAACTTAGCAAGGTTATCGTTATAACATAGAGCCATGTCAGAGTGCACTGCTTCCCAGCAAACAGCAAGTGGCCTTTTTGCGACCTACCCTGCAAGTTCCTGCAGTACTTCTCATACCACCGTCACCACCACCACCCTCCTCACAGCCCCCCAGGCCCAGCAGCTACTGCCGTCCTAGCCAACGCCCTATCCCCCCCTCCCATCCGCAAACGCTTTCCTCCCCCATTGACAACAGCCTCCCCCATTGACAATGTCCTTCTCAATTGGCTTAACAAGGCTACAGATCCATGTCAAATTGCCTTGCTACCAGCCGATAAACAAACACCCTTGCATTGTCCACATCATCAGCAGATGCTGCTACTAGTAAACGTATAAGAATTGCCTTGTTGTTTCCCTAGGCGTCACAACCTCCAGGCAACAGAACAGAGCATTCCGCACAGCTATACAGCTGGTACTACCTCTTTTGTTGGCATCACCATCAGAAACAGCCCGATCCACATTCCCTGAGGCTCCCATCCTATTCACCAGCCTCTCTGCAGCATGGACCAGCAAGTGTGACCAGAAGAAGTGATAGCCCCGATAGTTGTATGCTGCTCATACACCCCCTGATAGTCAGATTCCACCTCACCAACAAAGACAAGATATCTACACACTCACATTAGATCTGATATGGGGGGTCAAGGTCCGCTTTCAAACAAAAAAATGGTCACTTCCTGGCGGATCCGCACATTTCCGCACATCCGGCGCCAGTACAGGTTACATGGTTACATCTGTGGCGTACAATTAAGGAAGTAGGCCTACTTAGTGATACCAGTACAGTGATTTATACGACGCTGGCAGTTGGTCGCCACGCCTTGCACGGCGGAAGTATATGACACTTAGATAAGACTTCGTGCACCGACAGAACATAAATCCGCCTGGTCGTTTTTTCCCGGAACCCGATGCACCCGATGCACGGACCTGGTCAATGCACAAGGCTGCACTGTTTAGGGCCGGGGAAGGGTGTGCCCTTACTATTTTAATATATTACTGCCAATAAATGAGCCTTGGACTGTCTGGTTGAGGTGCAATGCCCGTATTGCCGGTGTTGCCTGTATTGCCTGGAATCACTTTCTACATATGTAGTGACACAGTCTATTTTTTTAAAAAAGGCCCGTGGCCCCCCATACCAGATCTAATTTTCCTCCATTTTTTTGCTCCTTCAAAAACATTTGAAGCAGCTGCTGCAGCACTACCAACTGACCACTACCACACCCACCACCAGGAGTAACAGGAGCAGTACCATACAACTTTTGAGACATATGCTTCACTACCCCCCTTCACAACAGTCGAGTTGCACCCGTGATCCTTTGCAGCGTTTGTAGCAGACCCTAAACCCTAAAAGCCTTAAATTCTACAACATCACGCACCCTAGCAGCAGCACTACACTTCATCCAGTTGAGGGAGATTTTGGAAACTTGTGCAGTTGACAGAGTTTTTCTCTCTCTGTGCAACCAGCCAAAGCCTCCCTCCACCAGAGTGGGCAGCTGCTGACCTAGCCTGGTTGTCCTAATGGACGTCAAAATGGACTGTTGCCCCAATAGATAACAAATGCCCTCCCTTCCCCAACAACACCAGTTTAAACCGCATCAGTACACTAGTAAGCCGTGTTGTTTAGTTGCCTAGGGGTTGTGAGTTCCTCTGCTAATACTTTACTAGCAGAGTGCCTCTTTTGACCTCCAGGCAAACAACAAAGCAGTCCTTACACATTTACAGCTAGTTCTGCATCATTTGTTGCCAATTGCAGCTTTGCCTAGTAAGCCCTGCAGCTCATCTCCAGCCCCTCCCCAGTAACCTTGAAGGATGAGCAGCAGACTACCTAGACTAGGTTCAGATCGCAGGGCCAGGTAGACACGTCCAGACAGGCCAATGAACATGGCTGCTATATTGCAACACATCAGTGTGTGTGGTCCCTATGTATCACCAGGTGCTAATAATCCAATGTGGAATAGGATGAAAGAGGAACAGGTGGTCAAGTGATAACACTGGCTGATGTAGATGTCGATGGTTTGAGTCACAACCCATCCATACAAAACAGCCAGTGATTAATTCCCTGAGGCTCCTATCTCCTTTACCTGCCTCCCCTCAGCATGGGCCAGCACGTGTGATCAGCAGTATAGATAGCCCCAATGACTAGATGCTACTCATACACCCTCTGCTGGTCAGGTTTTTCCTTCTTAATTGCATAGAGGTTGTGAGTTCCCCCGCTAATCCTGAACCAGTGAGGGCAGAAATGGGCAACCTCCAGGCAAACAACAACTAGTCCTCTAACTTGACGTCCCGGACTTAATTGCTGCCTTGCCCACTGGTCCCGGCCATTACATCCTATTGTCCCTATACCCTAAACCCTATCCCAATCCTAAAACCTCTGCCAAGACCTGCCTCTCACATTCCTTGAAACCCCTATCTTCTCCAACCTCTCCGCAGCATGGACCAGCACGTGTGATGAGCAGAAAAGATAGCCTCTTAACCCTGTAACTACTCAGTAGCCCTCTATCTGCTGGTCAGATGCCCCCTCACCAACAAAGACAAGATAGAACAAACAAACAAACAAACAAAAATTTAAGGTGTGGCTGCACCAAGGCAGCTAGGTCGAAACGACCAAACACACCGGGGTCAAGCCCCATTTCCCTACTCATCGGAAAAGGGAACACCACAACATTGCAAAAGGACCAACACAAAATCAACAGCTACACACTCTATCAGGAGTTCAAGCCATTGGGGATCAACCATTAGCTTGCACTTCTATAAGCTCTTCAAAGTCTGATGCATTCTCAGATTCTGAATCAAACAGATCCAGATGTGTATCTGTATTAAACAAAACCTCTGGTAAGAGATGTGCATTGGAACTTCCGGACTTGTGAGAAAACCATGCCACCCTAGTGCACACAGCAACAAACTTCACAGTTGCATACACCATGTCCGGGCTTAACAACCTTCCCAACACACCCCAGAACTGGGCATATGTTGCCATGTTGTGCCTAAAAGCAACTGGGATAGATAACCTCTTCCTCCAAATTGCAGCCCCGCCCTTCAAGACGTTCCCCGGTTGAATGGTGTACTAATGCAGCTGTTGCAGCAGTCCACCAAGAATCACATCCACCACCAGAACCAGCAGCAAGTGAAGCAGCAGCATATGTCTAGGAGTTGTCGGTAGTACCCAGACATATGCTTCATTCATTTGGTACCACCAACCACCGCGACCACCATCACCAGCAGCAGCGGCAGTAGTGTATGGCCAGAATGCACCATCTACAGCCTAAACCCTGGTCCAAGGTTGACACCAGGAAATCTTCCTTTACCTCTCATACAACCATCACGCACCCTAGCATCACCACTTCATCCAGTTGAGAGAGGCTGTGCGTGTGTACTGGAGAGACGTTTTTCTTCCTTCAGTACCTGCCAAAGCCTCCCTCCACCATAGCCTTGGGCAGGTGCTGACCCATTCTAATTATCCCAATGGGCTTAGCAATCGTATAGAGCCACGTCAAAATAGTGCACTGCTCCCCCACAAAACAATAATTGCCCTCTCATCCCCCAACAACGCCAGCTTGAAATGCAGCCAGTACACGTGAGAGGAGAGAGAGAGAGAGAGAGAGAGATCTACGTCAGAGGGGCTTGGATTGCCCTTCCGCGTGGGGTTGAGGGAGGGGCCGTTTTGTACAAAGTACATTCGAACCCCTACCATTAAGATGAAAGAGTGGGTGGGCTTCCGCCCACCCAACGCGGTTAGCCTCTTTTGCCACTGCGTTTTTTGGGTTCTGCCTTAGATTCCAACTTGCGTTTGGTTTTGTAGATGGAGCTGAGGCTTTTAATTGCAGCAAGGTGAATCGTCCTTAGGCACTTCGAAAGTGCCTCGGCCCTGACCCCGAGGGTTCCTAGATACATGACTGTGCTGTCATATATAGTTCCTGTGACTCCTATCAGTAGAGGGTTGTAGTGTATGCGTGCGGTTGGCTCCACTTCCTGGATCGCTTGGATGAGGTGGCGATGCTGGGTCTGCGCCCTCGTAAGCTGGCTATCTGGGTCACTGTCGCGGCATATTTTTACCTCAACAATCCAGTACTCTGCGGGCTTATCTTCAACGGCTGGCTTGTACAGGAAGCCGTCGGGTCGGGCGTGGGTGGTGGAGCCTGTTTGTTGTACTGCTTCCTTGAGCCCGTTGGGCAGTACGTCCCATGGCAGGTGATGAGGCTGGTGTGTCAGGCCTTCTGCGGCACAGTGTTCCCTTGACCCTAGATCCATTTGGAGAACGTAGGCGCCCAGTCGTCCTTGCATAACTCGTGTCATAATGGCTCGTCCTACTTTGTTGTGACGATCTATGTACATCCGCTTCAGTTTGGGGCAGCCCGAGGCTGTATGATGTCCACCGTCCTCTTGCCCGCAGAGCAGGCACCTGCTGTCCGGCGCGTGCCCGAATCTGTAGGCCATCTTGCGGGTCCACATCGAGCCCAAGCGGTAGCGCAGTGCCACCTTCCTTTCTGAGAAGGTCACTTTGGACGTCGTCATGAACATATTACTCATTCTCACGTCAGTCTGATTTTCAACACGTTTTTGAGCTTCAAAGTAAGTGGTGTTACGGTTAGCCGTGCCGAACCTGTGGCGTTTCAATGCTTGTTCCTTCACTGCATTTTGTAGGTTGTCTAAGGGCCTCCTGCGTTTCCTAGGCATAATTGGCTCTGCAGCTGCAGACTTGGCCTGTTTGAATGTGTCCGCTTCGACTTTATATGGCCAGAATTTGTGCCGGCGATCATTACTGGGTTCCTCATACGTAATGCATTCTCCTTCTTCCGTGATCCCTTTGGCTACTGCTTTAGCAATCTCATCAGCATATTCATTCCCTACAGTCTGTGAGTGCCCTTTCACCTTGAAGAGGGCCACATTTTCCGGGCTGTTTGTGATGGCCATTGCGATTTCTTGCAGGATCATACCATGCTTGTGGTCCACTTGGTCTTGTGGCCTCCACAGTTGCTTTTGGATTTGCTGGAGGGAGGTGAGGCTGTCCGTTGCTATCTGGGTTGCCCCTTGCTGCAGAGAGGAGCACTTACCTTGCTGTTTGCCTAGAAGTTGTCAAGTTTCCCGGCTAACTCTTGGTTACCATCGGAACCCCCTACTTCAACCTCCAGGCAAGCCACAAAGCAGTCCTTTCACATCTACAGCTAGTACTACATCCTTCGTTGCCAACTGCTGCTTTACCTAGAAACCCCTGCAGCTCATCCATCGCCCCTCTCCCGCCTCTTCCAGGAACCTTGAAGGATGAGCCGCAGAGACCCTAACCTAGAAAAGCCAGGTAGACACATGTAGACATGCCAAAAAACATGGCTGCTATATTGTAACACCCTCAGTGAGTTGTTCCCTATGTATGACCAGGTGCTAATCCAATGTGGTATACAATGAGAGAGGAACAGGGGATGTGGTGACACTGGCTGGTGTAACCATGATGGCTTGAGTTGCAAGCCTTCACAGGCATCAAACAGCCAGTGATGCATTCCCTGCGACTCCTATCTCCTTCACCACATGGTAGGGGAGGGAACGCACCACGTGTGCTAGTACCACCTCTTCCTTACAACTAGGCAGGGCTAACGCCCAGCGTCCACTCACTCTCTCCTTCACCAACCTCTCTGAAGCATGGGCCATGGCCATCTGGCATGTGTGACCAGCAGGATAGATAGCCCCAATGACTAGATGCTACTCATACACCCTGCTGGTCAGATTCCCTTTCACCTACAAAGACCTAAGACCCTAAACCCTAAACCCCACAGCCCCGTAACTATTCATACACCCTCTGCTAGTCAGGGTTTTTCCCGCACAACAAAGACAAGGGGCACATCCTCATCCTCTGATTATTAGCACCTTTAACAACTCCCTCGACTACTTGATGTAGACTAAACCAGCAGGAGCAGCAGTACTGAATGACAACTCTGGGACGTATGCTTCATTCATTCCCTTCCATTACAACTGCACTAGATGCGCCCCACCCCTTGCAGCAGTAGAAAATAACCACCACCTGACAGCAACAGCAACAATATTGTCCCACTCCTAGCAGCTGAACGCGCAACCGTGCAGGACCCGGGTCTGCCTACTCGCTAGTACATTTGGCTGTGCCATATGGAGGACAGCAGCACGCCTGTATGTTAAGCTCCAACATTACAACTCAATAGTAATGCTTCAGTACCTCTTGGCACTACAACAGTACATGCACCCAAGTAACCCCTTGCAGAGGCAGTATGCAAACATCACACGCACTGTAGGCTACTGAGCAGCATCACTTCACGTCTACTACAGTCTCCACTAAACACCCGAAGCATTCGACCTCTCCATTTTACTTAGCACCAGCATGCACTAGTCCCTCTTTGATCCGTCCCATTGGCTTAGCAAGGGTTTAGAACCGTCTTAGGTCCTATCTAAAGCATTGTCAAAAATACACTGCGCCCCCACCAGATACGCTTCCAGTGCCCTATTCACCAGCATATGCAACTGCTGCTGAGAGACATGAGAGGAGTAGCTTGTTGTCTGCCTAGGGAGCTGTGAATTCCCAGCTAATCAAGCAGCAGGTGTGGACCTCCCTACAACTCCCAAGCAACTCGTTACAACTCCCAGATGCACCCCATGCTCGCTTAGAGCGGTAGTAACAAACCCTAACCCCTAAAACATCACATACACCAGCAGCACTCGAATTCCTCACCTATGGTCGAGGGAGGCTTTGGGTGGGTAGTGGACAGAAATGACTCTCCTTTACTCACCCCAAAGCATGATCCTCCACCATAGTGGGCAGCAGCTGCCCCAGCCTGTCCTTCTTAATCAACTTCGCAAGTGCATGGATCCATGTCAGTATGCTCTGGTAGCAAAGCCTGAACCCTGAAACATCACGCACCCTAGCAGCACCACTTCATCCAGTTGAGGGAGGTCTTGGGTGGGGAATGGAGAGAGGTTTTTCTCTCTGTGCAACCAGCCAAAGCTTCCCTCCCCCATAGTGGGCATCTGCTGACCCAGCATGTTTCTACCAATCGGCTTAGCAAGGGTATAGACACACGTCAACATGCACTGCTCCCCCACTAGATAGGAAACACCCTTTCCAGGTCCCTCAACACCAGCATATGATGAGAGGAGTGCCACTGTTGTTACCTAGGGTTGTTGATTACCTCTGCTAATTCTGGATTAGGATATACAGACAATCAACAACCTCCAGGCAAAACAATCCCTTCATTGTCTACTGCTAGTACTGCCCCTTTGCTGCCACTTGCTGCTTCTACTCTACTATGACCTTCTTGAAAGATAGCAGCTGCACATGCGAATGTGCACGCACAATGCGCATGGCCATTATGTGTGCAGTATGCACATTTGCAACTTCTACCTCTTGAAAGGTCATGGTTTTGGGGAATGGGTTTGGCGTAGGGTTTAGGGGGAGCCCAATGCCTCTAAACCCTAAGCCTTTTCCCAAACCCTAAACCCTGTAAAGCACTTCCCATCTGTGAAGCAATTGCTGCAGCACTACCCATACCACCAGGAGCAGCTGCAACAGCAGCAGTGGCATACAGCTCTTGGACATATGCTTCATTCTGTTCCATTACAACAGCAGATATCCCCCACCCTTGCAGCGGCAGTAGCAAGAAACACGAACACGCTATCCTAGCAACTGCCCTCTTCACCACTTCGTGTCCACTTACCCGTCTCCGCTAAGACTCATTTCCCACATGCTGCCCTGCCAAATCACCAATCCCATCCCATTGTCCACAATACCAGCATCTGCCGCTGCTAGCTAACATGAAAGAAGTCGCTTCTTGTTTTGCCTAGGGAGGTGTGAAGTTCCCCACCTGATCAAGCATCAGATGAAATCCTTCCTGACAACTCCGAAGCAAACAACAGGGCGGCCCTTTCACATCTACAAGCCAGGTGGTACTGCCCCCATTGCTGGCATGCACTTGATGCTCAACGTAGCAACCCTTGCCGCTTTTTCACTGAAGACCGCCCCCCTCGCAGAACTCTACTAACTGAACAATGCAGAGCAACTGCTGCAGCAGAAGCAACATCTATTCAGTTTGATGGTTACAAGTTGGGCCCCCACCCCCGTATTACCACCACCAGCAACAGCAGCAATAGCAGCAACAGTCCTGTACAACTCCAATCAGGCAAACTGCATGTGTTCATCCCTGCCATCACAACAGCAGATGCGCCCAAACCTTCCTTGCAGGTGGCAGTAAGAAAACCTAAACTTTAAACCCTAAAACCCTGAGACATCACACACTGGAGCAGCACCAGTTCATCCCTATGGTGAAGGGAGGCTCTCGGTGCGTACTGGAGATGGATGACTTGCATCCACTCACAGGGCACCCAAAGCCTTCATCCAACGTGGTGAACTAACCGCTGCTCTAAATGTGTTTCCCCAATCAGCTTAGCAAGGGTGTAGATCCATGTCCAAAAGCGTTTCTCCGCTACTAAATAACAAAATGCCCTCACACCGCCCACAACACGAGCCAATACAAGTGGCAGGAGTGCCGTGTTGTTTGCCTAGGGGTTGGGAACTCCTCTGCGGCTAATCCTTGACTAGCATAGGAACTCCTAGCCAACCTCCAAGCAAAGCAACAAAGCAGTTCTTACACATCTACAGCTAGTACTACATCCTTCGTTGGCAATTGCTGCTTTACGTAGTAACCCTATGCAACTCACCTACCTTCCCCCTTCCGCCGCTTCCAGTAGCCCGGCTTGACGAATGAACAGCAGGTGCCTAGATTAGAGTTGATTTTAGATTGTTTTTCTGCTTAGGAAGGTATCATGGAGCCATGTCAGAATGCCCTGCTCCTCCACCAAACAACTCAAGTAGACCCTTTCCATTTCCCACAACACTGTCATGTCTGTTGTCTTACGCATGCGATATTGCAATGCATGCTTATGGAGATGTAGTACCAGCCTGTAGGTATCAGTATCGGTGGTGGTATATCTGGCAGTTGACCCTGAATGTGCAGGCAGCTAGGGTTGCATACTTGTCACTCATTACGATGAGGTGAGTCCTATGTGTCGGTCACTCAGCACGACAACACCAGCACTTGATGCTGCTAGCCAAAGTGGGAGGGATGGGTTGCTGTTAGCCCAGCAGTGATGCAGTTTCTCCAGTAAGGCTTAATTAGTAGAGAAGCTCATCATCCTCCAGGCAACAGCAAAGCAGTCCCTCCGCCTCTACAGCTGGTTCTGGGCACCCCCTTTGCTGACACTCACTACTCCTTTAAGTATCACTTGCAGAGTCAGCATTCACCTACCATCCAATAACCATCACCATCATCACCACGATCCACAGCAGCAGCAGCACCAGTAACTCAGCAGCAGTAACAGCAGCAGCAGAAACCGTCCTGTATGATTTTGAGACATATGTTTCATTGTTCGCCATCACAACAGCTAAGTTGCAACCCCATGCTCTCTGCAGCAGCAGTAGTAAACCCTAAACCCTAAACCCAATAAATCATACACACCAGCAGCACCACTTCATCCTATGGCGAAGGAGGGAGGCTTTGGGTATGTAGTGGAGAGCAATACGTGCTGACAACCACAATACCAAAGCATCCCTCCACCATATTGGGCAGCTGCTGCCACATAGTGTCCGTTCCAATCCGCTTAGCAAGAGTAGCCATGTCAATACTGCTTTGCTCCCCCCCTCCAAATAACAAATGCCCTTCCAATGGCCACAACACCATATTCAAATACAGATAGTAACGTGAGAGGAGTGCCTGGTTGTTTGCCCAGGAGTTGGAAGTCCCTCCACTAATCCTTGACAAGTTTAGCATCTGACCACTAACCTCCAGGCCAGCAAAAAGTCAGTCTCATCACGTCTATTGCTAGTACTGGGAGTTCATTGCCACTTAATGATCGACATATGAAAACTTGCACGGATGTCACTTAACTGGCTTCCCCTGCGGCTTGCAGGCACCTTGAAAGAACGTAAATGCAGAGGATTTTAGGGTAGGATTGGAGCTATGGTAAGGCTGGTTTAGGGCCTACGGTTTCCAACCCTACCCCCTACCCTAGGCTGCCTGCTGATTTCAGTGAGCATCAGCCTGCCAACTCTCTCACCAACCACCACCCTCCAAAACCCTAAAACCCTACTCACGCCACCGTCCGAAACCCTAAAACCCTACTCACGCCACCACCGCCTGAAGCCCTAAAACCCTACTCACGCCATCACCGCCCGAAACCCTAAAACCCTACTCACGCCATCACCGCCTGAAACCCTAAAACCCTACTCACGCCATCACCGCCCGAAACCCTAAAACCCTACCCCACGCGACCACCAGGAACAGCAGCAGCAAAAGCAATTGTAAAATTCCACTCTGAGACTTATGGTTCATTACCCCCCATTACAACAGCGGAGATGCACCCCATGATCCTTTACAGCGCCAGGAGCAAACCCTGAAGCCTAAACCCTGAAACATCAAACACACCAGCAGCACCACTTCATCCTATGGCGAAGGAGGGAGGCTTTGGGTGTGCAGTGGACCGAAGTATTTCGCTACACGGCCATACCCAAAGCCTTTCTTCACCATAGTGGGCAGCTGCTGCCACAAACTGTCCTTCCCAATCGGCTTAACAAGAATATATACCGATGTAACACAGTACAGCTCCCCCACCATAAAACAAATGTCCTTCCATTACCCACAACACCAGCAGATGGTGCTGCTAGCAGAGGTCATAGGACCCTGAAGAAAACCCTAAAAACCCCTAAAACCCTAGGATTTTTAGGGTTTTAATACCTCTGCTGCTATTAAACATGAGAGCTGCGCCTTTTGGCTTGCCTAGGGATTGGTGGGTGCTGCTGCAAAGGAACTTTACATAATTGATTAATTGGCAGCAACACCCACCAACCTCCATACAAACAACAAACAGATCCCTGCAACCATCAAACCGGGGATACAGAAGGACAGCGCATTGCAATGACCTTCTCAAAAGGACGCCTTCAACAAGATCATTACTGAGAGCACTCTCCTTCTGTGAAGCAGTTGTTGCCGCACTACCCAAACCATCGTCACCACTCACCAGGGACAGCAGCAGCAGCAGACACAGCAGCAGTACCGTACAACGTTGACTTAAGCTTCATTACCTCCCATCACAACAGTTGAGATTCACCCCATGATCCCTTACAACGCCAGTAGCAAACCCTAAACCCTAAACCCTAAAACCCTGCACCCCCAAAACATCACGCACGCTAGCAGCACCACTTCATCCAGTTGAGTTTTAGGTGTGTAGTGGAGAGAAGGTTTTCTCTCTGCAACACCCGCCAAAGCATCTCTCCACCATAGCCTTGGGCAGCTGCTGACCCAGCCTGCTTGTCCCAGTGGGCTTAGCAAGGGTATAGAGCCACATCATATTAGTGCCTTGCTCCCCCACTAGACAACAAATGCCATACCATTGCTCACAACACCAGCTTTACCTGCAGCCAATTAAAGTGAGAGGAGTGCCGTGTTGCTTGCCTAGGGGTTGGGAGTTCCTCTGCTAATTCTTTACTAGCGTAGCAACCTTATGACCAACCTCCAAGCAAACATCAAAGCAATCCTTACACATCTTTAGCTAGTACTACATCCTTCGTTGCCAATTGCTGCCTTACCTAGTAACCCCTGCAGCTCATCTCCCGCCCCTCTCCGCCGCTGCCAGTATCCTTGAAGGATAAACAGCAAAGTTGTTTTAAAAGACTTAACTCCCAGGGCCTTGTAAACACATCCAGACATGCCAATGGACATGGCATGTTATATTTTAACACCCTCCTTTTGTGGTCCCTATGAATGACCAGGTGCCAATTCAATGTGGAATAGACTGAGAGAGGAGGAGATGTGGTGGAACTGGCTGGTGTAGATGTGATGGTTTGAGTGGCAAGCCTTCACTACGGACCAGCCAGTGATACATTCCCTGAGACTCTTACCTCATCCACTAACCTGTCCTGAGCATGGACCAGCACGTGTGACCAGCAGATACTATTATACCCCCGACCATAAGATGCTACTCATGCACCCTCTGATGGTCAGATGGCCCCTTACCGTTAAGGTAAGTATACCACCTCTTCCTTTTGTTTTCAGCCACCATCCACAAGCAAATGTCTCAATTGAACGGATGTAAACCAGCTGCAGCAGCAGCAATACCCGAGACGTATGCTGCATTTCCTTCCATAGAAAAAACAACTGCCCTATATGCGCCCTACCACTTGCAGCAGTACAAACGTCGCCACCAACACCAGCACCAACAGCAACATTACTGTACAACGCAATGTATGTATTTAACGCCTCCCATTACAACAGCACATACACCCAAGTAACCCCTTGCAGGGACTGTAGCAAATCACAACGCTCTACTGAGCAGCACCACTTCATGCTCATTACGGTCTCCACTAACTACCCCTCCACTCGACCCCACCCCACCCCACCCCTGCTCTAGTGGGCAGCTACTGCTCTTGGTTGTCCTTCACATTTGGCTCAGGTAACAAAGGTATAGAGGCGTATAAAAATGCAATGCTTCCCCCCACCAATACCGATCCATTGCCCAGAACACCAGCATCTGCTGCTGCTAGTAAACATTAAAGGAGTGGCTTGTTGTTGGCCTAGGGAGGTGTGAAGTTCCCAACCTAATAAAGCGACAGGTGTAGATCGCCCTACAACTCCCAAGCAACCAATAAGGCAGCCCTCTCACACTACAGGTCAGCTAGTACTGCTAGGGTTTAGGGCCCACACCTTCAGACCCTAACCTAAAATCCGGTGATTTAATGGTGTACTAAAGCAGCTGTTGCAGCAGTCCAGCAACCATCACCAGAACCAGCAGCAATTGGAGCAGCAGCATATGTCTAAAGAGCTGTCAGTCAGTGACTGACAAAGCTTTAACGCCTCATTCATTCAGTTATACCATCTAGCATCACCAACCACCATCACTAGCAGCAGCAGGAGCAATGTATGACCAGAATGCATCATCTACAGCCCTAAACCCTAGTCCAAGGTTGACACCAACGGGTGATCTCGATTCACCTCTCATACAACCAGCCACGTGTCCAGCAGCCGTGCCCAGTTCATCCCTCCCGCCAAGAAGAAGACGAGCTACGCCAGGCTAGTTGAGTAACTGAGAGAGAGGCAGAGCCACTGCCACAATCCCAGCCTGCGTAAGTTAAGGGAGAGGCAACTGAGGTCAGGAGACCCCATGCATGCCCCATACCCCATGCCAAGCCCCCTTAATTCCTGCTCATACATCCCTCTCCCAAGCACTTAGGTGGTGAACCATCAGCACCCATGTTGCATCATATCCTAACATACACTTGTCCGGCCCTGCCTAGCCTCTTGTAGATGCTGCACCACCTGCAGCCCAACCCAGGAGCATAGCCCTAGCCTCAGACTGTTTGCCGACTTCTGAGGGAGCTGGAAAGGATGAATCACCCTTCCTACCAAGCAAGTGGGACAACTAGATGCACAAACTGTTCCACTTCGCTGTTTATGATAACAGGCTTGCGGTGCGTGGTCTATAATACTTTTTGCTCTGGCATGTTATGAAGTGTACCAACTAGATGCACAACCTCCTTACAACTAGGCCCTCCAACAACAATCTACATTGGCTGATGTGAAGCAGCTGCTGCAGCACTACCCACTGACCACTACCATACCCACTGGGAGCAGCAGCAGCAGTACCATACAACTTTGAGACATCCTAAATTACTCCCATCTTATTCTTCATTACTCCCATCAGAACAAGGTGAGATGCACCTCATGATCCCTTACAGCGCCAGTAGCAATCCCCAAACCCTGAAACCCTAACCCTATAACATCACGCGGCCTAGCAGCACCACTACACTTCATTCAGTTGAGGGAGGCTTTGGGTGGGTAGTGGAAAGACATTTTTCTCTCTGCGCAATCAGCCAAAGCCTCCCTCCACCATAGCCTTGGCCAGCTGCTGACCCAGCCTGCTTGTCCCAATCGGCTTAGCAAGGGTATAGAGCCATGTCAACATGCCCTGCTCCCCACTAGATAACAAATGCCCTCCCTTTTCCCACAACACCAGCTTACACCGCACCAGTACAGGGGAAAGGAGTGCCGTGTGTTGAGTCTTAATGCATATTGCCTCAAGGACCCTCCCGTGAAAGGAGTGCCGTGTTGTTTAGTTGCCTAGGGGGTGTGAGTTCCTCTGCTAATATTTCATTAGCCTAGAACCCCTAACCAACCTTCAGGCAGTAAACAAAGCATTCCTTACACATCTACAGCTAGTACTACATCCTTCGGTGCCACTGCCTGCAGCTTATCTACCTTCCCGCCCTCTCCCCACGCTTCCAGTAACCTTGAAGGATGACCAGCAGAGCACTTAGACTAGAATTGAATCCAACAACCGGGAAAAGAGGCCATGGGAATGCCTGAGTAGGCTTAAGGAAAGAGGGGTCTTGCCATAGCATGCCACCTTCTTACCGTGTCCACTGTGGAACTATTCCCCCTTGGGCCTAGAGTTCCATGCCCACCCCGGGCCAGGGTTAGTGACTTTGGTTGCGCAACACTGAACCACACTGCATTTTAACCATGTGATCCTTCTCCTAGGATTCCTTTCCCTCCCAGAGGGAGCCATTCTTTCCTGTTTACCCGGGATTCAATGCCGGACCGCACCTCTCCTTTCTCAAGGGAGCATGTGGGATGAAACCAGAGTACCATATAAACCGTCCGTAATTCCGCTCAGGTGCGTTTGCAGTGTGGAAATGAGTTCTAGAGGTTTTCATGACAAACTAGGATGGCTTCTGTTAACAACTTGTCAGGCATTTTGCCAAAGCTACGGCCTTGCTTGGGTTTGTACAGCAATTTGACCCTAGTGCTAAGCAGAAGTGCTGGGTAACAGGTTTTATATGATGTTCTGCATGGTCGTCTGTTTGTGCTTTGTGCATCTTGCATGGGGACGTGTCTGTCTTTGCAGCGATGTTTAGGCATCGAGGCATCGGCAAGTCGTTTTACCTGACGTCGCTCCATGCGACCGCGAGTTGTTTGAAGTGCATTATCTTATGCATATGGCCCTTTGCATGACTGCGATAATGTTGGTGCGGTTGCAAAACGCTTTTGTGCTCCTGCATTGGTCGCATCTGGTGACATCGCAGAAGGTCGGTGTAGTGGCTAGAAGCATCCGATCTGCATGATATTCATATCAATAATCATGTTCAGAGATGCTTATTACGTGTGCATGATCGGCTGGCTGATCGGCAGAGCATGTCGTTTATAATGTATGCAAGAAGTTGCTGCGTTGGCATATGTAGCCAGCTGACTCAACTTTGACATGTGGCAGCCTGGAACTGACATGGTTATGATTCATGCCTGTGACCCTCAGCGGCATCACGGAAGGTATGAAGAACACAAGAGTGAAGTACCTCACAGGGCAATTACCAACGGCCAAAAACCTGCAGAGATATGGCAAATGCAGGAGCAACATATGTCCCTGCTGCAAAAAGCACCCAGATGGGGGACACCATGCTGTTGCCTGGTGCCCAGCTGTTTCGGGGCTTGTGCAGGAAAAGCACAACAAAGCAGTGCGGATAATTACAAAGGCCATTGCACAAGGCGACGTGGGAGCAGACAGTATTGTCTATAATGACGGAGGCAGTGCCAGTAAATGGGCACGAGCTGGGGTGGCTGAACTCCATAGAATGAGAAAACATATACCTAGGGATTTCATCTCCCAAGAAGAATTCCAAGGCTGCAAGAGTAGGCCAGACATTATTCTTTACAGAAGGAGGCAAATTAGAAAGACACCAGAAGGTCAATGGCGGACAACTCCTGCAGTAGTCACACTGGTAGAAATCAAGTACACTCGTGACACCGACCCAAGTCGGACAATGCAGGACCCGTTCACGCAGCACAGCGAGCTGCACAGACTGATCAGAGAGAGACATCCAAGTGCAATTATCGAACGGAGATCCATCATACTGGGAGTTGCAGGAGCATTATATAAAGAGTGCACCATACGACAGCTGGAACTTCTCGGTGTAAGAGGCACACACCTACACAGCACAGCTCAAAAATTACAAAGGCATGCAATCCAGGCTCTGCATGAGACCTGGAGAGCAAGACAGGAAAAGATATACAAAGGACCGGCCAAGGAGCCTGGAAACAGGGCCTCTCCAGTGGGGAGGCCACAATCTTTGGGTGGGGGGGTACGACAGGGAGGGAGGGAAGGGGGGGATGAGCGGGATGTGGGAGGGGGAGCTAGGAGGGCAGAAGCAACTGGAGAAGGGTAGGGCAGGCGTGGCCACCCCTTCTATGGCGGATATGGTGTAGTGTGCGAAATGTGAGGTGTTAGGATGGAGGTGGATTGTTTGAATGAGGAGTTGGACTGGTTGAGTCATACTCTGGGGTAGGTGGATAGTCCTCACTAAGTAGGCCTACTTCCTTAATTGTACGCCACAAATGGTGTGTGCGTAGATGTAACCATGTAACCACAGTACCTACACAAGAAATGGATCTCAGGGCCGGGTAGACACATCTAGACACATCCAATGGACATGGCTGCCATGTTTGAACACCCTCAGTGTGTGGTCCCTATGTATGACCAGGTGCTAAAGAAAGAAAGAAAGAGCTACGCCGAACCGGCTGACGCAGGCCAGAACACGTAAGTTAGGGGAACCATTCCTATGGTGCACAGAGGCTACCAGTTATGGCTACCGTAGGCACAAGTAGGAGGCATCTCGCCTGCGTCCTACTCGTGTTGCCCACCCCGGGCCAGGGTCAGTGCCTTTGGTTAAGCAGCACACTCCACCACACTGCTTTTTGTCCTCTGTGCTCCCTTCTCCTAGGGGCCTACTCTCTCCCTAAGAGAGCTCTTTCTTCCTCGTTTTTTCGCATACCAACCAGCGACCGGCACTTGCTCTTGCTCAGAGAGCACTCTCCGCAGCCCAAGGCCCGAGAGGACCTTACAAACTGCCCGAAACTTAGGTCAGTGCGTTTTCTCAACGTGGGAGCCTCTCGAAGAGAGTGGGCAGCTCCGCGTCTAGCGACAACAGCAGGATTTGAACCTGCGCCATACCTCGCATGAGGGGCCAAATCTCGCAACCAGTGGGATTAGAACCCACGCCTCACAAGCCATCCGCCACCCAAGAGCAGCGCTCTAGCCACTCAACTAAGTCCCTTCACCACCGCAGGAGACTTGGCGCCCGGGGCAGGGCTCGAACCTGCAACCTCTCGGAAACGAATCCCGTGCTCTACCAATTGAGCTACCCGGGTGACCAGGTGCTAATCCAATGTGGAATAGACTGAGAAAGCGGAGGGGATATGGCAACACTGGCTGATGCAGATGTGATGGTTTAAGTCACAAGCCTACACTTCGCACCAGCCAGTGATACAGCCCTGAGATTCATAACTATATCATCCACCAGCCTCTCCAAAGCATGGACCAGCACGTGTGGTCAACAGATACTATTATTACCCCAATCACTAGATGCTACTCATGCACCCTCTGCTGGTCAAATGGCCCATTACCAGCAAAGTACGCCACCTCTTCCTTTTATCTTTAGCACCATCAAACTCTCAAAACTGAGCAAATGTAAACCAGCTGCTGCAGCAGTACCACCAACTATCACCACAACAAGCAGCAGCAGCGGCAGTAATCAATGACAACCCAAACATATGCTTCATTCCTTTCATATCTCTCTCCTCGTTACAACAGCACTGTATGCACCCCACCCCTTGCAGCAGTACCAACACCAAAACCATCATCAACAGCAACAGCAACAACAACAGCAACAGCAAGAGTACTGTACAATATCTGCTTCAACACCTCCTGCTAATACAACAGCAGATATACCCAAGAAACCTCTTGCAGATGCAGTATAAAAACATATCACACGAACACCGGGCCGGGCCGAACTCCTCCTTTTGCTCACAAGTAGTGCACCGTCGACAAGAGGCTAGGCAGGGTGAGAAAATACGAATACTGAGCAGCACCACATCACATCACGACCTGCGCAATTGACTTATCGAGGGTTTGGAGCAGGAGTAGCAAGGGTCTAAAGGGGGGTCAAGATACACAGCTCCCCCACCACATACCCATTCATTGCCCACAACACCGGCATATGATGCTGCTAGGTCACACCAAGGAAGCTGATTGTTCTGCCTGGGAGTTGTGAACTTCCCCCGCGAACTCCTGTTTGGCTGTGAACGGAACAAATTCCAATCGGGAACGGAGGATTTTTTGGGTGCCGTGGGGCCTATAGAAGCCCGGATTGACCCCAAAGTTTGCAGGTAGCGGAAATTAACCCCAGATCTGTAAAACTTGCAGATTTTCTGTTTTGAAAGTTTTGGACACCCCACGAATTAGCCCGCACACCTGTAAAGTCGCAGATATTGCACAACGACTGCATGAAAAGACACCTTATATGTTCAGGATCGAGCCTGGAAATTGCCTTTTCCGGTGAGACTCGTGGGGTCGATGCGCGCAACGACCCCTTCCGACAACCGGAAGTTGGCATTTGCCGACCTTGTCCACATTGCATAGCACGTCGATTTAGCATGAGGCATCACAATAATGTTGTTGTCGTTGGGATCGGCTGGCCCCTGAGGCACCTTGAGCGGGGTAGATGCGCGCAACATCCCTGTGCCGGCCAGATTTTGGGCTGATACACGGCGTTGCAAAGGGCATTACAACTCGGTTATTGCGCAATGACTCTGCAACAGGGGGCATTGCACGCAACACCCCCACCACTTGGCCAGCTGGTAAGATCTTAAAAAGACGTCGGTTCTGCAGGGTTATTACTGATATCTAAGGTGATTATTAGTAATTTAGTAATATTCAAGGGTGAATATTAGTAATTTGGTTCCGGAGCCTGCATTTCTAACGTCCATCGGCGTCTTAAAGCCATAAGCAACCTAGATACACATTCCTGATCGCATACATGCATGGCAATCCCGAAAATCTTAAGTGGCCGGGACCGGTGGCATCAAGAATATATTCGTTATTGTGGGGACATTGCGTGCAATGTCCCCAATTACCAGACATTTCTTGGGCATGCTGCATGACTGGGGTCAATGCGCGCAACTACCCCAACTTGGGGTAGATGCGCGCAACGACCCCACCACCCAACCAAAGACAGACGAAGCAAGAATTCACAGTAAACAAGTACCTCCAAAATTGGCATTTCCTTACCATGCACCATTTTTTACACCCCCAAATTTAACCCCATCCTTCCAACACTGGGCATGAGCGTGATTTGATCATTCCTCCAAGACCCCAAAAACTAGCCCCCAAATAACGTAAAGGTCGACAATTTGGCCACTTCAGTTGCCGCGGGGCAATTATGGGGGTCATAAGGAGCCCAAATTCCTCGTTCCCGAAATGAATTTGTTCAGTTTGTGAATAGTTCTGCAATTCCCAGGCACACAACAAGCCGCAGTCCTCTCACATCTACAAGATGAGTAGTACTCCTCACTCCTTTGCTACCACTTGCTGCTGGACGACCCCTGCATCTCAGTCAACTACCTTTCACAGTACCATCGTACAATACCGCCGAGAACATAGGCTAGAATTTGGCCTATGGGGTTAAGGGACCAAACCCTCCCTTCTCACATCTACCCAGGAGGTGCTGCAGCAGCAGCTGCTGTCCCCACCCCACTCTCCTTTTCTCCCCCAAGCAATGCAACCACTCCTCTTCACCCACCATCACTTTTCTTCCCCCACCATCACTTCTCTTCCCCCACCATCACTTCTCTTCCCACCCCATCTCACAACTTCATTTGCACGACCTCCCCAGGCCCAGAGGGTGAAGCAGCAGAAGAAGAAGAACAAGCTACCCTCCTTGCTGCCGCCCCTATCGTCCCCTCTTCTTCCATCCTTCCTACAACGGCCTACTACCAGCCCCAGCATGTGGAATTACACTCCGCCCCCATGTATCCCACCAATCACTCAATCCCCTCCCCTTCCCCCACCCCCCACAGTTCCCTTCTTACAACTCCTCCCTCCTCAACCCCGATTACCCTTTCTGCCTTGTCTCACAATTCCCCGGCCAGCAGGACGAGCAGCCGGCAGCAGCTCCCCTCCTAGCCGCCTCGTAGATCCTAGAACATCACGGCACACCAGCAGCAAACCCTCCTCCCTATGATGGAGGAAGGTTTTGTGTATGTTGGGTGGGGAGCAGTACGCGGTTTCCCCCACCAGTCCAAAGCATGCCTCCACCATAGTGGGCAGCTGCTGCCACAGGGTGCCCTTCCCAATTGGCTTAGCAAGGGTAGCCATGTCAATATTGCACCGCTCCACCTCTAGATTCCCAAATACCCTCCCATTGCCCACAACACCAGCTTATGATGCTGTTAGTAAGTGTGAGTCTGGCGTCTTTCTGTTTGCCTAGGGGTTGTGAAGTTCCTCTGATAATGGTCCATTACCATAGGAACCACCAAAACCTCCAGGCAAACAACAAAGCAGTCCAGACACAACTACTACAGCTAGTCCTCCATCCTTTGTTGAAACTGCTGCTTTACGTAGTAACCCCCATGCAGCTCATCCACCGTCCCTCTCCCACGCCTCTTCCAGTCTACAGCAGAGTACCTAGACTAGAACTGAGTCCTAAGCCAGTTGTGTAGGCACACCAGACTTGCCAACATGCCGGCTGCTATGCTTCCAACAAAGAACAGCAGAATACCTAGACTAAGTTTAACCCCAGGGCCGGGTAGACACATTCAGACATGCCAACATGCGTGCTATATTGCAACACACTCTGTGTGCTCCATCCATATGTGTGGTCAGGTGCTAATCCCAGAGTGGAAGAGATTGAGAGAGGAGCAGGTGGTCAAGTGGGACTAGAGTGGCCACATCAGTAATGAGTGTAGGCATCCATGGACAATGCCCATTGAAGTGTTGTTCATTCTCCACATGAACATATTCCTATATTGCAACATGCATCATTTGCATCGCCCTTGTCCTCTCCTGGGAAAGCAGCAGGGGCCAGCTGGTGGAGGGCAGCCTGCCCATCCTCCCACACGTGAAAGGTGTGCCGTGTTGTTTAGTTGCCTAGGGGTTGTGAGTTCCTCTGCTGAGAAACCTCCTCAACCTCCAGGCAAACAACAAAGCAGTCCTTACACATCTACACAGCTACATCCTGCCAAGTTGTCAATTGCCCTGCTGTACGCAGTAACCCCTGCAACTCATCTACCTTCCCGCCTCTTCCAGTCACCTTGACGGTAGAGTTGCACAGTACCTACACAAGAAATGGAACTCAGGGCCGGGTAGACACATCTAGACACATCCAATGGACATGGCTGCTATATTTGAACACCCTCAGTGTGTGGTGCCTATGTATGACCAGGTGCTAATCCAATGTGAAATATATTGAGATAGCGGAGGGGATATGGCAACACTGGCTGATGCAGATGTGATGGCTTGCGTCACAAGCTTACGCTTCGCACCAGCCAGTAATACAGCCCTGAGACTCATAACCATATCATCCACCAGCCTCTCCAAAGCATGGACCAGCCCGTGTGGTCAACAGATACTATTAAAACCCCGACCACAACATGCGCCTCATTCACCCTCTGCTCGTCAGACCGCCTCTTACCAGCAGAAGCATACCACGTCTTCCTTTCATTTTTAGCACCATCCGCAGCTTGTTTGGCACCCATGCAGCCCTTTGAAAATAGGCATTAGGGCATGCCTCCGGGTTTAGTACCAGGTACGTTCTTAAACCCTAGCTAGGGCTTAGGTGGGACAAGTTGCCCCTCCTCGACACACCTGTCAAGTTTGGACCTCAATAGGATGGGTTTAGGCTCTAAACCCCTGCTGCAAAGTGCCCCCCTTAGTTAAGTATGTGTCACCTTAAGAGCCTCTGCAAACTGTACTAAGACATCACTCTCAGTCACCTTCCTTCGCCCTGTTCAGAGCAGATACCTGAAAAGCATGCATGCCAAGGGCAGGGCCATCCAAGCATGCGACCAGGCTTGCTCAATTATCCACCGGTGCAATTCTGTCACTATTTTGTCAAGTGGTGCTTTATGGACAGGTCAAAAGAGGAGCAGGTGAGGTGGCAATGGCTGATGTAGATGTGATGGTTTGTCTCAAACCACCAGCTCAGTCTCGGCCATTGGCCAACCCAAACCCTAGACTCCCCGCATGGACCAGCATGTGACCAGAAACTGAATTGACAGTCCCGATCAGGGGCTAATGTGAAACCCTGTTCTGGTGATGCCCCTTATCTCCTCACCAAGAGTGAGAAGATATACCCCTCTTCCCAACTAGCCCCTCCCACAACTTTTATCGATTAAAGGATATTATATAGCAGCTGGTGCAGCAGTAGCCACATCAGATCAAATGATCTTTTTGTTTATCCCCTCCCAGGAATCACCATTGCCACCACCACCGCCACCATCACCACCACCACCACCACCAGCAGCAGCAGGAACAACAGCAGCACCACCACCGTTCACCACCACCAGTAGTTAAGGCAGCAGAAACATCAGCACTACAATACTATTCTGGGACATGTGCTTCAATCCCTCTCATCGCAACAGCTGAGATGCACCCCATGATCCCTTGCAGCACCACAAGCAAACCATAAACCCTAAAACATCGTAAAACACTCGCAGCACCACTTCATCCCTATGGTGGAGGGAGGTTTTGGGTATGTAGTGGAGACAACTACTACTCTACACCTGCCCTATTCAAAGCACCCCTCTTCCACTGTTGGCAGCTGCTGACCCAGATTGTCCTGTGAGTGACTGAATGGGTGAGTGGGTGAGTGAGTGAGTGAGTGAGTGAGTGAGTGAGCGAGTGAGTGAGTGAACAGGGCTCTGCGCAGGTTTTAGTGAGAGACAGTAATAGCACGTGTAATGCGTTTTCCCCCTACTGCTTTCCTCCTCACCCATGAAAAACGTACAAAAGCAACATAAAGCAGCTGCTGCAGCAGTACTTTATGACCTAAACCCTAAACCCTAAAACTACACTAGCAGCTCCACTTCATCCCCATGGTCAAACGGGGCTTTGGGTGTGTAATAGAGAGAAGTACTTCACTCACTTGGAACGAACTCGTACTTCTCTGCCATTACACATTCAAAGCCTGTGTCCTCCATGGTGCAGCCGCCACTGCTCCAAAGTTGCCTTCCTATTTTTCTTAGCAAGGGTATAGAGCCACGTCAAAATGATGCTCCCCCACTAGATAATTACACGCCCTTTGCAATTCCCTCAACACCAGCATATGATGAGAGGAGTGCCTTGGTTGTTGCCTAGGGTTGTTGATTCCCTCTGCTAACTCTTAATTGAGCACTATCAGGAATGAATCAACAACCTCCAGGAAAACTCAAGTCAGTCCCTTCACGTAGCCTACTGCTGGTTCTGCCCCCTTTGCTGCCCCTTGCTGCTCTCCGTATTACCCCCTGCAGCTCATCTAACTTCCCTCTTCCGCCGCTTCCCGTTGAACCTTGAAGAATGAACAGCAGAGTAGCTAGACTAGATCTAGTACCATGGTAGGCTTTCTTCCGTCTTCCAACCCTGAACCCTGCCATAGCCTGCCTACCGGCCGGCCCATGCCCATGGTTGGTCAGATACGGTTGGCCCAACTAAACCCTAAACCCTATTTCCTCACACATACCAGCAGCACCAGTTCATCCCAATGGTGCAGGGAGGCTTTGGGTGAGTATGACGACCATTCACATACATCCTCCGTCATCGCCCAGTACCCTTGGAGACTGGAGAAGAGAGTACATAGGCTGGAATTGGACACATGCTAGGGTTTAGGGCCCACACCTTCAGACCCTAACTACTACCATAGCCTTTCCACTGCTACCAGACCGATCGTAAGCCAAGTTTCAGCCTTGTCATTTGCCCTGCTTCACCCTCCCCACTCCTCGCCCCATCCACTCTTTATCCCCCCACACCCCGTGACAGTCCCCTTCTCACAAATACTTCACCCATGAGCCCCCCCCCCTCCAGAACCCCTCCTTCCCTTTTCACATCTGCCCCGCCCCAGCCAGTGGACCAGCAGCAGCCCTCCCTTCCCCGTCCCCTGCCCCCCCCCCCTTCTCCTCCTCTCCACCAGGGCACCGGCATTCTTCAGTCCTCCCCATCACAACAGCTGAGACACACCCCATGATCCCATGTCTCAGTAGCAAACCCTAAACCCTAAGACACCACACACCCTAAACCCAGCAGCACCCCGTCATCCATATGGTGGAGGGAGGCTTTGCGTAACATGTAGTGCAGAGAAATACTCCTGAGCATTACACTTCCACAAAGCATGCCCCCGCTATAATCGGCAGAGTGCTACCCCAGCATCTCCTTCCACCTTGACTTCGCAAGGGTATGGAGCCATGTCAAAGTCACACTTGTACCTACGTGAGGTCAGGTGCTAATTCATCAAGGACTTACTAGATTAAGAGCAGAGGAGGGGGGAATGTGCTGCATGTCCT
Source organism: Pseudopediastrum boryanum (assembly GCA_963556185.1). Taxonomy (NCBI): domain Eukaryota; kingdom Viridiplantae; phylum Chlorophyta; class Chlorophyceae; order Sphaeropleales; family Hydrodictyaceae; genus Pseudopediastrum; species Pseudopediastrum boryanum. Next base: position 1,228,461 of record OY744494.1, read on the forward strand.
AAACCCTAACCCTACAAAGCGCTCTCCCTTTGTAATGGACTTGCTGCAGCACTACTCACGCTACCAGGAACATCACAGCAGCAGCAACAGCAGCCGGTCACAGCAGGCCTATGTGCCACACTGTAATTGAACCCTAAACCCTACATCCTAACCCTAACCACTACCATAGCCTGCCCACTGCCAGAAGGAAGATCATAATCCAAGTTTGAACCTCGTCCCCTGCTCCTCTTCACCCTCCCATCCATCAGGACATGCCAAGGGACATGGCTGCTGTATTGTATCACCCTCAGTGTGTGGACCTTTATGTGGCCAGGTGGTAATTCAATGTGGAATAGATTGAGGGAGGAGCAGGGGATGTGGTGACACTGGCTGATGTACATGTGATGGTTTGAGTCACAAGCCTTCACCTCATCAAAACAGCCAGTGTCACTCGTATCTCCTTCACCAACCTCTCTGAAGCATGGGCCAGCACGTGTGACCAGCAGTATAGATAGCCCCAATGAACATGGTTGCTATATTGTAACACCCTCAGTGAGTTGTTCCCTATGTATGACCAGGTGCTAATCCAATGAGAGAGGAGCAGGGGATGTGGTGACACTGGCTGATGTAGATGTGATGGTTGAGTCAGAAGCCTTCCACACCAGAACAGTGGGTGTCACCTTCTCTGAGGCTCTTATCTCATCCACCCACCTCTCCACAGCATGGACCAGCACGTGTGGTCAGCAGATCCTATTTTTACCCCAGTTACTAGATGCTACTCATGCACCCTCTGCTGGTCAAATGGCCCATTACCAGCAGAGTACGCCACCTCTTCCTTTTGTGAGTGAGTGAATGAGTGTCTGGGTGAGTAAGTGAGTGATTGAACAGAGCTCTGCGTAGGTTTTAGGGAGAGGCAGTAATAGCACGTGTGATGCGTTTCCCCCCTACTGGTGTCCGCCTGATCCATCAGGAACATACAAAAGCGACATAAAGCAGCTGCTGCGGCAGTCGCTATGACAACTTTTGAGACGTTAGCTTCATTCCCTCTCATTACACCTACACTAGATGTGAACCACCCTGGCAGCTATACCAACACCCAAAGACATCCCTCCATGATAATGACCAGTTGCACCCGGCCTCAAATTGTGCTTCTGCTTAGCAAGGGTTTAGAGCTATGGTAAAATGCACTGCTTCCCCACAAACAATGTTACATGTTACATGTTAACATCTACGCTCGCTCCACCATGAGCGGCGTACAATTGAGGAAGTAGGCTTACTAAAGTGAGGGCACCCGCCTCCTAAACACGACCATTATGTCCTGGCTCGTCATATCACCACGTCCAACCCATCCGCCTCACTTTTCTATTCCTACACCATATCCTCCCAGAAGGGGTGGCCTCGTCTGCCCTACCCTTCTCCGTGCTTTTGTGCCCTCCTAGCTCCCCCGCCCTGATCCCTTTTGTCCTCCCCCTCCCCCCGCCCAGTGCTCACCCCCCCACCCAGATTGAGATGCCCCTCCACCGGGGCCCTGTTTTAAAGCGGATTGACCTATTTCTTCCTGAGACTTTCCTGGCGTGTTTTCCAAATTTCATGGAGACTTTGAATGGCGTGCCTCTGCAATTTGTGTGCAGTCCCACAAACAACAAACATTCTCCCACAACAAGAGAAAAATGAGGCACTTTTTAAAAGTGAGAGGAACAATGGCTTGTTGTTGGCCCAGAGGTTGTGAAGTTCCTCCACTAGCTTCTCCAGTAGCAGTGGCTCTTCCTTAAACCTCCAGGCAAACGACCAAGCCACCCCTTCACGTCTACAGCTAGTACTGCCCCCTTCCTGGTCCTTGCTGTCTGGCTCTACGCAGTAACACTTGCAGCTAAATCACATAGGGAGGTGTGAAGTTCCCCACCTAGGGAAGCATCAGATCTGGACCTCCCGTACAACTCCCAGGAAAACAATAAGGCAGTCCTCCTAGGTGATCTTCCCCAGTTTTCACTAACTGCATATATAGCATCTAAAGAGGTGGAATATATAGTGGAAAAGGGCTTGTCAACAATTGTGTGCGAGAAGGGAAGGGGGGGGGGGTGAAGCAGAAAGTATCCAAGCAGGGAGCTGGTTGGGAGACAGGGAGGGACAATCACGCCTCTGTTTGCATTGAAACGGGTTGTCTATCTCTGTCCTCCACCAGAATTGTCCCCCCTGCTTTTCACTCCCCCCCCCCTCCGTCACCCACCTTAAACAGCATCCAGAGACCCTTCCCTGCACCCCATCACTCCCTATTTCCTAACCCTAAACCCTAAACCCTAAACCCTAAACCCCTCCTGCGTGATAGGGGGATATTGGAGCAGGATGTAAGTGGGCTTGGCATGGGGTGGAGGGGATGCATTGGGTACTGCTGCTGCTATTCTATACTGGTAGTTAGGTTGGAGTTCGTTATGCAGGCGTTTGCATGTCCTACACACCCCTTGTCACACCTCTCCCACTCAGCCTTTTCATTGCCCACAACTTCTATTTCATGCGAAGTTCATCACCATGCATCACCACCACCACCACCATCCACCACCAGAACCACCAGCAACTTGGAGTTGTACAACTCTGAAACTCTGGAGCTGTACAACTTGGAGCTGTACAACTCTGAAAGCTTCAATCTCTCGGCATCATGACAGCAGATGTACCCCAAGACCCGTCGTAGGGGCAGTAGCAACCATCACACATAGTAGCAGCACCATTACGTCCCTATGGTGGAAGGAGGCTTTGGGTATACAGTAGAGAAAATGTTCTCTTCACTTTCTCACACCCAAAGCATCCCTCCAATATAGTGGGCAGCTGCTGCCACAGTTTGTCCTTCTGGGGTTGCAGCCTCTGCTTAGCAAGGATATAGAGCCCTGTCAAAATGTTACACAGCTCCCCCACCAAATAACAACCACCCTTCCATTGCCCGTAACAACTGATGCTGCTGGTCAATAAGGATCAATGACGAAATACCAACCTCCAGGCAAACAACGAAGCCACTCCACGTCTACATCTAGTACTGCCGCCTCCTTTTTAGCCACCGGGATCTACATAGCACCACTTGCAGCTCACTCACCTACCTTCCCCACATCTTCCAGTAACCTTAACAAACAATGCAGCTATGGTAGGGTTCAGAACCCACAACTTCAGACCCTAAACCCTATCATAGCCTACCGATTTTCTACCGAACACCAGCTTGCCACCTCTCACATCGGGACATGGACCCCACGTTGAGATTATGTCACATTTTCAAAAACACAATCAAGCAAAGATTCAAACATATGATGCCGCACCCACTTGGAAGACATATCCTTCATTCCCTCCCATCACAACCACGGATGCGGCCTATGCTCCTTTGCAACGGTAATAGCAACCCCAAAACCCTGAAACTTCACACACTCTAGCAGCACAGTCTGTCCCTATTGTGGAGGGAGACTTGTGGGTATGTAGTGGAGAGAAGTCCTCCTCAACACTACCACACAGTCCAAAGCATCCCTCCCCCCATAGTCTCTCCCCATAGTAGTGGGCAGCTGCTGACCTCTATTGTCCTGTAAATGAGTAAGTGGACGCCAGGCATTAGCCATGCGTAAGTTTTTGGGAGAGGTAGTGGCTAGCACACGTGTTGCGTTCTAACACCCTCTACTGCTTTCCTCCTCATCCATCAAAAACGTACAAAAGCACCATAAAGCAGCTGCTGCAGCAGTACTTTATGACCTAACCCCTAAACCCTAAAACTACACTAGCAGCTCCACTTCATCCCCATGGTCAAACGGGCTTTGGGTGTGTAATAGAGAGAAGTACTTCACTCACTTGGAACGAACTCGTACTTCTCTGCCATTACACATCCAAAGCATGTTTCCTCCATGGTGCACCCTCCACTGCTCCAAAGTTGCCTTGCCTATTCTTCTTAGCAAGGGTATAGAGCCACGTCAAAGTGCACTGCTCCCCCACTAGATAATTAAACGCCCTTTGCAATTTCCTCAACACCAGCATATGATGAGAGGAGTGCCATTGTTGTTGCCTAGGGTTGTTAACTCCCTCTGCTAATTCTTGTTTTAGCACTATCAGGAAATCAACAACCTCCAGGAAAACTCAAGTCAGTAACTTCACATCTACTGCTGGTTCTGCCCCCTTTGCTGGCCCTTGCTGCTCTCCGTATTAACCCCTGCAGCTCAGCTACCTTGCCTCTTAGTTCTGCCGCTTCCAGTTGAACCTTGAAGAATGAACAGCAGAGTAGCTAGACTAGATTTGGTACCATGATAGGCTTTCTTCCGTCTTCCAACCCTGAACCCTGCCATAGCCTGCCTACTGGCCGGCCCGTGCCCATGGTTGGCCCAGATATGATCGGCTCAACTAAACCCTAAACCCTAACTCATCACACATACTAGCAGCACCAGTTCATCCCAATGGTGGAGGGAGGCTTTGGGCATGTAGTGGAGAGAAGTCCTCCTTTACCACAACAGGATTCCAAAGCATCCCCCACCGGTGATAGTGGCCAGCTGCTGGGCCATTCTACTGGGCAGCTGCTGCCCCAGCCTGTTTTTCCCTATCGGCTTAGCAAGGGTATAGAGACCAGCAAGGGTATAGAAACAAGTCAAAACACACTGGTCCCAGCAGAATAACAAACAGCCTTTCATTGCCCACCAGCAGATGACACAACTGGCAAAGGGCCATGAGACAAGTCGCTTGTGGTTTGCCTAGGAGGTGTGAAATTCCCCACCAAACTCTCAATTAGCATGAAATTGGTACATGACCTCCAGGCAAACATCAAGGCAGTCCTTTCACGCCTACGTACACATCCCCTGCCCTACCCTGCCCCACCTTCTCCACATCTTCCCCCTTGACAATCCCCGCCCTTCTCACAACCCCCTTCTCACCCATCAGCCCTCCGTCCTCCACGGCCTCTTCCCTGCCCTTTTCACAGCACCTTTTTTACATTCTCCCGCCCCATCCGCTGGAGCAGCAGCAGCAACAGCTGCCCTCCTCACCGCCCTCCAATCCTCCAGAGTTACCTTCACCAATCACAGCTCCCACCACCCCTCCCGGGGCCCAGCAGCAGAACAGCAGCAGAATTAGCAGGTGCCCCACCAAATCAGAGCCATGTCAAAATGTCACACTGATCCCCTGCAATACAACATCTGCCCTTCCATTGCCCACAACACCAGCATATGCTGCTGCTAGTAATATGACAGAATTGGCTTGTTGTGTGCCTGGGGGTTGTGAAGTCCCCGTGCTAATTCTTCATTACCAGGGGACCCACAAAACCTCCAGGCAACAGCAAAGCAGTCCCTGCATGTCTACATGGCTAGTACTTGCCTCCTTCATTGCGAGTTGCTGCCTGGCTCTACGTCGTACTCGCTTGCAGCTCATTCACATTTTCCTCGCCTTGTCCAATAACCTTAACAAACAATGGAGCTAAGCTAGGGTTCAGAACCCACACCGAGAAACGCAGCCTCTCTTTGACTACCTCCCCACGACCCCCACCCCACACACAACTCTCACTTTCAACTGCAGCGGCAGGAAGGATGTCGGTCTAAAGGTTACCAATAACCCCACCCACCAAGACATCTGGTGCCACCACCACCATCATCACCACCATCACCAGCAGCAGCAACAATAACGGCAACTTATGGCAGCAACAGCAGCAGCAGTGATGTACAACTTTGAAGGATGGGCATCCCCTCTAAGGCATTGTAATCCTTTCATCTCACAACAGCTGAGATGCACTCCATGCTCCTTGCAGCGGCAGTAGCAAACCCTAAACACTAAACCATAAAGCTTCACAAATACTAGCGGCACCATGTCATCCCCAAGGTGGAAGGAGGCTTCTGGGTATGTAGTGGACAGAAGTGCTTCTTTGACGAACCACTACAACTCAAAGGCTTCCTTCACCATAGTGGGCAGCTGCGGGCCCAGGTTATCCTTTGGCCAATTGGCTTGGCAAATGTCACACTGCTTCCGCACCAAACAACAAACCCCTTTCCACTGCCCACAACACCAGCATATGCTTCTGCTAGTAAACATGAGAGGAGCACCTTGCTGTTTGCCAGGGGGTTGTGAAGTTCCGCTGCTAATGCTCGATTACCGCAGGAACTTGCTGACCACCTCCAGGCAAACAACAGAGCAGTGCATTCACGTCTACAGCTGGTAGTCCCACCTTCATTGTCATTAGTGCTGCCTGCCCCTGTCTACATAACAACACTTGCAGGTCATTCATCTACCGGCCCCCCTCATTTTCCAGTTTCCAGTAGCATTGCAGCTACGGTAGGGTTTAGGAGCGACATCTTTCTGGACGCTCCTGTGAAGGCCCTCCTTGCACGATTATGTTTACCTGCTTGGAGAAAAACCAGCTGCCGAAAAGTGAAGCATCAGCACCCATGTTGCATTGTATTCTGATATACAATTGGCCCCCTGCCTGGGCTTCTGTAGACGCTGCACCACTTGCTGCCATGGCCTAAAACAGTAAACCCTGAACCCTGCCCACACCACCACAAGGAGCAACAGCAACAGCAGCAGCAGTGGCATACGAGTCTGAGTTAAATACTTTATCAGTATCCATCACAACAGCAGATGCACCCCATGATCCCTTGCAGATGCAAAAACTTCTCCACCTCGCTGTTCAACCGAACGGCTGGAGGTGAGGGGCCTATGGTACTTATTGCTATGGCATATCATGAAATGCCATAACAGATGCACAACCTTCTTTCAAGTAGCCAGCATCTAACACCCTCCACTGGTTCATATGAAGCAGCTGCTGCAGAACTACCACACCACTACCACGCCCACCACCAGGAGCAGCAGCAGCAGCAGTACCATACAGCTCTAACACAAATGAACAACAACATTAACCACCATCACAACAGCGGAGATGCACCCCATGATCCTTTACAGCGCCAAAAGCAAACCCAAAACCCTAAAACCCTAAACAATTTACCCTGAAACATCACGCACCTAGCAGCACCACTTCACCCCGTTGAGAAAGGCTTTGGGTGTGTAATTAAGAGAGGTTTTTCTCTTCGAGCAACCAGCCAAAGCCTCCCTCCACCATAGTGGGCAGCTGCTGACCCTCCTGCTTGTCCCAATGAGCTCAGCAAGGGTCACGTCAAAATGCACTGCTCCTCCACTACATAACAAATGCCCTTTCAGTTCCCTCAAGCAACACCAGCATAGGATGAGAGGAGTGCTCGTTGGTGTTGCCTAGGGTTGTTGATTTCCTTTGCTGACTCTTGGTTTTGGAGATGCAGGAAATCAACAACATCCAGGAAAACAACAAGACAGTCCCTTCACATCTACTGGCCCATTTGCTGGCTCTTGCTGCTTTTACTGTACTATGACCTTCCTGAAAGGTAGCAGCTGCATATGTGAATATGCACGCACAATGCGCATGGACAATATGTGTGCGAGTGCACATGTGTGCAACTTCTGCCTCTGGAAAGGTCATGGCATTGAGGCCAGCCTTACCCTAGACCCTGTAAAGCAATCTCCATCTGCAAAGCAGTTGCTCCCGCACTCCCCCACCACCACCAGGAACAGCAGCAGCAGCAGTGGCATACAGCCCTTGGACATATGCTTCACTCCATTCCATCATAATAACAGATATGCCCCACCCCTTGCAGCGGCAATAGCAAACATCACACATGCTATCCTAGTAACTGTCACCTTCACCGCTTCAGGTCTACTTAGCTCTCCAGTATATAGCCGAGAGTGCCTTTCCATCCGATTGAACACATGCTCCCCCGCCGGATAACCCATCCCCTTCCATTGCCCACAATACCAGCATCTGCTGCTGCTAGCTTACATGAAAGGAGTAGCTTCTTGTTTTGCCTAGGAGGTGTGAAGTTTCCCAGCTAATCAAGCATCAGATAAAAACCTTCCTGACAACTCCCAGGCAAACAACGGGGCAGCCCTTTCACATCTACAAGCCATTTATCACATCTAAAAGTGGTACTGTCCCCATTGCTGGCACTTGCTGCTCAACGTAGCAACCCTTGCAGCTCTTTCACTTAAGACCTTCACCCTCACAGAACTCTTCCAACTGAATAATGCCGCTGCAGCTGTTGCAGCAAAAGCGACATTAGTTTGATGGTTACAAGTTGGGCCCCCACCCCCATATTGCCACGTGTGCTAGTACCACCTCTTCCTTAAAACTAGGCAGGGCTAACGCCCGGCGTCCAGTCACTCTCTCCTTCACCAACCTCTCTGAAGCATGGTCCATCTGGCATGTGTGACCAGCAGGATAGATAGCCCCAATGACAAGATGCTACTCAAACACCCTCTGCTGGTCAGATTCCCTCTCACCTACAAAGACCTAAGACCCTAAACCCTAAGCCTCACAGCCCCGTAACTATTCATACACCCTCTGCTGGTCAGGTTTTTCCCCGCACAACAAAGACAAGGGGCACATGGATCCTCATCCTCTAATTATTAGCACCTTCAACAACTCCCTCGACTAATTGATGTAGACTAAACCAGCAGGAGCAGCAGTACTGAATGACAACCGGCTGGGACATATGCTTCATATATTCCCTTCCATTACAACTGCACTAGATGCGCCCCACCCCTTGCAGCAGTAGAATATAATCACCACCAACAGCAACAGCAACAATCCTGTCCCACCCCTAGCAGCTCAGTGAACGCGCAACCGTGCAGGACCCGGGTCTGCCTACTCGCTGGTACATTTGGCTGTGCCATATGGAGGACCGAGCAGCACGCCTGTATATTAAGCTCCAACATTACAACTCAATAGTAGTGCTTCAGTACCTTTTGGCACTACAACAGTACATGCACCCAAGTAACCCCTTGCAGAGGCAGTATGAAAACATCACACGCACTACTGAGCAGCATCACTTCACGTCTACTACAGTCTCCACCAAATACCCGAAGCATTCGACCTCTCCATTTTACTTAGCACCAGCATGCACTAGTCCCTCTTTGATCCGTCCCATTGGCTTAGCAAGGGTTTACAACCGTCTTAGCAAGGTTCTATCTAAAGCCTTGTCGGCAAAGGTACACTGCGCCCCCACCAGATACGCTTCCAGTGCCCTAAACACCAGCATATGCAGCTGCTGCTGAGAGACATGAGAGGGATAGCTTGTTGTCTGCCTAGGGAGCTGTGAATTCCCAGCTAATCAAGCAGCAGGTGTGGACCTCCCTACAACTCCCAAGCAACTCGTTACAACTCCCAGATGCACCCCATGCTCGCTTAGAGCGGTAGTAACAAACCCTAACCCCTCAAGCATCACATACACCAGCAGCACTCGAATTCCTCACCTATGGTCGAGGGAGGCTTTGGGTGGGTAGTGGACAGAAATGACTCTCCTTTACTCACCCCAAAGCATGATCCTCCACCATAGTGGGCAGCAGCTGCCCCAGCCTGTCCTTCTTAATCAACTTCGCAAGTGCATGGATCCATGTCAGTATGCTCTGGTAGCAAAGCCTGAACCCTGAAACATCACGCACCCTAGCAGCACCACTTCATCCAGTTGAGGGAGGTTTTGGTTGGGGAGTGGAGAGAGGTTTTTCTCTCTGCGCAACCAGCCAAAGCATCCCTCCACCATAGTGGGCATCTGCTGACCCAACATGTTTCTCCCAATCAGCTTAGCAAGGGTATAGACCCACGTCAACAGGCACTGCTCCCCCCACTAGATAGGAAACACCCTTTCCAGTTCCCTCAACACCAGCATAAAATGAGAGGAGTGCCACTGTTGTTACCTAGGGTTGTTGATTACCTCTGCTAATTCTGGATTAGGACTATATACAGACAATCAACAACCTCCAGGCAAAACAATCCCTTCATTGTCTACTGCTAGTACTTCCCCTTTGCTGCCACTTGCTGCTTCTACTCTACTATGACCTTCTTGAAAGATAGCAGCTGCACATGTGAATGCGCATGGCCACTTTGTGTGCAGTATGCACATTTGCAACTTCTACCTCTTGAAAGGTCATGGGTTTGGGGAATGGGTTCGGCTTAGTGTTTAGGGGAAACCCAATGCCTCTAAACCCTAAGCCTTTTCCCAAACCTTAAACCATGTAAAGCACTTTCCATCTGTGAAGCAATTGCTGCAGCACTACCCATACCACCAGGAGCAGCAGCAACAGCAGCAGTAACTGGACTTGGCTAGTAAAAGGCTAAACTGTCACTGCGGTGACTCTGGCAGTTTTGCACACTATCCAGGCCAAATTTATAAGAGGGCTATGATGAAGGCAAAACCCATCAACATGCACATATGTGCAAAACCCTAGATGGGAACAGGCATGCCGATCTGAGCCTCTCTCCTCAAATATCTTAAGTCTCGATGCTTCCTTGCGGCGGCACCAGTAAACCCTAAACCCTAAACCCTAAAACATCATACACACACTAGCAGCACCAGTTCACCTCTGCCGCCAGGGTGGAGAAAGGCTTTTGGTCTGTATTACATAGACGTTCTTCTCTCAAAGAGCAGTCAGCAACCCCTAAAATCACACGTACACAAGCAGCACTATTGTATCCCTATGGTGAAGTGAGGCTTTGGGTGTGTAAAGGAGAAAAGTACTTCACCCCACTCATTTGGCACCCAAAGCCTTCCTCCACCATACTGGGCTGCAGCTCCCCCAGCTTGTCCTTCCGAATTGGCTTAGCAGGGTATAAATCCATGTCAAAATGCACCCAATGCCCATAACACCAGCATATGGTGGAGCCAATAAACGCGAGAGGAGTGCCATGTTATCAGCGGCAAACAGTGAGTGAGTGGACGCCGGGCGTTAGCCCTGCGTAGTTTTAAGGAAGAGGCGGCAAACATCTGAAACAAACTATTCAGAAGCTGGCAATCTGCGCCACACAACACATGCAAAAGATCTGGCAACATCGACAGAAACTCCAGCAGCAGGGCACATCCGCAGCCATAAGAGCAGGCATCGGGTAGCTCCATATACGTTCATTTGCCGGTTTTATGATGGATTGGGAGGACATGGTCGGGGGGAACGCACCACGCGTGCTAGTACCGCCTCTTCCTTAAAACTACGCAGGGCTAACGCCTGGCGTCCACTCACTCACTCACTCACAGTGCCATGTTGTTTGCCTAAGGATTGTCAAGTCCCTCTGTTAAAATGTGAACACTTTACCAGCATAGCAACCTCCTGATTCAACCTCCAGGCAAACAACAAAGCAGTCCTTCCACATCTACGGCTAGTGCTAGATCCAGCCCACCCCGTGCAGAGGCAGTAGCAAACATCATAATCACTAGCAGCACCCCTGCAAAGGCCTGTAATATGAGTGTGATCTGCCGGGGTGAGCACAGCTCCATACTTCAGGTATTTGCAGGAACGCTGCTCATGCAAACTTACATGCTTGATATTGCTAAAGGGAAATGCTACATGTAAAGATTGTAGCACCACACTGTGTCTAGCTTCTATCCAGTACTGCCCTGTCAAGGATTCTAGGCCCTAACCTAAACCCTGAAGAAGAGGACCACTTGCTGGTCCATATAGGTTCTATGTAGCAATGATTGTCAGCTCCGGTCACCTGATTTTCCCTTTTCAGTCAGCCATAGAGATTGCGTAGAGATGGAGCTGTTGCAGGGCTTAGGCGGCCCATCTTGCCCCTAAACCCTACCATACCCCTTCCAGTGCGCATCAGCCTACCACCTCTCATCTGATGCCAGGAACCCCAGGGTTCAGAGCCAAACCAGATGCACTGCTGCCCCACCAATTGACCAAAGAGCCTAGCTCTGCAAACTGAACTAAGACCTTGCTCTTGACCAAAAAGAAGCGACCAAGAGCAAGGTCTTAGTTCAGTGTGGGGCAGACCCATCATAACATGCAAACAAGCTGTAGTATCACACTGTGCTAACCTATCACTCTATCGTTAAGTGCTGATTCCTCCAGAGGTCAAAAGAGGATCAGGTGAGGTGGCAGTGGCTGATGTATATATGATGGTTTGTCTCAAACTCACTTCATCAGCAACAGCCATTGGCATAGCCCAACTTCCCCTCTTCACCAACGTTGCCATGGACCAACATATGGCCAGCAGCTGAATAGACAGCCCCGATAATGGGCCGATGATAAACCTTGCGCTGGTGATGCCTCTTACATCCTTATCAAGTGTGAGAAGATGTACCAACCCTTCCCAACTAGCCCCTCCCACAACTTTCATCAATTGGATGATGTAAAGCAGCTGCTGCAGCATAGGTGACATCAGATTACGTCTTTTTTTGTTCATTTCTCCCCTCCCAGGTATCAGCATTGCCGCCACCACAACCATCACCAGCAGCAGCAGCAGCAGAAACGCCAACAACAGCAGTACTGTACAGCTCTCAGACAGATCCTTCATTACCTCCCATTACAACAGCAGATCCACCCTAAGCCCTGAAACATCACACAGTCTAGCAGCACACTTGGCCCCTATGATGGAGGGAGGCTTGTGGGTATGTAGTGGAGAGGAGTCCTCCTCACCACTACTGATACAGTCCAAAGCATCCCTCCACCATAGTAGTGGGCAGCTGCTGACCCAGATTGTTTTGTGAGCAAGTGGGTGGACGCCAGGCATTAGCCCTGCATAGGTTTTAGGGAGCGGCAGTACTAGCACACGTGGTGCATTCTCCTGATCCATCAAAAATATATAATTATAACACTGCACTACGTTCAGCCAAAGCAGGAGCTCAGCCCCAGGTCAACAAATGTTCTGCTGCCTTGCCCACAGTGTGCCACCCCATTTCTTCCTCTCATGACCATGCCCCCTCGCCAAGCAGCACTCCCCCTACATCCTAAACCCTAGCTTAAGACTTCACCCCACAATGCACATATTCATCCCAGGTTTCTGCCGAATGCTCATAGAGCAATAACTACGTACTCAGCATAAAATCTGACAGAAAACCGCCACACCATACCGTGGAAAGGCTGAGAGAGAGGCTATCAGAGTAGGGGTTGTAACGACAGTGGCTGGTGCGGATATGATGGTTTGACACAAACCACCGTATCACCAAACAACATCAGCCATGTCACATCCCCTGCTCGTCTTAGGCAGTCTGCATGGACCAGCTCGTCACCAGCACAATAAAAGATGCACCCCATCACTCCTTTGCAGCGGCAGGTTGATTGTTGAACCCTAAACCCTAACCCTAACACCTAACCCTAAACCCACCCTAACCCTAGCCCTAAACCCTATCCCTAAAACATCACACACTAGCACCATCAGTTCATCCCTATGGTGGAGCGCGGATTTCAGGTACGTAATGGACAGAAGCACGTGCTCACTACTACCATTCCAACACATCCTTCCACCATAAACAGCAGCTGCTGCCCCAGCTTGCCCTGTACACTCATTAGGTTCCAATCTGTACACTCATTAGGTTCCAATCTGTACACTCATTAGGTTCCAATCTGTCGGAGTGGAAGGGTCCAGGGTCCTGCCCTGAACCCTAAACTAGCTGCCAGTTGCTGGTCTCCATCTTAATCCCCTGCAGCTCAACCACATAGCTTCCGCTCTTTCCAGTCAGACATAAAAAAACTAATGGCAGGTAGAAATGGAGCTGCTGCAGGGTTTAGGGTCCACATCTGACCCCTAAACTCTACCATAGCTTTCCAGTGAGCATCAGCCTGATCACCTCTCGAATCGTGCCAGGGCCCCCATTTTTTAAGTATTATGATTACACTCCATGTTAAACCACAGCAAAAGTGCCAAATGCCCTGCAACGCAGCTCAATTGGGACCTGTCATATGAACAGCCGGGTGGTACACCAGACTGCATCATCGATCTACAGCCCTAAATCCTAGTCCAAGGGTCGCACCGGAGATCTGCCTCCACCTCTCATACAACCAGCACAACTAGTAACACCAGCTATATGACCCGTATCTGTACTATTTGGAGATGAATGGGGAAAGGGGGCTCAGATGGCATACACCCCTCTTAAAAAAAACATTCCTGCCAAAGCCGGAGTGTGAATGTAGGGGAACCTATCATCACAGCCACTTAGGTTTGGGCTGAAAAGAGAAGTGTACAAAAACTGCCAAGGTCACGGCAATGACAGTCAATGTCTTGCATTCTCAAAAGCCCTATGATGTGTTGCGCCCTCTAGAAGGCGTTAAACTCTAGCTCTCAGCAATACGTTGCGTCGCATCTCCCTCAGGTCGGGTGCGCGCAACCAGTCGGACCCATTTGGCTTTTGGCACAATGCAGTCTGCTACCCTAAGCTAGCTCATATGTCTGGCTTAACGGCATCTGCCAATCAGCTCTCAGTCGGAAAAGAAGCCCATCGTCAGCCGATCATGGCTTCGCAGACCCTCAGCTCAGGCGGCTTCTGCCTTTTGGCAGCCACACAGTGGCTGGTTGGAGGCCTTTGAGGACAGTATGAACCTCGAAGAAGTCGGCAGCTTATGGATACCAGCTCCGTCAGACCACATCTGGCCTGGAAAGGCAACTTTCGCCCGAGGTGTTCATGATGGTAGCAAGGCAGCAGGCACAGCAGCTCAATTTCTGGTGATGTACCCTCGAGACATGAGATGAAGAAGACCGTTGGGAAGGAACGGGTGCTCCTGTTATAGGTGGCCCCTACCTGGCCTTGAGGAGCCAAACTGTGGCTCGGGAATGAGCATGCCAGCAGTTGGAAACAACAGTCAGCAGAATGTGGCACGAGTTACAAACGTTATAGTCAATACATATTGGCATTCCTAATTGCATGCCTTGTCTCCCATGTGGGCATGTGATTACGTGCGGCAGGCCATGCAGGTATATGGCTATCACATTGGTTTTTGGGGAGTTTTTACAATGTTTGGATCACAGTAAGGCTTGTGAGAAGGTGGCATGGAGGGTTTTTCTAGGATGGTTCAGAAAAGCCTTAGGGCCTGTCACCTTACTTACTAATCAGAACAACTTTTGGCTCAGGTGGCATGGAACATGTTGATATGCACACCTCTTTGGCATCTCAGGCACATAGCATCTATGATTGGATCTCAACTTTGGCAAACAGTCAGCATCTCATGGGTGGACGTGTGGTCTTGGCAAGCGGGCATATGCTGGCGAAGTACGTGTTTAGCTGTGGACCCAGGCATGGTGAGGCTACACTTTGTGCTGTCATTCCATTGTGTCCCTCATCTAGGCATTGCGGCACGTTGTAGTGCCTTCTAGGGGGCGCTAAACCCTAGCTGTTGGAACCTTGTGGTTCACTTGGTTGGCCTTCTAGGTGGGCCTAAAACCCTAGCTGTAGGAAACAACGTGCATTGGTAGGGCAGAGCTGAGGCCCTTTAACAGCCAATCTGCAGTGTGGTCGAGAGAGCTGCAGTACCAATTCTCTGACCCTGGCCCAGGGTGGGCAATGTTCATCATGTATGTCGTGCCAATAAAGCCGCGCAACGGCAATGGCCGAGCGGTCTAGGGTGCCAGTCTCTAGATCGTTCAATAGTGCGCGTGGGTTCAAATCCCACCTAGGGAGAAAGTTTAAAGGAGGTACAAGGCCCGTGGGAAGGTCTTTCATACTTGGCGCGCGGGTTCAAATCCCACTTCTGACAAAATTGAGTTTCTTGGACAAGTCCGATCCCTGTCCAGAATCTCTACATTGTGCAAATGATGTGTTACCGGGGATGCCAGTTGCGGAAACAACGCTGGTAGCGATGGCAGCATGGATGCGCAATCGAGGAGTCTACCACGTACTTTGGGTGATTCCAAGTACGGCTCCCTTGATGAACAACGTACCCACCTGAATTTCGGTAGGTTTACAAGGCCCCTGGTCGCCAGCGAGAGTTGGAAGCACTGGTGGGAGTGGTACGGACGGGAAAGAGGCACTCCACATTTACCCGTGGAGGGGAAACTAGGCCCCAAGGGGGGACACAAAAGTTTCACGGTGGCTCTGGTCAAGGGCGGTACGCTTCGGCAATGCCCCCTAGTTCCTTAACATTACGCAGGTATTCCCATGACCTCGCGTCCTCTTTCTTTTTTCTTTCTTTCTTTCTTTCTTTCTCGTGCCAATGCATGTATGGACAATTTCAGAAGGGGGCATGGGTATTCCTGCATATCCTGGTGTGTGCTGTAGTTCATGTTCATTGTGCATGTATGCATTGCATGGGTGCATTGTGTCGTTATCTCCAGTACATGCACGCCCAGAAGGACTCAGAGGCCATGGTGTAGTCGCTGAAGTGTGGGGTGGAAGGGTTGGAGGTGGCTTTGTGGTGAGCCAGAACTGCTAAGGTTGTGCTCTTGTAGTGGGTACCCTCACCAGTAGGCTCTACTTCCTTAATTGTACGCCACCAACCAGTGTGCGTAGATGTAACAATGTAACAACAATACAGCCACATGCCCCAAGGGCGCAATGTGAGTGCCCCGAATTTCTTCTCCTCCCATTAGCAGCGCATGGTTGAGTATCATGTCATACGTGTCCACTGCTCCTAGACTGCTGATGTTTCTGCTGATGATGGTTGATGTTGCTGCATCGGAAGCACTGGGTAACATATTTGCAAGGCTGCTCTTGCTTTGATGTACTGAAGCTTTCACCCTAAATTAGCTGATAAGGGCCCGCGAGAGCTTGTTATCGGGCTGCTGCTCCAGCTTGACATTGCTTGGAGCCGTGCAGTTCGGATGATGTTGCGGGTGAGTGCCTCAGATAGAGCGGAGCCTTGCACGTGGATGCCATACGCTAGAACACAAATGGACTTTAATCTTCTGTGGTATAGCGGCAAATTGAGGTTGAAAGTGAAGGCGCAAGGAGGGGCCGATGCGGAGTGACACCGCATCGGGTACCAAGATGATGTACGTCTAGCAGCACCTCACGCCCTTTGTCCAGGACGATCCAATAGCGCCTTTTAATGCGCGCTGCCTGTTGAATGTGCTTGTATCGCGGCTGCCTGAACGCTGTCTCGGAGTCACCGCCAGGGCCCAGCGTTAACACGCTGTCAAGGCCCGACCCTGTATTTGTCGTAACTTTCGTTGTGGTGTTTCATAAGCCCCTCAAAAATTCGGGGCAATATGATGTGTTAGTGTCCTGTCAAATCTCTGCTCATGAGTCAGGCTCATCATAGGGCCAAAACAGCAGTTTCTGTACACTTCCGCTAAAAAGAAGGTATAACCGAAGCTAAATATCCCCCGGGTGGTGAGGGTGGGTGCAAGAAAATGCCGTCTGCTTAGAGCAGTCTGAGTGTATACAGAACAGTGATCCTTGTTTAGCACCACGCAAAGTTATAGCTGATTCGCACAGCTCATGTCTGCCTCCTTTGTCGGCTTCGAGCAGACACTAGTGACGTGTCAAGATATCTGATCCTCGTGTGCCAAAGGCGAGATCTTGATCCTGATCACATCGGGGTAGAACCCTAGCGTGTCCACGCTTTTCGAGCTACTCGTTTCCGTGATCACATGCCCGTACTGCAGGTGACATTTGAATTTGAATGTGGTGTGCATTGTAATTTCGCCCCCTTTCTCCCCTTTTGCTCTCCAAATCCTGCAGGTTTACAAAGTACTCTTAGCAACCCTTTTTCATTCAAACCAGCAGCAGCACCCCATGGATCCCGCCTCACCATGCCAAGCCCACTTGCATATTACGTATCCCTCTAAGCAGGGGAACCATCAGCACCCCATGTTGCATCCTAGTATCCTAATGTACAGTTGTCCACCCTGCCTAGCCTCCTGTAGCTCCCAGGCAAACAACAAGACAGTCCTCTCACAACTACAGGCCAGGTACCGGTACAACTGCCGTCTTCAATGTAGTATTTATCGCTTTCCGGCCATGTCTGGTTATTGATGGAGCAGTCGAGAAATGATCGAGCATGTGACATGACTCGGGCTGATGCGCATGTGATCATTTGAGGAAAGACGGTTGGATACATGGACATTATCAGCCATTGTCACGTCACCTGCTCCTCTCTTCACCAACCTGTATGCATGGACAGCATATGGCCAGCAGAATAAGACTAACTACCTCTAAACCTAGTGCTGGTGATCAAGGAGGGGTAATCTATCAGATTGTTGTTAAGGTTGTTGAGTAACCGGAACAGTAATCAGATGAAATGACATCCCTCTGGGGATCACCACCATCACCACCATCCACAGCAGCAGCAAGCTGCTACCAAATTAGAGCATCAACAGCAGCCGTCCTCAACCCTGAACCCTATCCACACCACCACCAGTAGCCGCACTGAGTGACAGCAGCAACAGCAGCCGTCCCAAACCCTAAACCCTAAATCCTATCCACACCACCACCAGGAGCTGCACCAAGTTACAGCAGCAACAGCAGCCGTCCTAAACTCTAAATCCTAAATCCTATCCACACCACCACCAGGAGCCACACCAACTTACAGCAGCAACAGCAGCCGTCCTAAACCCTAAACCCAAATGCATTGCTCCCCGACCAAGTAACAACACAGCCACTCCCAACTAACCCACAACACCAGCAGATGCTACAGCTAGCAAACGTGAGAAGAACACCTTGCTGTTTGCCTAGGGTTGGGAGGTTCCTCTGGCTAATCCCTGGTTAGCACATGAACCTGGTGACCACCTCTAGGCAAACAACAGAGCACTGCTTTCACGTCTACAACTAGTAGTCTCTCCTTCATTGCCACATGCTGCCCGCACCTGCCTACCTCAAAACACTTGTAGGTCATTACCCTACCGGCCCTATTTTCCATTACTTTAATAGCATTGCAGCTACGGTAGGGTTTAGGAACGACATCTTTCCGTACGCCCCTGCGAAGGCCCTCCCTGCACGATTCTGTACACCGGCTTTGAGAAAAATCCTGCTGCCAAAAAGTGAAGCATCAGCACCCATGTTGCATCCTATCCTAATATACAATTGCCCACCCTGCATGTGCTTCTGTAGACGCTGGACCACTTGCTGCCATAGCCTACGACACTAAACCCTAAACCCTACCCACACCACCACCAGGAGCACGAGAAACAGCAGCAGTGGCATACCACACTGGGACATATACTTTGTTAGTTTCCATTACAACAGCATATGCACCCCATGATCCCTTGCAGCCGCAGGTGCAAAAGCTAAAACCTAAACCCTAAACCCTAAAACATCACACACTGGCAGCAGCAGCAATCAATGCATTTCCCCAGCTCCAAGCCAACCCCCTGCACACCTGCAACCTCTTTGTCCTTCTCCCTCACTTCCCCATCTGAGTAATCACCAACACTGAGATTCAGAAGCAGAGCACTCTACTGTGACCTTCTTAGGAGGTAGCAGCTGCACATGTGACCTCCCATCACAACAGCAGTTGCACTCCATGCTCCCTGAAAGCGGCAGCAACAAATCCTAATTCCTAAATCATGGTAAAACGCTCGCAGCACCACTTCATCCCTATGGTGGAGGGAGGCTTGTGGGTATGTAGCAGACACAGGTGCTTCCTCCACCATAGTGGGCAACTGTGGCCCCAGGTTGTCCTTTGGCCAATTCGCTTGGCAACTGCAGTGCTCCCCCATCGAAAATCTAACACCCTTTCATTCGCCCACAACACCAGCAGACGCTGCTGCTAGTAAACATGTGAGAATCGCCTTGTTGTTGTATCTAGGGGTGTGAAGTTTCCCCTCTAATGCACAACCTCCAGGCAAACAGCAAAGCAGTCCATGCACGTCTACAGCTGGTACTACCTCCTTTGTTGGTATCACCATGAGAAACAGCCAACGGTCATATTCCCTGAGGCTCCCATCTCATTCTCCGCAGCATGGACCAGCAAGTGTGACCAGAAGAGAAGATAACCCCAATGATTGGATGCTACTCATGCATCTTCTGCTGTTAGATGGCCCCTTAGCAGCAACGACAAAATGTAGACACAGAATTGTCCTCCATTCAACTCCTTCAACAGCATCCTCGAGTAACATAACTGATGCAGTAAAGCAGCTGCTGCAAGCAGTACCACCCACCACTACCACCATCACCACCAGCAGCAGCAGCAGTTGTGCATTGACAGGTATGAGACATGTGCTTCGTTCATTTACCTCTTACTGCAATGGCGCAAGACGCGCCACGCCCCACATTAGCACCAACAGCAGCAGCAACAGTACTGTACAACTCTGATTACTGTTTGCTTCACCGCAGGGGGGGGGGGGCAGATAGATTTCTAAAGATCCCATGCCATAACGTTTCGAAGGGGACCCCTTGGACCACCCACCCACCGCTCAAACCCCCAAAACCCTTTTTTTGCGACCCCTGAACATCTGTTTGGATAAGTCAATCCCATCCAGTGTCACCACTGCTTTCAAAGCAAACATCTGCATAGGAAAACACGAACTGAGACTCACAAACAGATGGGGTAGCCCTGGTTTGGGGTTTAGGGTTTACGAGTGGGGATAAATGAGTAGGGTCAACCCTTAACCCATCAGAAGCATGTATTCAAAGTCTTCATCCATGCTGTTGTCTGGGTCATTCTGGTTGCATTGTGGCAGTCTTCCAGACATTTCGACCTAGTTGATGTAACGTTGAAGGTAATGCCATGGCCTGCCCAAGAGGGTACCAGACACGCCTTTCTATTGCTGATTCTGGTCCCTATAGGCTAGTGTTGCATGCTTAAACAATCCTACTTTTTAAAAGTCACTTTTTGACCCCCCTAAAACTTCTGCTGGAGGGCAGGGATCGATGGAGGACCCTCTAAAGTCTGCCCTTAGTTACAGAGTATTGAAGGTTTTTAAGGCATGGGGTCCGAATTGACGGCTTTGCCCCCCCCCCCTGCTTCACCGCTGCAATGCCTTACATTACTACAGGAAATAGGGTTTAGGGTTTAGGGAGGGACCCTAAACCATAGACCCTAGCCCAAGGCTTCCCCCTACAATGCTCGTATTCATCCCAGCTTTTTGAACGCTCATAGGGTAATAACCACCTACTCAGCGTACAACTCTGACAGAAGACCACCACACCATACCCTGGAAAGGCTAAAAGGGAGGTTATGAGGGTGGGGTTGAGACGACAGTGGCTGATGGGGATATGATGGTTTGACTCAAAACACCTTGTCACCAACATCAGCCAATGTCACATCCCCTGCTCGTCTTATGCAGACTGCATGGACCAGCTCGTGACCAGCAGAATAAAAGATGCACCCCGTGATCCCTTGCAGGGGCAAACAACCCTAGAACATAAACCCTAACCATAAACCCTAAACGATGACCCTAACCCTAATTTCTAACCCTACTACACACCCTAACTCACGCACCCTAAGCCGCCTGAACCTAGAGAGGGTTTAGGGCTTAAGGTTGCCAGCTTTGACAAAAGAACAGCCAGAATACCCTTTGATTGCCCACAACTTCTATTTTATGTGAAGGGCATGCAAGGGTACGCATCCCTGCTGCACAACATGCATGTCACTTGTTGCCGTCGATGCGGACGACGAAGCTTCCCTACTGTTTATTTAGGGAGGATCAGCCACCATGGGCAAGGCACAATATATACCACTGATTCATATTTATGGTGTTTACAGTAGCTGCTGCTCATGCAAACTTCCAAGCTTGATAATTCTCAAGGAGAACCAGATGTATATAGATCTTGCAGCACCGCTATCCATCTACTCTTCTCCATTACATACCCAAGGCCTCCCTGATCCTAGTAGGCAGCAAGAGCCTCAAATCGTCTCTCTCAATTGGCTCAATCACTGGTATAGGGCCATTCTGAGCTGCAGTACCTAGCCACCAAGTCCAGGCCGATCTTCAGGCTCCATTTCTCCATCTGAGTGAGCACCAGCATGAACTAGACCCTCTTTGACCAGCCCAATTGTCTTAACAAGGGTTCAAAGCTGTGTCAAGATACACTGCTCCATCATCCGAGGGTCCATAAGTCATTTTTGATCAACCCGCCAGCCTGCCCACACAAGTAGTTGGTGCACCCCAGGTATGTAGTGGAGAGAAGTACCGTCTCAGTACTACCATTCCAAAGCGTCCCCGCACAATAGTGGGCAGCTGCTGCCTCAGCATGTCCTTCCCAATCTGCTTAGCAAGGGTATAGACCCATGTCAACTATATGCACTGCTCCCAAGTATGCTCCAACATACAGCAAACGCCCTATCTATTCCTCACAAGACCAGAAGAGAATGCAGCTAGTAAAAATGATAGGAATGCCTTGCTGTTTGCCCAGGGGTTGTGAAGTCCCTCCACTGATCCTTGATTAGCAACGCTTTAGCTAACCAACCTCCAGACAACAGAAAAGCCGTCCCTTCACGTCTACACCTGACACTGTCCCCTTATCTGACACTTAGCGTCACTTGGTAGTCCACTTGGGCATAGTATCACTCGCAGCTCATTCACCTACCATCCAGTAACTCTGAAGAATGGACGGTCCCGCATCTAAGCTAGGAATGGAGCTGTGGTAGGGTTTAGGCTCCCCACGTCCCGAGCTGAACTGCTGCCTTGCCCACTGTGCCGCCCCATTACAACCCATTATGCCTAAACCCTAAACCCCAAAGAATTGCCCAACCCCCTAAACCATGTCCCAACCATAAAAACCTCTGCCAAGACCCGCCTCTCAAATTCCCTGGAGCACCTATCTTCACCAACCTTCACGAAGGATAAACCAGCACGTGGGGATCAGCAGAATAGATCGCCGCATAACCCCGTAACTACTCTGTAGCCCTCTATCTGCTGGTCAAATGCCCCCTCACCGACAAAGACAAGATATTATAACCTCCTCCTCCAACTTGCAGCCCCGCCCTTCATTAATTTCCCCAGTTGACTGGTGTACTAAAGCAGCTGTTGCAGCAGTCCACCACCCATCACATCCACCACCAGAACCAGCAGCAGTAGTGAAGTAGCAGCATGTGTCCAGGAATTGTCAGTAGTGAATAGTGACAATATTCAGACGTATGCTTCGTTCAGAACCACCAACTATCACCACCAACACCATCACCAGCAGCAGCAGCAGTGTATGACCAAAATGCAACATTTACAGCCCTAACCCTGGCCCAAAGTTGACCATGGAATTCGTCCTTTACCTCTCATATAACCAGCCACATGTCAAGCAGCACAATTACTACTTACTTTGATTTGTCATTATTCGGGGATGAATGGCAAGGTCGTATTTTCGATACCTTTTCTTCTGGACCAAGAGGTGATATTGCTGAGACATTCACTTCTGATGGACCAGGTTCCAGTATTTCTGCCCATGGAGCCTAGGTTGGCTCCGTACGGGCGCCCCCTTTGAGGGGCCATGATATAATCGTAATTGTAGTAATCAATACCGTCCGCAACCGAGCAGGAAGCGGGTCTGCCTATTCGCTGGTACATTGGCTGTGCCATATGGAGGCCTGCATTGTTAGCTCCAACCTAACTCTACAATACCAGCAGCAGTACCCAATGCATCCCTTCCACCGCATGCGAAGCCCACTTACATCCTCCTCATATATCCCTATTAGGGTAGGATGCAACATGGGTGTTGATGGTTCACCAGTGCTCGAGAGAGGCCTCTCCCAAGGGTTGTAGTGAACCATCATCACCCATGTTGCAGCCTATCTCAGTATACGCTTGTCCACCCGGCCTAGAAATGCTGCACCACCTGCGGCCCAACCCAGGCGCGCAGCTCTGACAGCACACAGACTGTTTGCTGACTTCTGAGTGTGGTCGAAAGTATGAATCGGCACCCTTCCTACCAAGAGGGACCTAGATGCACAAACTATTCCACCTCGCTGTTTACAAGAACGGCTCGAAGTGCGGGGCCTATGGGACTTTTTGCTATGGCATATCATGAAAAATAATAATAGATGCACAACCTCCTCCCAAGCAGCCGGCCTCCAACAACATTTTGCACTGGCTGATCTGAAGCAGCTGCTGCAGCACTACCCACTGACCACTACCACACCCACCACCAGGAGCAGCAGCAGCAGTACCATACCACGTTGAGACGTATGCTCCATTACCTCCTATCGCAACAGCTGAGAAGCACCCCACCATCCTTTACAGCGCCAGTAGCAAACCCTGAAACCCTAACCCTAAAACATCATGCACCCCAGCAGCACCACTTCATCCAGTTGAGGGAGGCTTTGGGTGGGGAGTGGAGAGCAGTTTTCCCTGGCCCTTGCCATTGCTGTTGCCCAGGGGTCATGAAGCTCTTCCACTAACTCTCCGGTAGCAGCGGGGCTTGACAAACATCCAGGCTAACGACAAAGCTACCCCTTCACGTCTACAACTGGTGCTACCTCCTCCTCTACTTACCGATTTGGTTGGTAGCAAGATCAGGGTCAACAGGGTTGCCTTGAAAGCGGACATTTTTGTTTTGGCCTACACAGATGTCCGATTGATATGGTCCAAGTTGCTAGGGTACCCATTTCGACCATGGGAAATCCGAATCTGTTGTTAGAAGTTACAAATTCTGCACCGTTGGGGCGCACGTCCAGGTCAAAGTTGGTGGTTTTTCGGGGCCGGTGGGCAAAAAATTGAGATGGTTGAAAAAGATGTAAAAACTGCATTTTAGGCCTTGCAGGGGTAAGGCAATGTGGTGGGGAGCCTTGGCCGACCCCCAATCCCGTTTTTCCGACCTCCAAATGCCCCAGGGGGTACTCCAAGTAGGTCAGGGCTGCTGCAGGAAAATGCGTGGAAATAGTATAAGATTGGGCAGGGCAGGGCTGTTGTGCTGCAGTTTTTTTTGGGGGGGGGGGGGCAGCGCAGAACTAAATCCAAATTGTAGTAGGAGACTGTCGCTTTTGTTGTGGCTGTTGTTGCTAATCCTCAACCTCCTCTTTTTGCCTGTAGATGCACAACCCTTTTGACACCACCCACTTAGCCTCCCACACATGTGAGCGCCTCCGTCGGTACCACAAGCTCAGTGCCTTGCAGAGGTGCAACGGAAGCGGCAGGAGCGGACCCTGCGGTGGGCACTCTCTTCCGACCGGTTTTCCTGACTGTCAGATTAGAGGGGGTGAACGCATGGTAAGCACATGCCTATCTTGGGTTGCTTATCTTTGAGTGCAATGCTCACTCAGTAGCCATGATGTCAATCTATGGTGCACTGGTTTTCTTGGAACCCTTTGGATTGACAGTCTGAAGCGTGCAATGAGTAATGGGTTCTGACTTATGTGGGTAGAGCTTCCCTGCAGCTGCCTGGATGCTGCTGCCCTGCAGCTGTACGGGAGCTGCCCAGCAGCTGCCAGTCTGTGGCACTTGTGTGTGCAAACTCATGCCAATGTGGCGTGTGCGACTGCTATATAATCTGAGGCTGTGCTAAAGGAGAGCAACTCTTTGAAGTGGGCTCTGCAGTCTAGTACGTGTTGCTTTGAAGGTTGAGTAGGACTTTACACATTGAGTTGGTTCCTGCTGCCAAGTACTGCATTCTGGTCACAGTCACGTGTTCCAAGACTGTGCACTTTCCGCAGCGTACACATGCCATTGTTTTTCAGGGGCTTCCAGGTCATTTGCTGGATCTGTATTATTGGGTACAGATTTTGAGCTGGTTCCTGCAGAGGCAGATAAGCCGGCCTTTGGTTATCTGGTAGATGGGGTCTACATGCCTCTCACTTATGCAAAGCTGCTGTATGGCATGAAGGACATGCTAGCCAAGGCGGGATATGATCCGTCCAAATTTGCTGGCCACTCCTTGTGCCGGGGTGGGGCCACATTTGCTTATCAGTGTGGTGATAATCCCCTGTTCATTCCCATTCAGGGTGATTGGAATTCAGATGCTTAGCTGCTGTATATTGGGCTGAGTGTACAGCAAAAGCGGGAAGGAGGGGTTTAAGAGGGGGCTGGCATGACAGTACAACAGGGACGAGGCTGAGTCTCATTGAACGCTTTGTTATTACCAATATCCATGGCCATTGAGGTGAGCATGCATTGTGATGGTTGGTGTGCACTTTTTGGCAGGTGGCCTCAGTGGCATGCAGTGGTGATGCAACTCTTCCAGGGTGCCAATTGGGCACTTGTTCTTGAGATGCTGTCTCAGGGAGGCTGCAGACAGCCGCATGATGTTGTCAAAACAGTATTTTGGCCATATTTTTGCCGTCCCTTTACGGATTTGAGTGATTGTCAGTGTCTCGGTACGGTCTAGGATCAGTAGGTTCCCGTTAGGGCCAGCTGCTCTGGTCGTGGTGGGCCCATGTTGGTTCCTGCTGTGATACGCTACTGCTATGCTGGCAATAGGGGTTGGTTAGTGCTACCTTGCTGCCGTAGATCTAGGCGAACCACTCACTAGGCTCCTCACAGCCGGTGATGGTAGTCCTCTTCCAGCAGGTTTTGGCTGGTATCGTAGGGCACCTATGATCTACTACTGCATGCTATGTAGTCCTATACCCTCTCAGGTTCACAGCGGATGATCTTATGTTCACACGTACGTCTGTTGTTAAGTAGTCAACGTCACGTGCAACGGTCTAAGTGTCACTAAAGATCATCAGAAGTCTGTCACAATACCGTCACAAAGACTGCCGCAAGACACAAAAGACATCATAAGACACATAAGACACCCTCAAACAAGGGGTCAGCCCTTATATCCCATTTCTGAGAAGTCACAAAAGGCTGAGCCTTGATGGCAACGGAAGTCATATGGGCACGGTACAGGTGAAGTACAACATGTCTCCGAAGCCAATGCTCCGTTGACCGAGTGCATGGATATGCATGGATATATTTTGGAGAATCCATACTTCCCCTGCTAAGTCCCACATGAGATATCCAAACAACACTGTGACGGCTCTGCTAGCTCATGCTTGTGGTGCTGCATAGAAGGCACCAGTCAACATTAGTCTAACAGTATGGCCAAAGGTCGCATGTATATAATTGGTCCACAAAGGTGTCCGTACCATGTTGGCAGGCAGTGGCTATGGCTGGGCCTCTGCAGTTATGGTGCAGACCCTGCAGCTCACGCACAGCTACAACCTTACCCTAATCTGCAAAGGGAACCCATATGTACAGACACGCGAAAAACACTGACAGCTGTCAGTGTCTCCCCCCCCCCTTAGTCTGCTCACGATCAACATGCATCCATATGACAAACATGCATATATGTTCAACATCGCATGCTTATGAGGGGAGATCACTCACCATCCAGCTGTAACTGATCACACTGGCAAACACATTGTGTGCTATGTATGTCTCCTCAAAGCCTGAGTCCATCCGTCCATCACATATGCATATTGCATATGCTTCCAAACATGCAGATTGAAATGCATACCGTTATCGGATCAGAAGGCGTGATGTTACTACATCAACAACTGCAATATATGCTTACATACATACAAACTTGTAAGTCAATGCCACGGTTGACCATTGCTGGCAACTGTGTCTGTATGTGGCTCTTGGCCATCGTTCCTCAGAGCCTTTACCATATGCCCCTATGCACATGCAAAACCCATGCAAGTCATATCAGCATGTTATGTATAGTGCCCATGTCAGGTAATCAAACCAATGTAAGCTTGAAACCTGTAACTATTATGGAGCAGTACACTCACTGTCAACCAAACATGCTGTACACTGTCAACTCAGTCAAATCCGACAACATATCTCAGAATGCATATGCAAGGTTAACAATTGATGTTTGCTGCAGGGCTTTCACATGGTACAGAAAGGGTCAACCCTGCTTCCCTGATTAATGCAAACAACATAGGTAAATGATATGCATCGTAAAGACCCCATTACGTCACAGCAGTATGTATCCCTTTCTCTATCGTGCACCAACAGCGAACGACTTTGATCAGTTGTTATCCAACATTGGTTAAAGAGTTGGTCCATAATCAACCTGAACCGACTTGCTGTCTGCTTGATTAGTCACCATAAACAGCAAGCCAAGCAATTTTATGCCTTGCTTGGGGCTACCAATGCATGCGTTCATATGCAAAACAACTTAAAGTCCTCAGCACAGGCCTCACCGCTGCACCCAGCAGCCAACCAGATCAGCTATGCTTGGTTGGGCATGACTAACCGAGATGAAATACATCACAGCATGCCGCAGTCATCCAAGCATATGGCCTAGGCATTAGCTTGCTGTATGGCAACAGGAGTAAGCCTACAACCTAGCCAGCCTCCAGGCAGGGGTTCGCAGGCTATTCATCCCTGACTGTCGGGATCAGATCCACAGGAGACTAGGTTGCCTGTGCGAAAGCATGAATCTATCATGGCAAGAAACTAAGAAGCTTACGCATCAACATGTTCCAAGGCGTGCCGGCTCATGCTTTGCAGAGCGGCTGAAGCTGGCTCCAGAACGACAATGCGCGGCCTTTGCTTATGACCGGTACATATTGTAACATGCATCTGTCAACCAAATGTACTATGTAACACCATTGGTGATTGTATATTGCAAGGTTACAGCCCAGCCAGCTTTCCAGCATGCAAGGATTATACATTACTGCCCCTTGAATGTCCACGGAAGCAGTTAAACCTCTACATGTTAGGCCAAGTCACATGCATTGCTGCTATTCCCGCTGCAGCCTCATGCCTTCATCACCAGTCATGATCACTCAAAGCTCACAATCAACCTTAATGATTGATGCATATCGCTTTCCCTCCTTAGTCACACTGGAATCACTTCATCCTTCCAACTTGCTCCCAAAATTGCTTACTCATGAATGCAGTCTCGCCTAACCAAGACCGCAGAACTAGTGCACAGCTAGGGCAGTTTAAGGTCTTTGCTTAGGACCAATGCATAGCTAGATAGGGCAGTTTAAGGTCTTTGCTTAGGACCACTCGTTCGCGTCATAGCCTTACCCCTAGCATGTACTTGCCGCCTTGCTTATGGGGTGCCTGCGAACGTTCGGCTGACAGCAGTGACGAAGTGGTTGATTGCACTGGCCGAGGTGACAAGTGTGACTTCGTCGGACGCCGCAGTGAGACGGCTCCAAACGTTCGCCTGTCGCCTCCTATTCTCGACAAAGTCCTTAAGCCTGTGACCGATACGGAGCCAGTACATTAGCTCCTTCGATGGGACCTTGGATGTTGTTCCCTCGGTTGTCTGGTCCCACCACTGGCGTTATAGGCCCTCCAGCGGGCCGACCTGTGAGCTCTTCCTTGTTGCTTGTAGCTAAAATCCTCCACGCGCTCCGTCCAGACCTTGCCCGAAGCATCCTGCACGTTGCACAAGGTCTTGGCCGCATTGTAGGCTGTCCAGATGTAGGGCTCATCCAGCTTGGGTCCAACTAGCCAACTAGCCTGGCATTGGCTTCCTTGCTTGAAACAGTGTAGACCTGGTCTGGTCGTGGTGGGCCCATGTTGGTTCCTTGGTCTTCAGCTTAGTATCCTGCACTCCAGCTAGGTGCTCCTCCCAAAATGGCGGAGACCTTGGCTCCATCCTGTGCACCTGCTGTTGTTGCTCCTGATTGTGCAAGCGCTGTTCCATTGCTTGCATAGGCACAGCGTCCTGCTGGGATAGAGATGGAACATCTTCCACCAAATATCCCTGCTCCTCTGTTATAGACATCGAAGCGGAGCAGCAACCATCATTCCTGTCTTGTTGACCTTGCAGCAGCTTCCGAGTTATAGGTAGCGTGTCCCCATAGTATGTGCATAGGGATACAGCAGGCGGTGTGTAGAACTGACCGCCATATGTAGCAAGGTCACGCTCCTCCTGTATTTCCTGCTCTTGAAACTCCTGCACCTGTGATTCCTGCTCCTGTTGTTGCGGTACCTGTAACTCCTGCTCCTGTAACGCCTGCTCCCATAATCCCTGCTCCTGTAGGTCCTTCTCCTGTGATTCCTGCACCTGTTGTTGCGGTACCTGTAACTCCTGCTCCTGTAACGCCTGCTCCCATAATCCCTGCTCCTGTAGGTCCTTCTCCTGTGATTCCTGCACCTGTAACGCCTCCTGTATGGGGGCCTCCTGTTCTCCAGTAGTTGCATATGATGGCAGTATCTCTGAGAGCAAGTAGACACCCCTCTTTTGCTGCTCGTCCACCTCCTGTTCCCTGTGATGCTTGTCCCCTGTACGAAGAGTATGGGTAGTGCCGTCCTTATCCCTGCTTATCCCCAGGACGCAACCACAGAGGTCAGCTTCTGGAGTGTAGATCCGGGCAGCAGCAGCAATTGGTGCTACCCTGGAATCCTTCACAGTCCCTTGTCCTGTTCTCCGGTCTCTAACCGTCTTCACCCTGCAATCCTGCTCAGGATGTCCTTCTTGTTGGCAGAAGCTGCACCATAAACGTCTTCTTGGATCAGTGGTGCGGCGATTGCCCTGTATTATGAGTAACTCCAGCTTGGCCAACCTGTTTGTGATTTCTGCAAGAGGGTCTGTTGTACCCGATGTCTGATACTGTTCGCTGCAGGAACCAGGCCACGGTGCTGTTGTGCACGCCGCTCCCAAGTTGGTTGGAGCTGGCCCAGCCCTGTTTGCTTCTGCGTAGAAGTTCCCACCTCTGGCGGCAGCTGTAGGTACTGCCCGAGGTCTCGCCACCTGTCCCTGTTCCAGCATCTCCAGGTAAATCGCTTCCTCCAAGGCCTCCTGTAAAGTAGTAGGCTTCGCCCTTAGTACCTCCCTGCACAGGCTCCTCTCCTTTAGGCCCTGTATAAACTGAGTAACCAGTAGGGGTAGGTTGACATCCACCTTCAATCGCCTGCATAGTTGACGGAAGCGATCTGTGTACTGTGCTACACCTTCATCTTGGGTCTGGACACAGTTGTTGAGCAGATGGAAAGCATTTGGAGGGGTGCGGCAGAAACGGTGCTCAAAGGCCTCCTCGAAATCTGTGAGAGTAGGAAAGTCCAGTGAGTCTGCCCACACTTGCGCGTCTCCAGCCATCCTGATCAATGCAACATCCAACTTGGTGTCATCATCCCAGTTAGCTCTCTTGGCTACTTGGTGTAGTCTGTCCAGCCACAGTCGCCCTGCATCATTGCCATAAGTTGCTTCCTGTCCACCTGTAAAGATGGGAACTAGCTCCACCTTCCAGGGTCCCCATTCTCCTCCTGCTGGTCCCATAGGCCTGTTTGTTTGCCAATACTCCTCCAGGGTATGTTCTTGGGTCATGCTGCTAGCGAACGTACACACACTAGCAGGTAGTTGATCTGGTAGTCTGCTGATAGTTGGTACGCCACACCTATAGTAGATGGGATACTTCACATATAGTTGATCCCTGTATTGTGCGGTGCTTTTTCGCACTTTCCTTGGACGCCTGGAAGGTCGCTTGAACGGCAGCACATGCCTCAGTGCCTGTGCTTTGATACAAACTGTTTTGCACTGCACGACAGTGGCTGTTTTGGGAGGCCACTGCCATGTGCTAATTATGTTCTGTGGTTTTCCTGCTATTCTTTTGTGTCCTGCGTCTCGTGTTCTTCTTGTCGCCATCAACTGAGGCTAGGGGCGCTTCGTTATGCAGGTGGGCTTAGCTGATGTCGAAGGGATAATGCTTTCGTGGGCTTATGGATGCTGGGGGAGCTTCATACAGATACGTACCCTTCTTTGCACTGCACTTGCATTTTGCATTTCATTTGCATAGTTAGTTGGCAGTGGCCCCTCTAGTCTGCATATGCATGCACATGTATTATCAGCATCGGTACGATTTTGTATGCAGCTCCTTGTAATTTCTAGAGCAGTGTTTGTTCCTGGCTGCACACAGCACGCTTAGGCACAGTCTATTTCGGCAAGCATGCTGCTTCACCCCAGCACCCGCAGGTGGTCACCCTAGCAGCTCGACGCGCAACCGTGCAGGAACCGGGTCTGCCTACTCGCTGGTCATTTGGCTGGCCATATGGAGGACAGCAGAACGCCTGCATACTTAGCTCCAACATAATTGTTGTGCGTCATCTAGGGTCTGTAGTCACTATCCTGCTTGTAGCGGGTACTCAACACCACTTAGCAAAAGGTGTGAGTATGTGACGAAAGGTAGTCAAGTAGTTGCATAGTCGCTGAGTCAACTTAGTCGGGTAGACGCTGATGAGTCACTTAGTCAGGTAGACGCTGATGAGTCACTTAGTCGGGTAGACGCTGATGAGTCACTTAGCATACAGTGAGTTAATTAGTCGGATAGTAACTAACTCAAATACTTGAGGTAGTCGCTAGCTTGAGTAGCGACGCTTCTCCGGTATTATGTTGAGCAGCTGTTGTCTTATACCAACGCTCCGAAACCAGGTACGGTCCAGGATCAGTAGGTTCCCGTTCGGGCCAGCAGCTCTGGTCGTGGTGGGCCCATGTTGGTTCCTGCTGTGATACGCTACTGCTATGCTGGCAATAGGGGTTGGTTAGTGCTACCTTGCTGCCGTAGATCTAGGCGAACCACTCACTAGGCTCCTCACAGCCGGTGATGGTAGTCCTCTTCCAGCAGGTTTTGGCTGGTATCGTAGGGCACCTATGATCTACTACTGCATGCTATGTAGTCCTATACCCTCTCAGGTTCACAGCGGATGATCTTATGTTCACACGTACGTCTGTTGTTAAGTAGTCAACGTCACGTGCAACGGTCTAAGTGTCACTAAAGATCATCAGAAGTCTGTCACAATACCGTCACAAAGACTGCCGCAAGACACAAAAGACATCATAAGACACATAAGACACCCTCAAACAAGGGGTCAGCCCTTATATCCCATTTCTGAGAAGTCACAAAAGGCTGAGCCTTGATGGCAACGGAGGTCATATGGGCACGGTACAGGTGAAGTACAACATGTCTCCGAAGCCAATGCTCCGTTGACCGAGTGCATGGATATGCATGGATATATTTTGGAGAATCCATACTTCCCCTGCTAAGTCCCACATGAGATATCCAAACAACACTGTGACGGCTCTGCTAGCTCATGCTTGTGGTGCTGCATAGAAGGCACCAGCCAACATTAGTCTAACAGTATGGCCAAAGGTCGCATGTATATAATTAGTCCACAAAGGTGTCCGTACCATGTTGGCAGGCAGTGGCTATGGCTGGGCCTCTGCAGTTATGGTGCAGACCCTGCAGCTCACGCACAGCTACAACCTTACCCTAATCTGCAAAGGGAACCCATATGTACAGACACGCGAAAAACACTGACAGATGTTAACATGGAATCCTAGGTTTTGGACCATGCCCAACACGATGGTGGGGTCTAAATGGCCAAATTCTCAGGATGGACCCAAAATGTGTTTTTGACCTCATCATTGTGTTGGCCATGCCCAAAAACCCCTATATAGCCCTTCCAACTGGTTAAATTGGGTAACTATGTCAAAACTTATGGTGGATTGATGGAAACAACAATGCGCAGGAAAGCGGATAGCTCACTGTGGGAGAGGCGCACAAACATGATAAAAAGTGGTATACGGTCCCTCCAGGACCTGCCAATGCAACCCCTTACCATGACAAGTCCAAAAGTACACCGGATGAGTGTGAAAACGTGAGTCCAAAAAGTGTGTGTATCGGCCGTCATGAAGTACACCTTTGACGAGCACGTGCTTCAGGGGTGTTTCAAATTTCGGTCAACTGACTTCCCCATGGTCGGAAACGGTACCCTAACAACTTTCAGCATCTCAATCGGACATTTGGGCACAAATATATGGCCCTCCAAAAAATGTCCGTTTTTGTTGACCCTGGTCTTCACATTTGTAACCACTTGCTGCCTGGCTATACGTAGGAACACTTGCAGCTCACTCACCTATCTCCCCGCCTTGACAATTACCTTAACAAACAGTGGAGCTATGGTAGGGTTTAGAACCCACGTTGCCAGACTCTAACCCCTTCCATATATTGCCTACGGGCCATCGAGCATCATTGGCTCCTTTTAACCGAGTGAACAGCTGGGGCGCCTGATTCCCCTTTCCTATCCCCATTGATGGCTGAGCAAGGGTGTAGAGCCATGTCAATTTGCACTGCTCCCCCACGAATCAGCACACAACCTTGTCATTCCCCATAACACCAGCATATCGGGCTGCTAGTACACGTGAAAGGAGTGCCTTGTTATTTGCCTAGGGGTCGGGAGACTCCCTGCTAACTTTTGATTAGCAGCCAGTCTACTCAACCACGAAGCAAACAATACGTGAGTCCTTCCCTTAACATCCCTGCTTCATTGCTGCCTTGCCCACCGTGCCATCTCATTACAAAAACCCTATCATGACCTTGCCTGCATCCAAGCAGCAGTTGCCTTAGACCCTAACCCCTAGCCCAAGACTAGCCCAAGCCAGGAGCACAGCCCCAGCCGCAGACTGTCTGCCAATTTCTGAGGGAGGTGGAGAGGATGAATCACCTTCCTTACCAAGATAGACAACTAGATGCACAAACTGTTCCGCCTCGCTGTGTATAATAACAGCTTGCGGGGCGAGGCCTTGGCCTTTTCTGTTATGGCATATAAATAAAAATTAACTAGTAGATGCACAACCTCCTCCCAACTAGCCCCTCCAACAACACTCTACACTCGTTAATAATGTGAAGCAGCTGACTCCTGAACCCTAAACCCTAAACCCAGAAACATCACGCAGCACCACTTCATCCAGTTGAGGGAGGCTTTGGGTGGGTAGTGGAGAGAGGTATTTCCTACAGCAACACCCGCCAGAGCCTCCCTCCACCATACTATAGCCTTGGGCAGCTGCTGACCCAGCCTGCTAGTTTCCATCTGTTTGACCACCTGCTTCCCCAGCCATTCATACCTCCAAATGCACTGCTGCCCCTCCAGACATCTAATCCCATTCCATTGCCACAACATGCTGTACAACAGCTGCTGGTAAACATGGAAAAAGAGCAATGGCTTGTTTTCTGCCTAGGGAGTTGTAAAGTTCCCCAACTAATCAAACATTCAGACCTCCATACAACTCCCAGGCAAACAACAAGACAGTCCTCCCACATCTACAGGTCAGGTAGTACTGAACACTTGGAGGCACTTGCTGCTTGACGTGGCAACCCCTGCAGCTCATTCACCTAAACCCTCATCTTCCATCTGCTGCCCTCCTAGCCACCTCCCTATCCTCCCCCCTCCCATTCGCAAATGCTTTTCCCCCTTCCCAGATCTCCCCTCATAACTCTTCTTCCCAAGCTCCACTGCTCCCCCCACCCCTTCTCACAATTCCCCTGGCCCAGCAGGAGGAGCAGTAGCAGCAGTAGCTGCCGTCCTATCCGCCTCCCTATTCTCCAAAATCACTTTCATCTGACTCATGGCTGAACCATATAACCCTTTTGCCCCTGCTCCTCCCCCTGCTGCAGCTGCTGCTGCTCCAGTAGCAAATCCTAAACCCTTAAAACCCTAAACCCTGAAACATCACGCAACTTAGCAGCACCACTTCATCCAGTTGAGGGAGGCTTTGGGTGTGTAGTGGAGAGAGGTTTTCCTTTCTGCGCAACATCCCAAAGCCTCCCTCCACCATATCCTTGTGCAGTTGCTGACCCAGCCTGCTTGTCCTAACTGGCTTAGCAAGGGTATATAGTCATTTCAAAACCGTGCACTGCTCCCCCACAAGATAACAAATGCCCTCCCATTGCCCACAACACAAGCACATGCTGCAGCCAATAAACGTGAAAGGAGTTCCGTGTTGTTTGCCTAGGGGTTGGGAGTTCCTCTGTTAATACTTTACTAGCCTAGGAAATTATTGAACCGACTTCCAAGCAAAGCACCAAAGCAGTCCTTACACATCTACAGCTAGTACTCCACCATCAATCCTCATGGAGCAACATGTGACCAGCAGGATAGACAGCATCCATTAAAACACACCACACATACTAGCAGCACCACTTCATCCTTATGGTGAAGGAGCTTTGTGTGCCATAGATAACCACAAATCCTTCCTCCACCCTAGTGGGCAGCTGCTGCCCCAGACTGCCTTTCCTGTGGCGTCACAGCTTCTGCTTAGCAAGGGTATTGACCCATGTCAGAATGCACCGCTTCCCCACCAAATGACATACGCCTTTCTACTTTCCACAACACCAGCTTACGCCGCAGCTAGTGAAAGGGAGAGGAATGGCTTGCTGTGTGCCCAGGGGTTGGCAAGCTCCCCCACTAATCCTTGATGAGTTCAGCAGCTCTGCAACCTCCAGGCCAGCAAAAAATCAGTCTTGTCACGTGTACAGCCCCATCCCCCCTTTCCCCACCTTCACCCGTTGCAGCCCCCACCCCCCATCACCACAACCACCCCAGCCCTAGGCATTTTAAATGCTATTATCCCCCTATACGTATCCCATCCAACACTAAGCTCACCTCCCCTCTTCACACTCTTGTCCTGCTCGCATGATACATATACCTGATTACTGCAGTGTCGCAACTACAGAAGCTCACCTCACCCCAGAGCATTCCTCACCCAATTTACCGACCAGCCTCCAGCCCCTGTTTGACCTGCTTTTGACGCTTAGCACTTGACCCATGTCAGAATGCACCGCTTGCCCACCAAATGACATATGCCCTTTCCATGTTTCACAACACCAGCAGACAATGCAGCTGGTAAAAGTGACAGGACACGCAGTTGTTTGCCCAGCGACTGCGGTGAAGTACCTCCACTAATCGTCAATATAACAGAGCTTACAACCTCCAGCACGATAGCAATACTGTACACTCACTCAGACTTATGCTTTCATCCCTCCCATTACAATTGCAGTAGATAGATGCAACCCTCCCTTGCAGCGGTAGCAATAGTGAGCAAAACATCATATACACTAGCAGCAGCACTTCATTCCTATGGGGGACGGAGGCTTTGGGCATGCAGTCGAGAGAAGTACTTCACTCAATCACGCCCCCCAAAACCTTCCTCCACCATAGGGGACAGCTGCTGCCCCAAATTGTCCTTCTGATTATCTAGGTATAGAGCCATGTCAAAATGCGGCCGGCTCCCCACCATACAACAAACACCATTTCCATTTGCCACAATACCAGCATACGCTGCAGTCAGTAACGTGATAGGAGTGCCTTGTTGTTTGCCCAGGGGTTGGGAAGTTCCTCCACTAATCCTTGATAAGTAGGCGGCAGATCACCAAAGTCCAGTGTACAGCTATTTCTCTGCCACAACTCCCTCAAGTGAATGCGTTGTAATCATCAGCTGCTGCAGTTGCACCACTAGAGTCAACATCACCACAAAACAGCGGCAGCCGCAGCAGTATTGCATGTTAAACACAGGGGTGAAACGCCTGAAACGCCTTCCAGCCCAAGGGTGAAACGCCTTCTTTTTCACAATGTACGGTGTGTATTGCTTCTCTCCTCGTTTATGTTTAGTAATTTGTTGCGCCTTGACTTTTCTTGGTAGCAGCTGACACGACATTGGCACATGCGATGTGAAACGCTGCAAGCGCGATCTCAAACGATAGAGTATCAAAGGCGCACTAGAGTATACAGAGACGTACAGCGAAGCGTTTAGGGTATTGATATGCTCCTGTGTCTCCGAACGTGGCATAACCTGATGTACATCGCACAGTGCAATGCATGCTCCATCGACTTGTACCTGAGCTCTTGCAATGCTCGGCACTGGCTGCCCGCACACTTTATCTGATACTATAACGCAATAATTTCCATAGTGAGCAACCTCTATGTATTCTGCTTGAAGTTTGCGAGCTGGACGTTGCCGATCCATCGACTGATTGCACCCTCGCAGTAGCTGACGGCATTGACTCCGTAGGTCCGCGAAGCTAGAAAAAGGGAAACTAGATAGTCAGTTTCATCGTACCCCGAAACCCTGTAACTTCACACACACTAGCAGCACAGTTTGTCCCTATTGTGGAGGGAGGCTTGTGGCATGGGTATGTAGTAGAGAGAAGTTCTCCTCAACACTACTACGTCCAAAACATCCCTCCCCCCATAGTCTCCCCCCATAGTAGTGGGCAGCTGCTGACCTATATTGTCCTCTAAATGAGTAAGTGGACGCCAGGCATTAGCCATGCGTAGGTTTTTGGGAGAGGTAGTGGCTAGCACGCGTGTTGCGTTCTGACACCCCCTACTGCTTTCCTCCTCATCCATCAAAAACGTACAAAAGCAATATAAAGCAGCTGCTGCAGAAGCTTTATGACATAAACCCTAAACCCTAAAAGTACACTAGCAGCTCCACTTCATCCCCATGGTCAAACGGGGCTTTGGGTGTGTAATAGAGAGAAGTACTTCACTCACTTGGAATGAACTCTTACTCCTCTGCCATTACACCGTCCAAAGCATGTGTCCTCCATGGTGCAGCCGCCACTGCTCCAAAGTTGCCTTCCTATTTTTCTTAGCAAGGGTATAGAGCCACGTCAAAATGATGCTCCCCCACTAGATAATTACACGCCCTTTGCAATTCCCTCAACAGCAGCATATGATGAGAGGAGTGCCGTTGTTGTTGCCTAGGGTTGTTGATTCCCTCTGCTAACTCTTAAATGAGCACTATCAGGAATGAATCAACAACCTCCAGGAAAACTCAAGTCAGTCCCTTCATGTCTACTGCTGATTCTGCCCCCTTTGCTGGCCCTTGCTGAACTCCGTATTAACCCCTGCAGCTCATCTACGTTCCCTCTTCCGCCACTTTCTGTTGAACCTTGAAGAATGAACAGCAGAGTAGCTAGACTAGATCTAGTACCATGGTAGGCTTTCTTCCGTCTTCCAACCCTGAACCCTGCCATAGCCTGCCTACCGGCCGGCCCGTGCCCATGGTTGGCCAGATACGGTTGGCCCAACTAAACCCTAAACCCTAATTCATCACACATTCTAGCAGCACCAGTTCATCCCAATGGTGGAGGGAGGCTTTGGGCGAGTAGTGACGACCATTCACATACATCCTCCGTCATCGCCCAGTACCCTTGGAGACTGGAGAAGAGAGTACATAGGCTGGAATTGACACATGTTAGGGTTTAGGGGCGCACACCTTCAGACCCTAACTACTACCATAGCCTTCCCACTGCTAGCAGACGGATCGCCATCCAAGCGGTTTGAGCCTTGTCCTTTGCCCTGCTTCACCCTGGCCACTCCTCTCCCCACCCACTCTTCATCCCCGCCCCCCGTGATAGTCCCCTTCTCACACTCACTTCACCCAGGAGCCCCCCTACCTCCTCCACAACCCCTCCCTTCTCACATCTGCCCCGCCCCAGCTGGTGGAGCCAGCGGCAGCAGCAGCAGCTGCCCTCCTAGCTACCTCCCTATCCTCCCCCCCCTCCTCTCCACCAGCGCCCCGGGCATTCTTCATTGCCTCCATGGGCGGAAGCCCACCCACTCTTTCATGTTAATGGTAGGGGTTCGAATGTACTTTGTACAAAACGGCCCCTCCCTCAACCCCACGCGGAAGGGCAATCCAAGCCCCTCTGACGTAGATCTCTCTCTCTCTCTTCATTGCCTCCCATCACAACAGCTGAGATGCTGCACCCCATGATCCCATGTCTCAGTAGCAAACCCTAATCCCTAAGACACCACGCACACCAGCAGCACCACTTCATCCCTATGGTGGAGGGAGGCTTGGGGTACCTATGTAGTGCAGAGACATACGCCTGTGCATTACAATGATTCCAAAAAGCGTCCCCCCACCATGATTGGCAAAGTGCTGGCCCAACTTCTCCTTCCCACTTGGCTTCGCAATGGTATAGAGCCTTGTCAAATGTTACACTTGTACTTATGTGAGGTCAGGTGCTAACCCATCAAGGAATAGATTAAGACCGGGGAGGGGGTGTGCTGTCCTAAACCCTAAAACCTATGAAGCATTCTCCAGTTGTAAAGTAGTTGCTGCAGCAGTACCCACACCACCACCACCTTCACCAGTAACAGCAGAAGTGGCTGCTTGTTTGCCTACGGGTTGTCAAGTTCCCTGCTAAATGTCAACCCCTAAACCCTTTTTGCAACATCACACATACCGTACTAGCAGTTGACGCCTCTGGTGGAAGGACGCTTGCGGGTGTGTAGTGCAGAGAACTGATCTATACTACAGTACCCAAAGCATCCCTCCCCCCATAGTGTCCAGCTGCTGACCCAGATTGTCCTGTGAGTGAATGAATGGACGCCAGGCATTAGCCATGCGGAGGTTTTAGGGACAAGCGGTACTAGCACGCGTGGTGCGTTCTCCCACTACTGCTGTCCTCCTGATCCATAAAACCATACAAAAGCAACATAAAGCAGCTGCTGCAGCTGTGGATTACGACAATTCTGAGAAGTATGCTGCATTCTCATTACAAGTGCACTAGATGCGGCCCACCCCTTGCAGCAACACCACCCCCACCAACAACAGCAACAGCACTACTGTACAACTCCATGCATGCCTCAGTACCTCTCATTGACAACAGCACATACACCTAACCCCTTGCAGAGGCAGTCGCAACCCCTAAACCCTAAACCTCAGTGACAACAGCATATACACCTGACCCCTTGCAGAGGCGGTAGCAACCTCTGAACCCTGTACCACGTTGACAACAGCAGATACACCCCAGTAACCCCTTGCAGAGGCAGCATCAAACATCAGACACACTACTGAGCAGCACCACTTCATGTCTACTGCAGTCTCCACGAAATACCTAAACCATCTG
This sequence comes from Pseudopediastrum boryanum, assembly GCA_963556185.1. NCBI lineage: Eukaryota > Viridiplantae > Chlorophyta > Chlorophyceae > Sphaeropleales > Hydrodictyaceae > Pseudopediastrum > Pseudopediastrum boryanum. The sequence continues at coordinate 1,268,628 of OY744494.1, forward strand.
ATCTCTCCATCTGAGTTAGCACCAGCATGCACTAGCCCCTGCATGACTTGCTCAGTTGACTTGGCAAAGGTTTACAGACGTCATAGCAAGGGTGTCAAGATACACTGCGCCCCCACCAGACACCCTTTCATTGCCCACAACACCAGCATCTGCTGCTGCTAGTAAATATGAAAGAAAGAGTAGCTTATTGTTGCCTAGGGAGGTTTGAAGTTCCCCAGCCAATCAAACATCAGGGTGAAGAGCTCCGCAACTCCCAGGCAAAACAATAAAGCAGCTCTCTCACATCTACAGGCCAGCTAGTACTGCTCGTTTCCCTGGCATTTGCTGCAACGTAGCCACCCGTGCATTAGGGCAAGGAGCTCCCGCACCTCCCAGGCAAACAAAGAGGCAGTCCTATCACAGGCCAGCTACAGATTGACTGCCCCCAGCAGTGCTGCTCAACATACCAACGCCTGCAGCTCTTTCACCTAAATCCTCTGCCATCCTCCAGTACCCTCAAAGAATGGAGGGCAGAGTAACTATGAGGCTACAATTGGAGCTATGCTAGGGTTCAGGGCCCACACCTTCAAACCCTAACCTGCCCACTGCGAGCAGAAGGATCATAACCCAAGTCCAAGCCTCGTCCCCTGCCCTGCTTCACCCTCCCCGCTCCTCGTCCTTCTCACTCCTCTTCGCCCCCCCTGACAGCCCTTTCTCACAAACCCCTTACACCCCGACCTCTCCCCCCTACCCCTTCACAGCCCCCTACCTGGCCTTTTCACAGCTCCTCCCTTCTCACAATTCCCACGCCCCAGCAGCTGCCCTCCTAGCTGCGATCCCTTCCCCTGCCCCCCCCCCCCAGTTTTCCGCTCCCCCAATGCCCCGGGCATTCCTCTTGCCCACTTTCACTTATCTCCCTGCCCGAGCAACAGCAGTCGTCCTAAACCCTACCCACACCACCACCAGGAGCAGCAGCAAGGTACAGCAGCAACAGCAGCCGTCTTTTACAACTTTGAGACATATGTTCCATTGTTTTCTATTACAACAGCCGGGATGCACCCCATGCTCCCTTACAGCGGCAGTAGTAACCCCTACACACCCTACCCTACAACATTACATGCTAGCAGCACCATTTCATCCATATGGTGGAGGGAGGGTTTGGGTATGTAGTAGAGAGCGATACATGTTCCCTACTAACATCCCAAAGCCTTCATCTACCATAGTGGGCAGCTTTTGCCTCAGCCTATCCTTCCTAATTGCCTTAGCAAGGGGTAGAGAGCCATGCTAATATGCACTCCTCCCCCAATAACTAAGACCACTGCCCACACCACCAGCTCATGATGCAGCTAGAACGTGAAGGGAGTGGCTTGTGTGGTGTTGGAAGTCTCTCCACTACTCCTTGATTAGTTCAGCAACTTTCAACCTCCAGGCAAGCAACAAGGCAGTATACAACCCAAGCATAGCCTAACCCTTTGTACCAGAAATCACCAGGCGGCTTAGCATGAGCTTCCCTACTCTTTCATACTGTGAGCCAGATGCCAAGCAGCGGCACAACCGACCACAATGCGCATGGACAACATGTGTGCGTATGCACATGTGCAACTGCTGCATCTGGAATGGTCAGGGGTTTGGGACAGACTGCCTCTAAACCTAAATCCTTTAAGCACACTCCATCTGTGAAGAAGTTGCTCCAGCACTACCCACACCACCACCACCACTACAAGTAAGTGAAGTGCCGTGTTGTTTGCCTAGGGGTTGGGAGTTCTTTGCTAATACTTCACTAGCAGACATCCTGAACCAAACTCCAAGCAAGCACAAAGCATTCCTTGCACATCTACAGCTAGTACTACATCCTTTGTTGCCAATTGCTGCTTTACCTAGTAATTCAGGCTGCAGCTCATCTACCACCCCTCTCCCACCTCTTCTCATCGCCTTGATGGATGAACAGCAGAGTACCAAGACTAGATATGAATCCCAAGCCGGGTATGTAGACACGTCCAGACATGCCAATGGACATGGCTTCTATACTGTAACACCCTATGTACGACCAGGTGTTGATTTACTTTGGAATAGGATGAGAGAGGAGGAGGGGATTTGGTGACACTGGCTGGTGTAGTGTGATGGTTTTGAGTCACAAGCCTTCACTATGGACCAGCCAGTGATACATTCCCTGGGACTCCTATCTTCACCTAAACCTCTCCTCAACATGGACCAGCACATGTGGGTAATGGATACTAATATGCCCCCGAATACTAGATGCTCCTCATGCACCCTCTGCTGGTCAGATGGCCCCTTACCAGGAAAGGTACACCACCTCTTCAATTTTTTTCTAGCACCATCCACGACTCTCTCAATTCAACGGATGTGGAAACAGCTGCTGCAGCAGTACCACCAACTATCATCACCACCACCACCAACAGCAGCAGCAGCAGCAATGAATGACAACCCTGAGACATATGCTTCATTCCCTCCAATTACAACTGCACTATGATATGCGCCCCATTGTTACATTGTTACATCTACGCTCCCTCCACCATGAGAGGCGTACAGTTAAGGAAGTAGGCTTACTACAGTGAGGGCACCCGCCTCCTGAACACGACCAATATGTCCTGGCTCTTCATATCACCACCTCCATCCCATCCACCTCCCTTTTCAATTCCTACACCATGTCCTCCCAGAAGGGCTGGCCTCGCATGCCCTACCCTTCTCCACGCTTCTGTGCCCTCCTAGCTCCCCCGCCCTGATCCCTCTCATCCCCCCCAGCCCCCCACCCTAGGCTCACCCCCCCACCCAGATTGAGATGCCCCTCCACCGGGGCCCTGTTTTCAGACGGATTGACCTGTTTCTTCCTGATACTTTCCTGTCGTGCTTTCCAGATTTCATGGAGACTTTGAATGGCGTGCCTTGGCAATTTGTGTATGCAGCTTCGTAACAGGTTCCCTTTCACTCCGAGGGACTCCAACTGCCTCACCGTAGCTTCTGCATACACCGCTCCTGCAACTCCCAGGATGATGGGCTTCCTTTCTATAACGGCTGAGGGGTGCCGTTGTCGCAGTATCTCATATAAACTCTCATGCTGTTGATATGGATCTTGGTATGTCCTGCTGGGATCAGTGTCCCTTGTGTACTTGACTTCAATAAGCGTAATTTAAGCCTGAGATGTCATCCATTGACCCTCTGGGGTCTCATATTTGGCGCCCGAGGTGGGGCCCGAACCCATATGCGCCCCACCACAACTTGCAGCAGTACAAACATCGACACCACCACCAGCACTAACAGCAGCAGCAACAGTACTATACAACTCTCAGATGTGTGCTTTAACGCCTCCCATTAGAACAGCATCTACACTCGAAGTAACCCCTTGCAGGGGACTGTAGCAAACCTTCAAATAACTACTTTATGTCTACTGGAGTCTCCACTAAACACCCCTCCACTCAACCCCCCCTCCCCTGCTCTACTGGGCAGCTGCTGCTATTGGTTGTCCTTCCCAATTGGCTCACTAGGTAGCAAGGGTACAGGACTGCCAAGTAAAAGATGCATTCCTTCCCGACCAATCAACCGACACCCCTCCATTGTCCACAACACGAACATCTGCTGCTGCTAGTAAACATGCTAAAGTGGCTTGTTGTTTGCCTAGGGAGGTGTGAAGTTCCCCGCCTAATAAAAAATTAGGGGTAGATCTCCCTACAATCTCCCAAGCAAACAATAAGGCAGTCCGCTCACAACTACAGGTCAGCTCATACTGTCTGTTTTGCTGGCATTTGAGTGCTGCTTGACGTAATTTGCCCTGCATAGGTTTTAGGGAGACGCGCTACTAGCACGCGAATTGCGTTCGTCCCCCTACTGCTGTCCTCCTGATCATCAGAACTAACATCGAAAACATAACAAGCAGCTGCTGTAGTTTATGACCTAAAACCTAAACCCTAAACCCTCAATCCTAAACCCTATCCTCTGAATCAACACAAAAAACCCAGCAGCTCCACTTCATCCCTATGGTGACTCACCCTTAAAGGGGGGTTTATTTGGGTGTGTAATGGAGAGAAGTACTTCAGTAACTTGGCATCCAAAGTCAAACTTCTCTTCAGTACACACCCTTGTCCACCATGGTGCAGTCCCTGCTCCAAATTTGCCTACCAAATCAGCTTAGCAAGGGTATAGAGCCAAAATGCACCGCTCTCCCACTAGATAACCAATGCCCTCCCAATGCCCACAACGCCATCTTGGAACTGCAGCCAGTACAAGGAGAAGAGAGCCGTGTTGTCTGCCTAAAGGTTGTGGGCTCCTCTACTAATACTTCACTAGCGAAGGAACTTCCAACCTCCAAGCATCAAAGCAGTCCTTACACATCTACAGCTAGTACTAAAACCCTCCTTGCCAGTTGCTGCTTTACCTCGTAACCCCTACCTGAAGCTCATCTATCATCCCTCCCCCGCCCCTTCCAGTAACCTTAAAGGATGAACAGCAGATTACCTAGACTACAAGCAAATCCCACAGCCGGCTCCGTAGACATATCTAGACATGCCATCATGCCCGCTATATATTCAACATACTCTGTGTGGCCCCTATGTATCATGGTCAGGTGATAAACCAACGTGCGATTGAGAGAGGAGCAGGTGGTCAAGTGATGCCACAAGCTGCTGAGTTGTGATGGCTTGAGTCACAAGCCATATAAATAAAACAGCCAGTGATACATTCCTTGAGACTCCTATCTCCTTCACCAACCTCTTCGAAGCATGGACCAGCACATGTGGTCAGCAGATACTATCATACCCCGGATCCCTAGATGCTCCTCATGTACCCTCTGCTGGTCAAATGGTCCCTTACCAGCAAAGGCATACCACCTCTTCCTTTCTTTAACACCATTCACAGCTCTCACATATGACGTTAACCAGCTGCTGCAGCAGGACCACCAACTATCATCACCACCAGCAGCAGCAGTAATGAATATCAATTCTGAGCAGTATGCTCCATTCCCTCCCATTCAATTAGAGAACCAACTGCCCTAAATGTGCACGACCCCTTGCAGCAGTACAAACATCGACACCACCACCACCACCACCAACAGCAACAGAACTGTACAACGCAATGTATGCTTCAATGCCTCCCATTAGAGGAAAACATACACAAACAAAACATACACCCAAGTAATCTCGTAGTTGCAGGGACAGTATCCAAACATCATACACACTACTGAGCAGTGTTCACCGCTTCATGTCTAAAATTACAATCTCCACTAAATGCCCCTCCACTCGCCCCCCCCCCCCCACCCCTGCTCTAGTGGGCAGGTGCTGCCCTTGGTTGTCCTTCCCAATTGGCTTACGTAGCAACAGTACAGAGCTGCCATATAAAAATGCAATACCTCCCCACCAATTCATCCCGACACCCTTCAATTGCCCACAACACCAGTATCTGCCGCTGCTAGTAAACATTAAACAAGTGGCTTGTTGTTTGCCTAGGGAGGTGTGAAGTTTCCCACCTAATCAAGCGACAGGTGAATATTTCCTGACCACTCCCAAGCAAACAATAAAGCAGTCCTCTCACAAGTATAGGTCAGCTAGTATTCCTAGGGTTTAGGGCCCACACTTCAGACCCTAACCTAAAATCCGTGATTCATTAATGTACTAAAGCAGCTGTTGCAGCAGTCCACCACCCATCACATCCACCACCAGAACCAGCAGCAGTAGTGAATCAGCAGCATATGTCTAGGACTTGTTAGTAGTTAGTGACTGACAAGACTTACAAATATGCTTCATTCAGTACCACCAACTATGATCATCACCATTTGTTTTGCCTAGCAGTTGTGAAGTTCCCCAGCTAATTCTTGATTGGCTGATGGAAGCCAGTCGCACAACTTCCAGGCACAGAATAAGCCACATTCCTCCCACATCTAAACGGTGGGCAGTACTCTTCCCCTCTTTGCTGCCACTTGCTGCTTGACCTAACAACCCCTGCATCTCATTCAACTACCTTCCCAGTACCCTCGTACAAAATGGCAGAGTACATATGCTAAAATTGGACCTATGCTAGGGTTTAGGGCCCACACCTGCAGACCCTGATCTCCACCATAGCCTTCCCACTGCCAGCACAAGGGTAATAATCCAAGTCCTGTGCCTCATCCCCTGTCCTCCTTCACCCTCCCAACTCCTTTCCCCAGCCACTCCTCTTCTCGCCCCTGACAATTCCCATCACATAGCTACCTGACCCATGAGTCCTCCCCAGTCCGCCCATATACACATCCCAGGCAAATGACAAGGCGCATTCACAGGCCAGGTACCGGAAGTACTGCTCCCTTCACTAGCACTTGCTGCTCGACATAGCAAACCCTGCAGCTCATTCATTTCAATCCTCCCTCAGCTCCCAGAAACTGTCAGAAACTGTTGAAGAACGGAGGGCAAAGTAAGAGTACGAGCTAACATAGGAGCTATGCTAGGGTTTAGGGCCCACATCTCTAAACCCTAACCTGCCCACTGCTAGCAAAAGAATCAAAATCCAACTCCGAGCCTCATCCCTGCCCTGGTTCACCCTCCCCGCTCCTCTCCCCACCGGCATTCCTAGTCTTCTCACAAATACTTCACCCATGAGCCCCCCTCCTCCACAGCCCCTCCCTTTAAACATCTGCCCTGCCCCAGCCGATGGAGCAACAGCAGCTTCCTACCCTACCTGCCCTCCCTCTCCTCCTCACCCCCAACGCCCCAGGCATTCCTCTTGCCCACTTTCCACTGCTCTTGCTGCCCTTTCTCACAACACCCAACTCATCACTCCACAAGCTGAACACGTACAGCAGCAGCTGCCCTCCTAGCCACCTCCCCTGCTGCCCTCCCCCCCCCCTCCCCCCCGGCACTCCTCCTCTCCCCGTTTCCCAGCCCTTTCCTAACAACTTCCAACCCCCACTGCTCCCCCCACCCTTTCTTGCAATTCGGCCCCAGGCCCAGCAGGAGGAGCAGTAGCAGCAGCTTCTCTCCCAGCTGCCTCCCAACCTTCCTCAGCTTACACTCCTCTTCCCCCTCTCACGACTCTCTCCCCTCCTTAAACCAGTGCCCTTCCCCCGTCATACACCCCAGAATGTGGAAGAGCCAGCGCCGTTTTACTAGCTCCTTCCTATCTAGCATATCACCCTGAAACCTCCTCTCGTCTCTCCCCTCCCTCTTCACAGCTCCCCAGGCCCAGCAAGAGAAGCTGCAGCTGCTGCCCTCGTCGCCGCCTCGCTAGCCTCTAAACTCACTTTCACCTGATTCATTGCTGAACCATATGGCCCCCCTCCTGCTGCACCTGCTGCTGCTGCTGGCTGCTGCTGCTCCTGAAGAGCGTTCCTTAACTTGCACTTTTGAGGTTGTCTAGCGCACTTTGGATCCCAATTGAATCCCAAGGCCGGGTACACACATGCAGACATACCAATGAACATTCCTGCTATTTTAAACCCCGAGTGAGTTGTTTCCTATGTACAACCAGGTTCAATGTGGAATAGATTGAGAGAGGAGGAGGGGATGTGGCATCACTGGCTGGTGTAGATGTGATGGTTTGGGTCACAGACCTTCATTGCTGACCAGCCAGCCGCCACATTCCCTGAGGCTCCTATGTTCACCTGAACCTCTTCGAAGCATGGACCAGCAGGTGTGGGTAGCAGATACAATTATGCCCCCAATCACTAGATGCTACTCATGTACCCTCTGCTGGTCAGATGGCCCCTTACCAGCAAAGGCACCTCTTCCTAAATTGTGTTGCGAGCATCCATAACCCTCTCAGTTGAACGAATGTAAACCAGCTGCTGCAGGAAGAATGAATGACAACTCCCGAGACGTATGCTTCATTCCCTTCCATGATTTAAAAAAGCAACTACCCTATATGCGCCCTACCACTTGCAGCAGTACAAACGTCGACAACACCACCAGCACCAACAGCAACAGTATTGTAAAATCTAATCTATGCTTTAATGCCTCCCAATCATTATAACAGCAGATACACCCAAGTAACCCCTTGCAAACATACTACTGAACAGCCCCACGTCATGTCTACTTCAGTCTCCATTAATGACCCCTCCACTCACCCCCCCCACCCCCACCCCTGCTCTAGTGGGCAGCTGCTGCCCTTGGTTGTCCTTCACAATTGGCTTAAGTCACCTAGCCTTGTGACAAGGGTTTAGAGCTACCATCTGAGACAGCATTGCTTCCCGACCAATCAATCGACACCCTTCCTTTGCCCACAACACCAGCATCTGCCGCTGCTAGTAAACATTATAGGGGTGACTTGTTGTTTGCCTAGGGAGGTGTGAAGTTCCCCACCTAATCATAGATCAGGTCCACATCCTGACTACTCTCAAGCAAACAATAAGGCAGTCCTCTCACATCTACAGGTCAGCTAATACTGCTCGTTTGCTGCCACTCACTGCTTGACGTAGCCCCCCCCCCCCCCGCAGTAGATCTCCAAAGAACTGGGGCCCAGGCAAACAAAGGGCACTTCCCTCACAAATACAAGCCAAGTACCGGTAGTACCGTGCCCCCATTGCTGGCACTTGCTGCTTAACATAGCAACCCCTGCAGCTCATTTACTTTAACCCTCCGTCATCACCCAGTAACCTCCAAGGAGATAACAGAGGGCAGAGTGTCTAGGCTAGACTTGGAGCGATCTAGGGTTTAAGGCTTCTTGCTGCTATGCTAGGGTGTAAGGGCAGCACCACTTCATCCAGTTGAGGGGGGCTCTGCGTGGGTAGTGGAGAGGTTTTTCTCTCTGGCACAACCCGTCAAAGCTTCCCTGCACCATAATGGGCACATGCCGACCCAGCCTGTCTGTCCCATGGGCTTAGCAAAGGTACAGAACCACGTCAAGATGCATTGCTCCCCCACTAGATAACAAATGCCCTCCCACTTCCCACACCGCCATCTTAACCTGCACCAGTACAAGTGAGAAGAGTCCCATATTGTTTGCCTAGGGGTTGTGAGCTCCTCTGCTAAATATGAACTAGCTTAGAAAGCTCCTCCTTCAACCTCCAAGCAAACAACAAAGCAGCCTTACACACCTACAGCTAGTGGTAGTACATCCTTCATTGCCAATTGCTGCTTTACTTAGTAACCCCTGCAGCGGCCCATCTACCTTCCCTCTATCTCCCGCCTCTTCCAGTCACCTTGAAGGATGAGCAGGAGAGTACCTAGCCTAGAACGAAGTCCCAAGCCGGGTAAGTAGACACATCCAGACATGCCAACATGCCTGCTATATTGCAACACACTCTGTGTGCTCCATCCCTATGTGTGGTCAGGTACTAATCACAAGGTGGGAGAGATTGAGAGAGCAGCAGGTGGTCAAGTGGTGACACTGGCTGTCAGTAGAAGATGTGATGGTTTTGAGTCAGAAGCCTTCACGTCAGAACAGCCAGTGTTACATTTCTGAGACTCCTATCTCCTTCACCAGCCTCTCCGAAGCATGGACCAGCACGTGGGGTCAGCAGAATGTATGGATAGCCTCATAACTACTCATTACCCCTTTGCTAGTCCGGATGCCCGACACGATATACAACCTCTTGGCTCCGAATTTTAGCTCCTGATTGAATGGTATACTAAAACAGCTGTTGCAGCAGTCCACCAACCACCACATCCACCACCACCAGCAGCAGCAGTAGTGCATTGAGTACTCCTAGACATATGCTTCATCCCTTCCCTTCCAAAAAGTGAAGCATCAGCACCCACGTGGCAGCCTATCCCAATTTGCAATTGTGCACCTTGATGCAGCAAACAGCCAAAATGCACCCCGATACTCCCATGCAGTAGTAAACCCTAAACCCTAAACCCTAGAACATCACACACACCAGCAGCACGACTTCGTCCCTATGGTGGAGGGAGGCTTTGGGGGTGTATTGAAGAGAAGTCCTTCACTTCAGAACCACGGCACCCAAAGCCTGCACCCACCATGGTGCAGGCGCTGCTCCAAATTTGCCTTCCCAATCAGCTTAGCAAGGGCACAGAGCCATGTCAAGATGCACTTCTTCACCATTAAATAAGAGAAAGCCCTCCCATTGCTTGTAACACCAGCATTTTATGATATTTTATAAATGTGCGAGGAACACCTTGTTGTTTGACTTGGGGTTGTGAAGTTCCTTCAGTAATTGTTCATTACCACAGGAGCTACTGATACAACCTCCAGGCAAACAACAAAGGAGTCCTGACACATCTACTACAGCCGGCTAGTACTACATTCTTCCTTGCCAATTGCTACTTTACCTAGTAACCCCTGCATTTCATCTATCACTCCTCTCCCACGCATCTTCTAGGACCCTTGAAGGATGAGCAGCAAAGTACCTAGACTAGAACTGGGTCCCAAGCCGGGTACACCCATCCAGACATGCCAACATGCCTGCTGCTATACTTTAACACACTCTATGTGTGGGCCCTATGTGTGGTCAGGTGCTAGAGAGAGAAAAAGAGAGGTACGCAAGGAGAAGCGTGATTTGCCCTCCCGCGTAAGATTAAGGGAGGGGCCCGGCATTCATTGGTGTAAAGATTACACTGGGCCAGCCTACCGTCAGGTCAGGTGCTGATCCCACGTGGAATAGATTGAGAGAAGAGCAGGTGCATTCGAGTGCTGACACTGTTTGTTGCAGATGTGATGGTTTAACCATCACATTGACGAACAACCAGTGTTACATTCCCTGAGATAGACTCCTACCTCCTTCCCCAGCATCTACTCAGCATGGGCCAGCACGTGCGACCAGCAGGATAGATAGCCCCATAGCCCCGTAATTACCCGTACACCCTCTGCTGGTCAGATGCCCTCTCACCAGTATAAACCTTAAACCCTAAAACCTAAAACCTAATCCCTAAACCCCATAGGCCCATAGCTACTCATTCGCCCTCTGCTGGTCAGGTTCCCCCTCACAACAAAGACGCAGGACACAACTTCATCCTCCAACTTTTAGCCCCGCCCTTCAAGAAGTCGTCCAAATGAATGGTGTACTAAAGCAGCTGTCATAGCAGTCCACCAACCATCACATCCACCACCAGAACAGCAGCAGTAATGAATGACATCGCCTAGACACATGCGTCATTCATCTCCTATCACAATTGCACTAGACGCACCCCCACTCACCACCATCACCAGCACCCACAGCGACAGCAGTAGTGGATGACACCTCCTAGCCATATGCGTCTTTTCTTTGCCCGTTTCAACTGCACTAGATGTGCCCCATCACTCGCAGCAATACCAACATCACCACCACCACCAACAGCAACAGCGACAGTACTGTACAACTCAATACATGTTTCAACACCGCCTGTTCATACAACAGCATATACACTTACGTAACCCCTTGCAGAGGCAGAATGAAAACATATCACAGAAACTACTGAGCAGCACCACCTTATGTCTACTGCAGTCTCCACTAAATGCCCAAAGCATCCGATCTCTCCATCTGAGTTAACACCAGCATGCACTAGCCCCTCTTTGACCTGCCCAACTGGCCTCAAGCAAGGGTTTAGAGCCGTCTTAGCAAGGGTCTAAAGCCGTGTCAAAGGTATATTGCGCCCCACCAGATACCCTTCCATTGCCCACAACTTCCAGCATATGCTGCTGCTGAGAGACATGAGAAGAGTAGCCGGTTGTTTGCCTAGGCAGCTGTGAAGTCCCCAGCTAATCAAGCAGTAGGTGTGGACCTCCTTTCAACTCCCAAGCAACTCCCTACCAACTTCCAGATGCACTCAACCCTCCCTGGAAGTGGCAGTAGCAAACCCTAACCCCTACAACATCCCATGCACCAGCAGCACCCGAGTTCATCCCCTATGGTCGAGGGAGGCTTTGGGTGGGTAGTGGACAGACATGACTTGTCTCCATTACTCACCCAAAAGCATGATCGTCCACCATAGTGATCAGATGCTGCCCCAGCCTGTCCTTCCCAATTGACTTAGCAAGCGCATAGAGCCGTGTCAGTATGCACTGCTCACCTAGTAAATTACACACCCCCTTCCATTGCCCACAACTCCAGCAGATGATGCAGCTAGTAAACGTGAGAGGGCTACCTTGTTGATTGGCTAGGGGTACAAGCCTCCTTCTACCTCCATGCAAACAACAAAGCAGTCCTTACACACCTACAGCTAGTACTACATCCTTCGTTGCCAATTGTTGCTTTACGCAGCAACCCCTGCAGCTCAGCGAGAGATGTATCTCTCCCAACCCTGTCCCACCGCTTCCAGTAGTCCTCAAGGATAAACAGCAGAGTACCTAGACTAGAATTGAACCCCGAGTCGGGTACCACTGTAGACACATCTAGACATGCCAACATGCCTGCTATATTTTAGTACACTCTGTGTGCTCCCTATGTGCCGTCAGGGGCTAATGCAATGTGGAATAGAATGAGAAAGGAGCAGGGGATGTTGCGACACCGGCTGGTGTAGATGTGATGGTTTGAATGGCAAGCCTCCACTACAGACCAGCCAGTGTCACATTCCCTGAGGCTCCTATCATCACCTGAACCTTTCCTCAGCATGGGCCAGCACATGCGACCAGCAGAGTACTAGGTAGTCCCGTCGTAGTCCCGTAATTCCGCTTCACACCCTCGGCTGGTCAGATGCCCTCTCACCAACCAAGACCTAAAACCTTAAACCCTCAAACCTAATCCTTAAACTTTATAGCCCCATAACTAGTCATACACCCTCTGCTGGTCACGCTTTTCCTCACACTAGGGTCTAGCGTTTTAGCCATCCTCCAACTTTTAGGCCCGTCCTTCAAGAAGGTCCCCAATTGAATGATGTACTATTGCAGCTGTTGCAGCAGCTCACCAACCATCACATCCACCACCAGAACCAGCAGCAGTAGTGAACGACAGCTCCTAGACACATGTGCCATTCCTCTCCTTCCATTACAACTGCACTAAATGTGCCCCACCCCTCGCAGCAGTACCAACATCATGACCACCACCACCAACAGCAACATCAACAGTAGAACTCAATACATGTTTCAACACCTCCTGTTCATACAACAGCATATACACCCACGTAACCCCTTGCAGACGCAGTTTCATAATATATCACAAAAACTACTGAGCAGCACCATTGTATGTCTACCAGAGTTTCCAGTGATTACCCAAAGTCTCCAATCTCTCCATCTGGATTAACAGCAGCATGCCACCCCTCTTTGACCTGCCCAATTGGCTTTGCAAGGTCTCAGAGCCATCTTAGCAAGGGTCTAAAGATACACTACTTCTCCACCAGATACAAAGTTAACCCTTCCATTGCCCACAACACCAGCACATAATGCAGCTAGTAAACACGAGAGCAGTGGCTTGTGGTTTGCCTAGGGAGTTGTGGAGTTCCCAAGCTTATCATTAATTAGCTCCCTAACACCATGACAACTCCCAGGCACACAAGAAGACAGTCCTCTCACATCTACAGTCCAGGTAGTACTGCCCCTTTTGCTGCTCGCCGTAGCAACCCCTGCAGCTCATTCACCTAAACTCTCATCTCCAACTTACGTCATGGATCGAACGGCAGAGTAACATTAGGGCTATGCTAGGGTTTAGGGCTCACACTCTCAAACCCTAACCTGCCCACGACTAGCAGAAGGATCACAATAAAAAGTCGAGCCCTCGTTCCCTGTCCTGCTTCACCCTTCCCATTCCTCTTCCCACCCACTCCTCTTCTCCCCTCTGACAGTCCCCTTCTCACAGTAACCTCTCCCATAAGGCCCACAGAGCAGGAGCACCAGAAGCAGCTACCCTCCTAGCTACCTCCTCTGCTGCCGTCTCCCACCCACACTCCTTCTGTTCCCCCTTCCCAGCCATCTCCCCTCAAATCCCTCCCCAACCCCCACTGCTCTTTCCACCCCTTTCACAATTCCCCAGGCCCAGCAGCAGGAGCAGCAATAGCAGCAGTAGCTGCCCTCCTTGCCGCCTCTTTATCCTCTCCCTTCCCACCGGCACTCTTTTCTCTTCCTCCTTCCCAGACCTCTCCTCACCGCTCTATCCCAACTCCCACTGCTCCCCCTGCCCCTTCTCAGAACTCCCCAGCAGCTACTCTCCTAATAGCCTCCCTATCCTCCCCCACTCCTCCCCCCTATACCTCCCCCATCACAGCCCCCTTAACTCTTCACAACTCCCCAGGCCCACCAGGAGGAGCAGCAGTAGCAGCAGCAGCTGCCCGCCTAGCAACCTCCCTAGACGCTCCTCCTCCCCCCCCCCTATAACCCCCCCTCACAGCCCCTGTAACTTTTCACAATTCTTCAGGCCCAGCAGGACGAGCAGCAGCACCAGCAGCAGCTGCCCTCCTAGCAGCCTCCCTAGACACTCCTGCCCCCCCCCCTCTATACCCCCCTTCCTCCTCACAATTCCCCAGGCCCAGCAGGAGGAGCAGTAGCAGCAGCAGCTGCCCTCCTAGCAGCCTCCCTATCCTCCAAACTTGCCTTCACCTGACTCATGGCTGAACCATATGGCCCTCCCCCTCCTCCTGCTGCTGCTGCTGAAGAGCGCTCCTTGAGTTGCACCTTGAGCTGTTCTAGTGCACTAGGGCGCATCAGGTTTCTGCGGATGGCTTCAATCTCTTGGGGGGTCAGACCACAGCTGGACAGGTAGTTCTCCACTGCAATGGAGGGGAAGGGACGGGAAGGGCATTAGGGTTTAGAATTACGGATTGGTTTGGGGTTTAGACTTAGGCGTCCGGGGAGGTTGGGAAACAAAGAGACTCTCATGAAATATGTGATCACTCGTGGGCGTTCCAAGGAAAGCATTCCATCAGGCAGCAAGTTGGGTTGAATAACTTACAGTTGAAGGGTTAGACAGCTAAACAGTTATTGATTGGGGAAGTGCGTAGACATGGGTAGAAGACACAGGGAAGGTAGTTGGGAAGCAGGGAGGGAACTAGGGCGATGGTTCTGTAATGCATCAATCTTGGGTGATCCACCACATCACCTACTCATTCCACCACCACCACCACCATGCAGTGCAGGACCACTGACAATGTATAAAAGCTAAGAGGGAAGAACAACAAACCCTGCACTCAACACGCTGAACCCCAAAATGGTATCTCAACATCGTCCCTCAACCCCGCCCCTGGTCCCCCCTCCTCCCCACAACACTCCCCCCCCCCCCACCCTCCCCCCCCACCCCACTCCCCCAGCCTGCTCGATACATCCACAAGCCCCCCCCTCCTCCCCACAACACCCCCCCCCTCCCCCAGCCTGCTCGATACATGCACAAAGCCCCCCCCCCTCCCCACAACACCCCCACCCCCTCCTCCCCCCTCTCCCAGCCTGCTCGATACATACACAAGCCCCCCCCCTCCCCCCCCCCCACCCCTCCCATGACCACAACCCTTCACACCTCTCCTCCCCATGTTCTAAACCCTCAACTGAACCCTAAGCCCTAAGCCATGAACTGAACCCCATTTGGGAACTGCTGCTGAGCCTACCTGTGCCATCCTCTATTCCTTCTTAATCCTTCTCCTCATCTCATACAGTTCAATCCCACCCCCCACCCCAACTTCTTCCCTCCCCCTCCCCTCCCCTCCACATTCCCTGCATCTGTCCCTCTTGACTCTCACTATGCTCTTCCCCTCTTCCATAACCCCCCTTGTTTTTCACCTGCCCCACGAATTACCCTTCTTTTTCATCCCCTCCATCTGACTCATCCAATTCCCTCAATCTCATATCAATCTTCCCTTGTGTTTTCCCTGACCCACCAGACACAAGTTCCTCCCCATCTTCCAACCCCTTCATTTTCCACTCGACCCCGCCTTGTGAGATACAGTACTGGTCAATCATTTACCTGAAAACCAGCCCTAAAAGATTGAACAGGGCCACCAAATAAATCCGGTACTATGTTCGCTAAGCCTTCACCCCCCCCCCCTCCTTCACCTGTGACGTACTGCTCATCCATGTACATCAGTACTGCCCTCAGTGTCTCAATAGTCAATGACTCTCAACAGTAAACCAGTCAAGACCCGGTCAAACTTCGCACCTCCCCCTGAACCCCTCTTCCCCTCACCTCCTCACCCCCTCACCACCCTTATTTCCTCCCTACATTTCACCCCCGCCCCCCCCACACCCCCTCACCCTCTATTTCACCCCCCTCAAACCTGCACCCCCTCCCTCACCTGTGACGTACTGCTCATCCATATACATCAATACTGCCCTGAGTGTCTCAGCAGTACAGAAAACAACACCAAATTCTGCCTATAGCTTTACACCCCCCCCCTCATTCCCCCTCACCCCCCCCCCCCCTCCTCACCTGTGACGTACTGCTCATCCATGTACATCAGTACTGCCCTCAATGTCTCAGCAGTAGAAGCAATGATCACTTCATCCAGAGGGATCACTGCACCCCGGGCGCCACTGGGATCTGGCAGACCAAGGCTCTCACGGTACTTACGCAGCTCAATCTCAGACTGCAGAACAGAAACATTATGGGTTGTTAGTGGACATTGGGGTTTAGGGCCTAACGGATATAAGGGTTTAGGGCCTAACGAATATAAGGGTTTAGGCTTTAGAAGTCTAGGCTCTCACGATAGTTACACAGTCATAGACTGCAAGGAGCCAATGCATCAACACGGTTGTTCGTGGGCATCAGGGTTTCGAGTTCAGCAAACATCTGATGATACTTTTGCATCTCAATCTCAGCCTGCAAACAGGGGCCAGGTAACACTATACTAGTGCACATCAGGGTTTAGGGTGTATGGTATAGGTTTATTCTATCAAAATTTCCATGTGCAGCCTGATCGACACATCTGCAGCTCAAATTTGACTACAAGCAAGGCCATTAAAGGGACATGGGGAGCAGCAGGCCTAGGGTCTTGACAATTTTAAAAAGTCAGATCGTTTTTATATTTTATTTTTATTTTTCATTTTTATTTTTTGTAAAGTTTTTATTCTTTTATTTTTTGTATATTTGGTAAAAATTTTTTGGTGTCCTGCCCTTCCCTCACCACCAATGACAAAACCCACCATGACAAGTTTTAAGAAAACAGGCCCCCATATAAATCTGGATATTGTCTCCCAACCTCCGTTCCCCACCCCTATGACCACCCCCCTCTCATCTATATAACTTATGACGGAGTACAGCTGCATAGCATCTGAGGTTTAGCTATAATCCGCAGAATCAGGAGGCAGCACTAATCCCCTAAACTATGAAAGGCAGCACCACTCCCCGTCGAATGTGGGGCAGGGTCTCCTGCACTACTACACCTGATCACCCTCCATTCTGCTCTCACCAAATCCTACCCGCAAAACCCTAAACTCTCTTCCCTTCCAAATCCTCTTTCCCTAAACCCTCTTACCTTCTGCCCTGTACCTTCCTGCCCTACCCCCCCCCCTAAACCCCCTTACACCCTGCACATAGTCATCCACAATGTTCCGCACGTGATAGTCACCATTATCACGTGCCCTAGCAGCCCTTTGCGGTTGCCGCACCTTAAATTTTTGTTTGTTTATTTGTTATCATCAGTGTTTCTGCCTTGCCCCACCTCAAACCCTCCTCTCCCCACCACTTCCTTTATCTCATGCATGCATACACCCAACAAGAAAACTTAATACCCTCCCGCCTCTGCCCTAAGCCCTAAACCCCATCCCCCGCCTAATCATCCACAATATTCTCATGTGGTACCTACACACCATCATGAGCAGATAAAAACCACAAGCCCCCCATCCTATCCTCTGTCCCTAAATCCTTAACCCTAAACCCTAAACCCTGCACCCCCTAACCCTAAACCCCCTCCCACCTGCACGTAGTCGTCCACAATGTTCTCATGAGGTACTTGACACACCAACCCATACCACCTTTACAGTGCCTCTCACCCGCCCCTTTGCTCCTACCCTCCTACCCTAAACCCTTCCCCCACTTAATCCCTCCCCCCCTCTCCCCCCCCCACCTGCACATAGTCATCCACGATGTTCTCATGAGGTACTCCACACACCATCATGAGCAGCATAATGATGACTCCCGTCCTGTCCTTACCATGAGCACAATGCACCAGGGCAGGCATGGCATGAGGCTTGGTGAACACACGCAACACAGCTGTAGAAGCAACAACAACAGCAGTCAGGGTTTAGTACTTAAAACTATTTACCAAAACCCTAAACCCTGAATTCTAGGCAGGCATGGCACGAGGCTTGGTGAACACACGGAGAACAGCTGCAGCAACAATGACAACAGCAACAGCTAGGATTTAGCATTCATGTTTTAGGGTTTAGGGGAAGGGTTTAGGGGTTGGGGAAATTGATTTGAGGTTTGGTGAACACATGCAGGACAGCTGCAGGAGCAACAACAACAGCAGCTGGGGCTTAGCATTCAGGGTTAAGGGTTTAGGGACGGGCTTAGGGGTTTAGGGTAAATGGATGTAAGGCTTGATAAACACACGCAGGACAGCAGTAGCAGTAGCAGTTAGGGTTTAACAGTCATGGTTTAGGGATTACGGTTCATGAGAATCAACCTCAGCCCTACCCCTCAAGCTAAACACCATAAAGGACATAACCGGTGGCAGTAGGTTGTGCACTAACCCTCCAAGGTTAAACCATATTTAAGTTAGGCAGCATGCACGAGCAAAACACGTGCTAGGCATTCGCGTGATACGCCAAGTGCTCAGATAAAACCAGACAGCCTGGCTGGAACCAATCTTTGGAAACCAAAACACACTGGGTTATCATTGTATACTTTCAGCTGCATTTCTGTCGGCACTGTTGAGACAGCGTAGCGTTTCTGAATTTAACTTGCATCCTCACCCCCCCCCCCCCCCCCATTATCCCCATACATAAGTATATTGTTCCACTCCCTTGTTCCTTCACTGCACAACCTTTCCCGCTCCATTCTATCCCCCCACACCACACGCACACACCTGCCACGACCTCCATCACACACACACACACACACACCCTCACCCTCACCCTCCCCTGCCTCCACCTCCACCTCCACCATCCCCTCCTCCCCACCTGCGTGCTCCCCCCCCCCCCTGCTTGCAATACCCCTTCCCCCTTTCCCCCCCTCCTCACCCCCCACCCCATCTACCCAGCCACTTCCTGTGCAATACTGCTTCCCAATTCCCCCCTCACCTGCAATGTTCTTCCTTGAGTGTTCAATGATGATCTTGTAGTACCTTGTGAACCCCAGCAGCTGCTCATTAGCAAAAGCATCCACAAAGGGCTTGCGGGGGTCATTGAAGGTCACAAGGTTCTTAACAGCTCGACCCCAAACATACCTGCAAGGCGAGAAAGCACAACGCAGCAGCTACACATTAGTCCAAAAAGGAACGGCTGCAGCAGCAATCCTGTAAGGTACAATCTCAGCAATATCTTATAAGTGTAAGAGCAGCAGCAGCAGGAGGAGCCCACAAAATCCGCAGGGAGACTAAAGAGCAGTAAAGATTACAGCAGCAAGGCCTATAGCCATTTTTAGTATGGCATATTATGAATTGTAGAAACAACATCAGCGGCAGTACTGGCAAAAGCAGGAGAAGCGAGGAGCAGTAGCAGCAGCATGAACACCCAGGAGGTAATGCAGGACGCCTCTAAAACCGCAGTGCACCACAGTAGCAGTTACAGAAGCCATAGCAGCAGCACAGCATGGCAAACAACCGCTCGCCATAACAGCTAGAAGCATCAGCAGCAAGACAAGACAAGACCAACAAACCTGAAGCAACCAAGCAGCAGGGAAGGGCGACATGCCCCATGGCACACCTCTTTTGGAGAACAGTCTTATTTGTTTATTTGTCTGTTTGTTGTTTCAGTTTCACGTCGCTGTTTTCATAGCAGCTGGAGGTGTGAGGCCTATTGCACTTTTTGCTATCGCATATCATGAATGTACTATACTACTAAGGCGAGAGCAGCAGGAATGTCAGGGACAGCACAGCAACAAAACCATGGCCAGCAGCAGCCATGACAGCAGTAGGATTTGAGTTACAACTGAAGAAGCAGCAGGAGTGCCAGCAGCGGGAGCATGACAAAACACCGCAGCACCAAAAGTAGCAGCAACTTTTAGAGAGCTGAAGCCAATCTGGAGCAGCAATAGGGCAGGAGGAATGTGGCAGCTTCAAATGCAGAATGCCAGGAGCAACGGCAACAGCAGCAGCAGGAGGCCAATCAGTACTGCAATTCAGCCAACCCTAAACTTGAGGCTTTACTTTATCAGGCTGTAGACAATGTTCATGAGCAACAATGTAATCCCTTCACTTACGGTGGCATCTTGAGCATGGTGAGCCCAAACTCCTTGTTGGGGATGAGGTTGAAGTTCTCCACTTGGGCCAATGCATCCTCCATAGCACTCTGAGCCAGCTCCTCTTTGGTCTTCACTCGGCGCTGCACAGAATCCTCCTCGTCTTCTGACTCAGTGACGCTACCTCCCGTGCTTGTCGATGCGCGAGGTGTGCGAATCACGCTGAACTCGGCATCGGAAGCGGAAGGATCCATGCCCGCTGCTGCTGCTGCGGCTTTGTCGTCCCCGGTAAGTGGGGCAGAGGTGTCGCCGCCACTTTTAAAGGCTTCACGGGCTTCCTCTGACATTAGTGGCATGGGGTTGGATACGTCTTCAAAGAGGTTCGCAGATGGACCTGGAGATGCTGATTTGGAGGACTTCTTCTTCTTCTTCTCTGTCCTGCCGCGCAAGTCCACAACCGTCTTGATCTTGAGATCCTCAAGGAGCTGAGGGGTGTAGATCTGAGAGCAGCGGTACACTACGCCCTTTCGCAGCAACCCTGGGGCAACATCCCCAATGTCACGTAGGTTAACAGCGTTGGGGCCGGACGTAGGGGGCGCTCCCTGCTGACGGGCCCTTTGCTCCATCGTAGAAGGTGCTTGAGCTAATACGGTAACAGAATGCTTGTGGAATGGTGCAGCACGGGTGTTTTGGCACAATGCACTACCGCCAAGCATGCCAGCGGCAAAGCCAAGGGCTGCCCTGCGAGACGCTAATGCGTGAGGCCCAGGGAAACCCATGCAAGACACAGACCTCACCAACACACCACCTGCCAAACTTTCGATCAGCAACGTAAGCATGCAGTAATAACAACAGAGCGCAAACTTAGTCCATGACCCTGAAGCTCGCATCCTAAGCTGCAGCCCCTTATCATACACACCTCCTGGCAGTGTCCCAACACCCCGCAAAGTAATGCAGACAAAAAACAATTCACCAATTGCTCCGAGAATCTTGGACATGATATAAGCACTAGGTCATTCTCGGAACTTGGCATGTAGTGCCTGTATTGCTTGCTTGCGTCATAGGCTCGAACCAGGGGTAACTAGTCTTGTACCCTAATACAATATATAGGGTATAGACTAGTATATAGGGTATAGACTAGTATATAGGGTATAGACTAGTATATAGGGTATAGACTAGTATATAGGGTATAGACTAGTTACCCCTGGCTCGAACCGAAGCAGCTGCAGAACAATACCAGGCCCTTCGACCGCCCCGTGCATCCAGAACAGTTGGAGCAGGCATCAGGAGTCTGTCCCTCCACCCCCGCACCTAGCCCGTCCCCGCAGATCGACCCGCTCCCGTGGCCTCTGGTCCCGGCCTGATCTATGTATTCAATATCTTGCTGCCACCCCACCCGCTCGATATGTTGTCCTATATGGCCTCATGCCCTGACGAGAGTCGCAACTTTAAGATCACTTCTTTCCGATCTCCTCATATGCCTGCATGCTCATCGTAGCTGCAGCTGCATGCCAGAATACAACTCAGCTGGTACACACAGGCGCACCAGAACAGCCTGACAGCGCATCAACCTTACAGACCCTAATGAATGAAAGGTGTTGTTTTTCCTCCCTGCTCCTGCTACCCCACTGCTACCATACTCCTTGCCTGTGAGACAGCTCCTTGACAGCCAGCTGCTGCTGGTGCCTTCGCCGCTGCTGCTGTTGCCACCAGCAGACCTCTTAGTTGCTGCGAAGGTCTCTGCACTAGCTGCACCTGCTGCCACCACCGTTGCTGCTGCTGCTGTTACTGCCACCCGCAGGGCTCCAGCCCGTGTGAGGCTGATGTGTCTGTAGCTACACCTGCTATTCCAGGTCCCATGCGACTGTGCCTGGTACCTGCTGCTACTGCTACACTGATTCTCCTGCTTTTGCTGTGTTCTTGCTCCTGCTGCTGGTGCTCCTGCTGCCACAAGCTCTCATAGTTAGTTGCGGAAGCTGTTGCTTGACCTGAACTCGGTCCCCTCCTGCATCTGCCCTCGCCGGTGGTGCTGCTGCTGCTACTGGTCCACTCAGCCTTGTACGTGCTACTGGTGCTGCTGCATTATACCAATTACCAATTTCCAGATGGCCCTGTCAAAGCAGGGCGCCGGTGGGGGCAGCGCCACCCACAAGGAGCCAACTTAGGCTCCAACGGCATACTCAATAATTACATTTCATTATATGCCATAGCAAAAAGTGCCATAGGCCCCGCACCTCAAGCTGTCACAAAGTACAAGAGCGAGGTGGAACAGAATACAAGTTGTCTTTGACATGCATGACAACATATGCGTAGACATGAGGTCCTGGACCACCAGCAAGGTCAAAAGCACCCAAAACCACCACTGCCCAAATGGGGACAAGAGAGAGAGAGAGAGAGCTACGCAGAGAAGGGGGGAAATCCCTTCTTGCATATGTTAAGGGAGTGGGCCCTTACCTAATACAGATAGGCCCATTACCATTCGGAGCCCAGAACAAATGGGGACAAGAGCCTCCCTCCTACTTGGAAAACAAGGAGGGCTTATAAGCCCAGGCGCAAGCAATAGTTGGTAACAAACCCCATTGGTGCTGCTGCAACTGCATCAGCTGAACCACCTTTGGTACCCGAACTGTTGCCACGTACCATGATTTTGCAGGACAAAGAGCAAGAACATTCACTACCATGATTTTGCAGGACAAAGAGCAAGAACATTCAATTGAACAATATCAGGAGGATGTTAAGTGGCTAGGACGGCCCATCACCGAGCACACGGCCTACACGACTCCAAATTGCCCATCAGCAGCCCCCGGCACCACATCCGTTGGTTCAGAGACCATAATGCAGGACAGCAACCTGCCATCCACGCCGCAGAGAGAACATTACCATAGCCATGAGCCATAAAAATCATCTTGCGTGCCACACCTTTCAAAAATGTTTATTTTTTTGCTTGCATTGATGACCTGATGTTGTCAGTTGATAAGTCAACTTCCATGCACACCGTAGGCATTACCAAGCGTGCTTTCATCCACATCCTGAGTACTGATCTATCCATAAGTTAAACCTAACCCTAGGACGGTATAATTAACTCTCTGCCTATCAGTTACTTATCATCAGCCACAAAACTAGGTGCATCTGCAGTGACGCTTTGACCCACACATGACCCCACCTCACTGCCCAGCACCATCAGCTGCTGCGGCATCGGCAGCAGCAGCTTCAAACTGCTGCAGCTGATGTTGCGTGAACTGCTCCAGCCTGCGCACTTTACCCCCCTGCTGTTTCTGCTGCAGCCAACAATGTGCCCGCCATAGCATCGGCCCAGACTTGCGCACCAGCATGGCCACCTCTGCCTCAGACTTCTCCAGTCTGAGCCCCACTGCTACTGCATCTAAACTCTCAGCAACTGCAGGGGCAAGCTGGTCCATGTCTATCAGCACTATTGCCTCGCAGACAGCCGCCATGGTGCTGATTAAGGGGGTCGCTCTCGTTCGGGATGGAGCTTTGTGGGTAACTGCCCACAGCCGCTTTAAATAGTCCTCCACCATTGGCCTTGAGATGATGGGAGGATCGCTAGTTGCCAGAGCATCAGCATCTCTAAGGCAAAATGCCAAGTGCTTGCCTTGCACTCTCCCAGAAGGAAGCGTAAAGAAAGTCTCCAGCAGGAGCTCGCAGCCGATGCTGTAGGCTTGCGAGCCCACAGCAAGAGCTTGCAAGCCGCCTGGGATATGGGGGCCTGCATACAAACCAAGTGCCCTAAAGACATTGGCCACCGTGCTGCTTGTGCTGTGCTTGTCGGAGTCTGTTGCTACAGCAAATTCAAACAGCTGCCGTAGCTGGTCCGGCTCCGGGAGGATTCCGACTAGTGCAATACTCGCAAGCATGCCGGAGGAATGCTTCATCATCCCCCCCTCAGGAAACGCCTCCAAAAAGGCCTCTAAGAAATTGTAACTCTGCTTGTCAGTGAGTTTCACCCGAATCATAGCACTGGCTGTCATGAGTTGCTCGACATGTCTGTCCGACTTGTCCCACGCTGAGCTCATGACATGATTGTGACAGACTGGGAGCAGTAAGCGGAAGCTTTCTCTCAGCGCCTGCAAGGGAACGCCAGGGACCTTACCACGGGTTGATTCAGCCATCATAGCAACTGCGTACATAGCCGTGGAGAGGCTCTGGACGTCACCGAGTGACCGCTGCTGCACGATAGCTGTGAAGTAGGTGGAGATCAGATCAGCATCAAAGCACGTTAGCCTCACGCAGTGATGCAATACATGCGCTGCGGCGCGGAGGTCTTTACGGTCACTGATGCTGCACCTGCTGATAGCTAACCTTTTGATGCTCCTCACTGTCTGCAGCTGATCGTTCCTGGACGCCTTCAGATCTGAAAGCCGTTTCATGGCAGCAGCAATTGCTACCACATTTATGGCAAGGGCATACTCCTCTAGAATATCTCTAAGCTCCACCAGAGACTCTGCCTTGGCCAATAATGTAGTTGCCTGCTTGGCTAGTCGGGACCCCTGCATGAAAGTTGACCATGGCACATTACCATGATGTCTCTTCATTGGCAATGATCTGCCATTTGGCATGTATCAAATCATGCAATATGCTATTATGATAAGGTCAGCAAAGGATCTGACCAATGCTAAACACCGCTATGAGGAACCTTCATGATGAGAAGCAGTATGCGGGGAGTGAAATTGCTCAGTGTATACCGGGTGCATGACCGTGCATGAGCTCTGCGCTATACTGGCAGCATAGCTGTCACGAGCAAGCATGTCTAGTGTTGGGGGTCCACCATCTGTATGAGCCACGTCTGGCGTATATGATTAACCATTGTACCGGGTATCAGTCTTGATTGCTTTGACAAAGTTCCCAACTCACCCCTGCTGAATTGGTGGCAAACTTGGTGGCAGTTGCCAAGGTGGCGCGCTGCTTGCACTGGACAAGGTCTTGTGACATGCCAATCCTTCCTGTGGACAGGAGTCTAGGGTCACCATATGCGTTACTCTGACCATATCGCGGTAGACTGAACAGAAGCATACCCTGCCTTATCGGCCGGTTGCCGAAGCAGGTGTGCGGTCTAGGCAACGTGAGGCATGGGCTGCGGGCGGGACCCCCGGTTCCGCAGCCCTGGATGTGCCACGCATGACTGACTGTTAACATGACTGGATTTGCGGGCTGCCTGGTATCCAATCTTTGCCGCTGGAGCGCAAACCGTGACTGGGTGGATCTCCAAATCGGACTCGCACTGCAACAACCGCAAGCCCTCGCATGATAAAACGTATGAGACGGGCATCAAAGTTTCGGGTCCATCACGCCCAGCGCAGCTGATTCGGGCCCGTGAAAGGCCCTCTCGAGCTTGGGTGACACCAGGTGTCGAACCGGTGCCGAACTGTCCGTGAGCCATCCGTGCCTTTGAATTGAACACGCCTCGATCACCCACAAGACTAACAATCCTTGTCATCCGATAGCAGCTCAATGAACGTGGGCCATGGGACACCTAAAGCAAAAGGAAACCAAAGTGAAATCTTCCGGTTCACGCTGCCTGCATGGCGACCACCGGTCCCAAATAGCTGCAGCGGCACTGGAAAAGGTTGTATCGGATTTGAGAAGCACATTACACAGAAAAATGCAGCAGTAACGGTCATCACAGAGCCCTGAGGTAATGCCTGAGATGAACATGTTCCCCCTAGTACTCGTCCCAGCAGCACTAGCCCCGCAACACAAGGGCACCCGACTCCTGCATTTTTGCAAAAGGCCCTTTCCCCTTAGAAAAGGCCATATACAAGCATGGCCTACAACCGGAGGTTGCCGCCCGAATGTGCAACGTCTACCACATCGGTAGGCAGGAGTAGTTCGAGCTGCTAGGAGTATCATGCAGCTGACCTGTGCAGCATTGTCTCTGCCAACAAGCCCAGCCTAAGTAGCAGCCATCCAACTTGACGCTAATAAGACAATTGACAAACATGCCCTTGACCGCAAGCAAAGGTTTATAATGGGCTGGCTCCCTCACCATGCATTGGGGCCGTATGATGACAGGACCGTCACATGCTGAAGACAAGATCAGCCAGTACATGGATCCCTGCCCTGCAAGATGCCCGAAGTAACCAAAAAAGAAAAAAATATTCAACGTCCGGGTCCAAGACCGGAAGTCAAAATGACTCATCCTAAGACGGCCTTGCGGCCACGGTGTGAGAACTAAAAGACCTGCTGCATGCGTATGAATGCTGCCACCAGCTAGCCCATCTGCTTCCTTTCCATGTGCAATACCTTCATGATGAGGGTGACATGAGCCTGGGAAACATTGATGAAGGGGCATAGGGCATAAAGCATAAACCTTTTACCGAAACAGATTTTACTTCCATCTGGGGACCCAAAGCATTTCCCCAGCTGCAATTCTACTACTTATAGTTTGCAAGCCACAGATTTTGCACTGCGAGCCGCACTTTGGGTGCCCCTGAACCCTCAAACCCGCTATTGGGGATCTGGTAGCATTCCAGTGGCTTGCCAAGCTCCACAACGTCTACACATGAGGACGCAAGTTTGAGCTCCTCGGA
Source organism: Pseudopediastrum boryanum (assembly GCA_963556185.1). Classification (NCBI taxonomy): domain Eukaryota; kingdom Viridiplantae; phylum Chlorophyta; class Chlorophyceae; order Sphaeropleales; family Hydrodictyaceae; genus Pseudopediastrum; species Pseudopediastrum boryanum. Next base: position 1,295,265 of record OY744494.1, read on the forward strand.
CATGCTATCCTTCTAAATGTTCCATTGGCACTTCCTGTAGTATCGTTGCAGACACACACACACACAGCTTGCCCTGGTGGAGTTCTCTCTCCTCGCACGCTGCTGCTGCTGCTGCCAACTATGCCTGGAAGCTAACATGGCCTTCCTCTGCTGTTTCAGCGCCCATAGCTATGCCTGGTTCATAATACCGCTGCTGCTGCTGCTGCTGCGTGCTTGTGCAGTAGCAGACACACCTTGTTGCTGATGCTTCAACCAATGCTACCCCCAGAACCTCAGTCTGGCCTGCAGAATGCAACACTTGAAGTTTGATTAATACCACCTGATCTCCACCTCCTTCCTAGGCATGCTCCCCCTAGCTGCAGCTGCAAGTCTCAACCTCTGCCACACAGGGTCCTGAGCTCCTGCTGTTGATGCGGATGCTGGACCTTCAGTTCTTTCTGCTCCATGTGCTGCATGAACTAGTGGTTCAGCTGTAGGTGCTGTTGCCCCAATGTCTGCTGCTGCTGCTGCTGCTGTTGCCCCGACGTCTGCTACTGCTGGCCCCACAGCTCCTTCTGCTGCTACCTCTGCAGCTGGAACATCTCTACTATCCAAGCACAGCCCCTGCAGCTGCTGCAGCAAATCGCCTGCATTCCCGACACCAGCAGCAGCAGCACCCACACCTCCCCCATCCTCCCCCTCTCCACATCTATCAGGGCACCTCCTACTGCTGCTCCTACCAGTGCTTCCACACACCGCATCCCCACCACTACCACCCACCCCTCCCCCATCCCCACCCGCTGCACCTCTATCACCCCTCCCCCATCCCCAGCCACTGCTGCTGCTGCTGCTTCCATGGTTACTCTCCCACACTCCAGCTCGCACCGCCTCCCTCAAAGCCGCCTCCCTTTCCCTCCGCCTCACCCCCATAGGCTGCTTCATCCCTAAGAGCTGCAACCAAGGCAAATCAGCTACAGCTCTTCCCACTGATCTAGCAGGTAGCTCCCACCCCAATAGATCCAGCTTCTGCAGTAGTGGACATCCCGCTGCTACTGCTTCCACCACTGCCGCCCTCTGACCCCGAGTTTGACCGTCCGCATGGCGCGGCAGCGACAGCTGGCGTAACTGCGGTAACTCGAGTGCTGCGGTGCATGTCACTCGGGTGACATCAGCATCTGAGTACTTCTGAGCATCGAGTTCACGGAGGCTAGTGGGAAGGTGTGCAAGGTTCAAGGAAGGGACCTCTAACCATGCTGTTGAGAGGTTGGTTAGAGGTTTTAGCCAGCTGGTGTTCATCTCAAGGGGAGGGCCCCAATCAATGCCCAAACAAGCTAGAATCTCACGTTTCCGGAACCTCCCCAACTGCTGAATGCTGCTGACTGCTTCGATATCTCCCTTCACTAAATCCTCCTCCTCGCCCTCCAAATCATACACGTCCGCCCCAAATGCAGCTGCTAGTTCAGCGTTTTGCAACACTGGGTTATCGGCACCGGCTTCTTTCGGCCGGATGACCAAGTAGAGCAAAGTGAGCTGTGTTAGAGCTGACAGTCCGGCTAACTCGCTATCCCTAAACACCCCCCTCTCCAAATGAAGCTCTCGTAGCTGAGTCAGCATTGCCACCCCACCAAGGCCCAAAGGTGAGTCACCCCAGTCCTTCCTCAAACTCAGCTTGGTCAGCTGAGTAAGCGAGCCCAAAGCAAGCTCACCACTCACCGGTGGCCCCCATCCCTCTTTGGGCGCACCACAGATGCTGAGCTGCCTCAGAGCAAACCCCAAACACTGGAGAGGCCTCAAGTCAAACCCTTGGCCTGAACCCCAGTCTTCCAACCCTTCCAAAACCCCACCCCCACCCCCGCCCAAACCCCTAAACCCTCCTGCTGCTGCCACCCCACCAGAACCCCAGGGCTCCTCAGAACCCCTTAGCCACTCCTCATGACTCACTACAGGGAAATTAAACCCTAAAGAAGTTACCCCTTGGAATCTAGCCAGCTGCAGGGCTTGATCCCTCTGCCTACAGTTAATGGACTCAAGACCAAGGAGGCAGTTTGGTCCTAGGCGTGAGGTGAGTTGAGCATGCAACTCTTGGGCAGCTTCTAAGGGGAGTCCTGAGCAACCACCCCAGCAGCACACCCATAAGCCTGTGGTGCAGCGCTTGGTGCCGCTGGCGCTGCTGCTGTTGGAGATCGTCTCATTGAATGCCACTGTGCTGGTGCCGCTGTTGCTGCTGCTGGGAGCAATGGCTCCGCTGTTGCCTTCCCCGCCACCAGGTGGATTGCCACTGCTGCTGCTGCTGTTCTTGGAGGTATTCCCATTGACTACCACTATGCTGGTGCTGCTGCTGCTGTTGGGGATCTTGTTGACTGCCACTGTGCTGGTGGTGCTGCTGTTGCTGTTGCTGCTATTGGGAGCAATAGCGGCGCTGCTGCTATCCCCGCCAGCTGGTTTGCAACTGCAACTGCTGCTGCTACTACTGCCTCCCATTGCAGCAGCACCCTCTGCTCCAGAAGCTGCCTCCTTGCCTTCTCCAACCCCACCCCCACCACCATCCCCACCACTCGTCCTGCTGCTGATGATGTTGCCATTACCGCTGCCAGACTCACAGCCATGACCATGGCTCCTGCTCATGTCGCTGCTACTATTGCCTCCCAGCTCTTCCTGACTGAAACCCCTGTTGCCGCCGCTGCCACTGCCTTTCCCTGCTGCTGCTCTTGATTCATAGCCTACTGCCTGTGTCGCCACTGCCTCCTGTAGTAGCTCCAGCGCCTCTACTTTCAGTTCTGGCATGTTGAGGTCCAGGTGCAGGGCCCAGGTCCAGGGCAGGCGGGACACCAGGGTGACAAGGGAGGACTTGTCAGTCACTGCTAAGTGTAACTGACACCTGGGGTTCTGAGCCTGGGCAGAACAAGGAGTAGAAGGTGAGGTTACTAGACATCTACCATGGTAATGGCATTCTTTGCCTTGCTCACTTATGCTACGGTGTTCTCTTGCTCGTCAGGCCAAGTCTTATTATTACATTTCATGATATGCCATGGCAAGAGGTGCTGTAGGCTCCGCAGCACAAACCATCACAAAGAACAGCGAGGGAAGCATAACATGGGTTGTCTTCGGCATGCAAGCATGACAACATATGCCTAGACATGAGGCCCATGGACATCTTGGCAAGTAGTGGTTTTCAATGGATGGCAAGGGCTGATGAGCACGAGTGACATGGTGGCTGCTGAATGCCATAGATACATGTATAATGCCCGTATATTGTCCGTATAGGCAAACCATATGTATACTGCTCATTTTTTAGGGTCGTATACGTATACGTTACCTGCATGACCTTCTCCAGGAGCTGGATGTCATCTGCATCTGTGCTTGACCAATGCTGGATGTGTAGGTGCTGCAGCTGAGGGGGTGGATGGGCAATGAGAGCAGCTGCCCAGGCGGGCCATGCTGCACTGCTGGTGCTGGTCACTACCAAGCTCTGCAGCTGGCTGCAGGTACAGGCACAGTAACAGCATGCAACAGAGAAGAAGGTTGGATCAAGTGCTGAAGCCGCTGTTCAAGGTGCCAGCCGTTTCAAGCCTAAGGCACTTGCTTGTACGACTTGACATAAGATTGCGGGGATTCATATGCTACGGCTCTGGGGAGTATAATTAAGTACCAGTTGGCGCCAAGCAGGCACAATGTGGCGGGTAGCAATTGCTGCTTTGGAAGAGACGACCTCAACCACCCTCTCACTGCCGAACTGCGGCAAGTCATAGACCGCATGTGCGCTGCCTTGGATCGTAACCACTGTTGCATCGGCGTTGATTACCTCATGTGCTTCACGCATGCTGGCTGTATCTTCTTATTGCCGTGGATATGCACCTCTAGCATCAGATGGTACAGCACGTACCGCCAAGCTTGGCACGTTAAGCTGGCGAAGAACTGGCTCTCATGAGTCAAGAGACCGAAAATGACATTGGCGGCATGCTCTGGCAGTTGCTGGAAGTGACTAACAGCCACAAGCTCCGGTGCTGAAGCCATGCAGTCCACCGACAGAGGCAAGTTACCAATGTCAAAAGGGCAGAGCTGCAACAAGTCTAATGATCCATTTGGAACGGGGGGCTGTTATGGTGTGGTGCTGTGACAGTATGCCCCATACAGTCCTGGCATCTTTTCCTGCCGGTACAGCTTGCCTGCCCGGTGATCTTGGTACTGCCGGCAGGTCAACTATGTGGATCTGCCCCTGAATTCGAACACCTCGAAATCCGGGCTCCGCGTTTGAGATTTAAGCAAAAGTTTTGGCCGGCGAAGGGTGCATTGAGAAGGCCTATATGTTGGGCAACTTGGATCAAGGGTTCGCGGGCTATTAGCTTTTCTATGTGGATTGGTGGGCTTGCCCCTCAGACAGGTGCAACTCGGCAAAATGGCCTATTGGCACCTGAATTCGAACACCCCTGAAACATGTCTGCCACTGCGCCGCAAGGCACACTCTCACCATGCAGGAAGTACTTATATATAACAATGATGTTTCGCCTCTTCAGCTTTATGCGCACTTGCTCCTCATTGCTTTGGGACCAGCTGCACGAGGCGATCCACCCCTACTCAGAGTATCCAAGGAGTCCACACAGAGGATACATTATCTACTTCAGAAAAGCGTCTATACCAATAGCGGTCATCAATACAAAGTTAGGGACGCCAGAATGTAGGGGCGTTTGAAGTACTGGTGGTACTGTTGGCGGCATGGGCACTTACAGGATGGCCCCAACACCGCGCCTGAGACTGCGGTAGCAGCCGCGGTAATGGCCACAGCAGTTGAAACACCTAGCAGTAGACTTAAGATCATCGTAGAGTGCAAGCGCCTGCAAGCAGGGCTCACTTTGGGGGAAAACCAACAGGTGTTCGAAATTTTTCGGCGATGTTCAAGGGCGTACCCTGGTAGAGCAATCTTTACAGCGTTACATGCAAGATCTCTTGCCCTGTAAGTGAGCGTCCTAGAAGGCTGATACCTAGAAGTATTTAAAGTTCCAAACGGCCGCGTTGTTGCCGGCAGCTAACAAAGTCTTAGGACCCAAACTTCAAAGTGTTCGAATTTGGGGTCCTGTGTCACCGGTGAGGCACATCCACATACTGCAAAGTACGTTTGCTTTATACTGCTTTGATTCTCTAAGTTAGAACATTACCATCGCATGAATCGAACTTTCGCCCAGCTGGGCTCAGTTCTAATATTTTGAACTGCGAGGCAAACTATCAGTTACTGACAGAAAGCGGTAACGTTACTGAAATTAGTAGTAAGTCAAAACTTGTTACATGAATCAGCATCCAACACAGTATATCTCTCTGGATCTCCCATACGTAACTGCCAATTAGACTGGCTCAATTCCATCACACACTAACTCGAGACCTAAATGCACACGTCAGCCGGTACAGCAGTACATACTGAGTGGATGTTGACTGTATCAGAGCTGCAAGCTCCACATACAGCTCTTAGCTGTAGCTATCTTCCCCCCCTTACAAAGAGACAACAGCCACGAAAATGGTACTGCTATTCGACACTAAACAACACACTACCAGGTAAAGACTGTTCAACCAGCACCGCCAAAAGACTGACTCACTGGCCTAACAACATACTTCAGCCGGGAACAAGGCTGATACATGATGGCAACACTAATTACTAAGCTTTTGCATGCTTCACCACAAAACTAAAGCTAAAATAACAGACAACAAAGGCCACCCACAGGGACATTCTCGCATCCGTCACCGAAGAACATGCTGAATGCGAGGGCTTGCCCTAGGGTCCATCCACCACGGGACATAGTCTGAGTGGTTGACGATGTTCGTGCCAATATAGCAATGCACGCAGCAGCCGCTGGCTGCGCCAAGGCTAAACCCTAGGCACTTGAGGCTTAGGCAGGAGTGGCACAGCCGAACATGCACCGCATGCAGCACACACTGTCCGCCATACTACATTACAACTAGGAATCGAACCTGAGCCAGTCCTGTTCTTTACAATGCAGGTACCTGTCTGTACGGGCTACGCAAGCTGCCCTATAAAGCCAAAAAGAGGCAAACAACACTAAACAGCACTACTTTCTGAGGCCAAGCGGCAGTCGATTGCATGGGCACGCAGCCTCTTCCTTTTTATGCCTTCACCAAAACACTTCCAGCTTGCTAACTCTTCATAGGGTCCTCTTGCTCAACACAAACCCCACTGCAACATATGCAGAACACTGGCACCCACTATGACCAGAACTCGGAAGGAAGCAATCTTTTTTACTAGTATAACAGTCCATATCATGCACTTGCAATTTAACTTGCAATAAATGCCCCAGGCCCCGCACCTCAAGCAGTCACAGAAAAACAGGATTGCGGGAACACTACAGGAATACTGCAGCACCTCTCCCTCAGCACACGCAATTTCAGGAGCCAGGCGCAGCTGTCCCAACTGATCCTCAAGCTCAACCGCCCTACTCATAATGAACAATTAAAGGCACTGTCTACAGGCATATCCCTTACATACCCCAGACATTCGCATACAGCAGTAGTGATTGTGCTGTCTGTAATTACAGCTGCAATTGCTTGTCAGCACTTTACTGAAGCTTATACATAAAGCCAATGCACAGCAGCAGAGCCAAAGTCACAGGTACCACAGCAACTGATAGCTTCAAACAGGTGCAAGGGGCCAAATGCTGCAGACCTGTGAAGCTACTACAAGGTGGACCTTTTCTGGGCACAAAGCTCTATCTGCTTTGCCGGAACTGCATAAAACCGCTGATCTACCACCATGCATGGATGAGCAATCAGGGTAACTTAGAGCTACCATCACTCAATCATGTTGCATGTAAGAGTGAAGAGGACACCCAACCCTAATACCACAACAGCCATTTCCCCTATCATGGAATGGAATAGGTGTACACCGTGAAGCTAGCGGACCTCTTCAACCTTATTACACCAGGGGCTGTAAGTCTTATCGAATTAACAGTCAAGGAACTAAGTTGGGTCAGCTCCACAAGCAGATCGACACTGCTCTCTGACCACTCGCCCAGGTCTCTCAAGCACAGCTCACGCAAGCCCCGCAGCTGAGCCGCCATAGCAGGTAGTATGGCATCCGACAGATTGGGGCACTCAATTAGCTTCAGCAGCCGAAGATTTCTTAGGCTGCAAATTAGGCCCCCCGCTGCAGCATCGTCTAAGGAGGAGTCCATCAGGCACAGCATCGTAAGCTTGGTCAAAGCCCTTAAAGTCAGCACATCCTTCCTTAGCCCACATACCCCGCTTAGCTCCAACTCCTGCAAGTTACTCAGCTGCGCCACGTAATTGCAGCACGGAAGGTCGTCATCGTCTGTCGAAAGGCTTAACCTGGTCAGCTGCGTTGCGGCTGCTAATCCGGGCAATATCACAGAACTCCGTTGATCCATGCTGTCAATGCCTGCATCGCTGTTTGTGTGATCATTGCCCTCCTCGTCCATCAAATCTATGTGAAGCTCCTGTAGCTGTGGCAGCTGCTTCCAAGCTGCTGCCGCTGCTGCTGCTGGCGAGCCTGTGAAGCTCATTTTGATGCTCTGTAGGTGAGGGAGATGATGAAGCTCAGCCAGTCCTACCGATGAATGCTGGGAAGCTGATTCAAGAGACAACTTTCGCACACTGCTCAGGACAGGCAAAAGTCCTGGCTGCAGGGGTGTGCCCGTCAGGTTCAGTGAGGAGAGCGAGGTGGGGAGCCGGGTTTCGGTCGAGATACCACCGTCTGCTGCTAGATCTAAAGCTGTCAGCATCGTCAAAGCTGAGGCGTCAACACTGAGCTGCCCTGCTTCCAAGATGGTTAGCTGCTGCAGCTGTGGTGGAAGACGCTGGAGACGCCCTAGAGAGTTCCCCTCGGCTGACAGCTGCAGGCTGCTGAGTCTGATGAGCATGCTCAAACTGCTGAAGCAAGAAGGCGGGATAGCTACCCCAGCTGCTCTACTGCTGCGGATCTTAAATTCCAGGTCACAGCTCCTAAGGTTGGTGAGGTGCTGGATGCTGGGTGCAAGGTAGCTGATGGAGGGGTAAGTTGGGATCAACTTCTGCACAGTCAAGGAGGTGAGGGTTGCTGCTGGGAGACTGCGCAGAAGCCTAGGGGCCTCAAGGTAGTCCATGCTCAAGCACTGCAGACCCACGGGCTTGCCTGCAAAGCCGGCAAGCTGTATGCTTGATCCTACGATATGGTCTGCTGCGTTCAGAAGGTATCGTTCAGTAGTGTATGTAGACAAGGTGAGTTTGCTGAGTATGCGCCCATAGACCTCCAGCCATGAAGCGAAACCGGTCGTGAGGTTCCCTACTGCGCTTGCACCCGTTATGCCAATGTCGACAACGACCCATGGCTGGCACTGCAGCAGAATTGTCCGCCAGTCCTTGGATACGACCAGCATGCGGCATGCGGTCTTATAGTCTGACAGCCCTGAACGATGGCAAATGACTGGCAACACTGCGAGGATATCAACCTGCACCAGGAAGGCAGACTCAGACAGGGGCAGAGGCAAGCAACGTGACCAGACGCGTTGAAGACCTCAGCCCTAGCCACGTTTGAGCATCACAGCCAGCATATGTTTGCAAACTAGACCATGGTCAAGGCCAGAGTGCTGGAGTGTAAATAAGCTCTTTCAGAAGCCCGTTCTCGTACCTGTCGTGTTCCGCTTTCCTGCTGCAGACGCTTCGTTTTCCTGCGCTGCATCTTGTTTTACTTCTAAGTTCAGCTGATTGGATAGACCTGCCAAGGGCAAATGTGCGCGATTGCCACAAAGGCTTGGCTTAGCACTAGTTTGGCCACGCCCTGATGAGCGGAGCAGCAAAGGCGGCAACTACTACACGGTTTGCTGCCGTAATGTTGAATAGATAGCGCAAGTGATCCAGTTGCAATTCTAGGATTCTGTGTGCTGGCTCGAGATAATCCAGGAGATAATCGATAATTTTTGAAGTTAACGCGGACCCTACCTTTGAACCCTACTTTTGAAATTTTCGGGCACCTGTGACAAAAAGACCGATCCGTCGCTTGCGGGGCGAGACTGCAAAGGCAGGCGGTGCGGGGACAACAACAGGCACACGAAGCCTTAGCCATTGCATCCAACGGTTCCAAGACCGATTCATTGGCAGTCAGTAGTGAGAAGCAAGGTTGCCCCAACCAAACCAAAGTCCCAATCAAAATTCACTTCCTATGGGAGCCAGGACCATAACCCTAATCAGAGGACCAGAACAGCACCAGGCAGCTTGTGCACTACTATAGCCTATCGTTAACTTAAGGTTTGGTCCCAGGAGCTTTTAATCAGGAGGTCTGCCATGTCAAACACGCAAAAACATCTACATATCTTCAAGATCTCCAGATGATCTCTCTTATCAAGATCTCCAAACCCTTTGGCAGACAATACTCATCTTTAATCCATTTGATTGTGCCTGCCTGCCCTGGATTGGAGACGCTGATCAAACAACAGGCAGCACCACACCACCGTCCCATCAGGCAGGTAAGGCACTACAAAGCAAGCCAACCTGCTACTATTTGCAGGCACTACCAACACACGTAGCTCACACAATGACATGCTCTACTGCATTGAATTAAAATCTATCATCAATGGGGTTAATGCTAGTGTCCCCATTGACACGAACGAACCATCAATCAAAACGCAAGACCAGCCATGCCAGAAGGTTGCTCAAGACCAAGCAGCTGGATTAGAAAAAAATAACTTACATTGGGGTATGCACAGAGAATTGCCAATGCCGACAGCGCAAACTATTTACTGCAATAAATGGCTCAGGAACAGGCATCAACATCTGTGCCAAGTTTAGGACTGCATCCTAAGCAGGAAGCAAGCAAGAGACAACTAAAGCAACAATCAACGTTCATGGTAGGCTGGCCCAGTGTAATCCTTACACCACTGGGCACCTCCCCGAATCTTACGCAAAAGGGCAACTGACGCTCCTCCTTGCGTAGCTCTCTCTCTCTCTCTCTCTCTCTCTCTCTCTCTCTCAACAATCAACTGCTTCCATGCATCCAGCGCCAATACCAACTTGCATGTAAACAACTTCCCATAACACATATCATGCCACATCACTGGCCATCAATCGCCTCTCAGAGCGCCTGGAGACCTTCACCACCAATGGAGTTCTCATCCATCCCCAAATCCTCCAGCTGCAGGGGGGTTGTGAGCACAGAAGACAGGTCCAGGTTGACCAGATTGGTCAACTGAGCAAGTGCTGGGGTGCATGCATCCGTCAGGTCAGTATTGCCCCTCAGCTGCAGGCGGACAACCTGCTTCATATTGCAGCCAATGCCCACTGCCACCATGTCTGAGATCCCGGTGAAGTACAGCTTCACTAATTGCAAAAGATCCTACCTGCACCTCAAAGCTGGCCCAAGAAACAGAGAGACAAACAGCACTTAGTAATCTCTTCACTTTCTAAAGCCAATGACAGTGGGCTTGCATGTGCGGACAGCCCCCTCACCAATACATCCCCCTTCCATACTCTTCATTACGGGCCCCTTGCACAACACAAACACAAGTGCAAAAATCACAGAAGGAAGCAACAACTACTACGAGCAGAACAGGGGTGCTACAGCACCTCTCCCGTTCAGCACATGCCCTTCCAAGAGTCAGGAGCAGCTGTTTAAGCTGATCCTCAAGCTTAGCCACCATAGATAGCGAACAGTCAAAGACATTGTCCATGGGCATACCCCATACATTCTCAGACAGCAATAGCAATCGTGCCTGTCCGTATTTACAACTGTAGGTGCTTGTTGGCACTTAGATGAAGCTTTTTCACAAAGCAGAACGACTCAATTCTTGCCTTAGGGCACATAAAGCATCAAAGGGCCCAAGGCTGCACACTCTAGGACAGAGGGGTTTCAAAGCACCTGAAGTTGTATGCAGCAGAAGGGGGTTGCAGATATGGATGCCAAAATGATGTAGCTGGCCAGAACCGGTACACATGATGCAGAAGCAGGCTATGCTCCTTGCCTTGCTCTGCACCTTGCCTAGTCAGTCCCAGCATATAAGGAAACAAGCACCTCAACTGCACAAGCTCTGCAAGGATCTGCACACTACCATCACTGAATTTATGCAGCTCTGATAAGATCAGCATCGGCAAGCCCTGCAGCTGACCCCTAATCACCGGTACTAGCAGGGAAGCGTCAGCTTTCAACAGGTGCAAAGGGCCAAAAGCTGCATACCTGTTAAGCTACTGTAATGCACCAAATTCAAGCAGAAAGCTCTGGCTCCGTAAAAATGCATCTCCACCACCATACATATCCAAAATGATGAGCTACCATCACTCAATCCTGTGCATGCAAGACCGAAGAGGACAGCTAACCCTGCCTAACACCACAAGAACCACTCCTCCCATGGATGAAGCTAGTGTACACCATGGAGCTAGCAGACCTCTACAACCACTCTACACCATCGGCTGTAAGCATTGACGAAATGATAGCCAAGGAACTTTGAAGTGCTCATCTTAATCCATCATAACCGATTAGATCTTCTTGTGCTCTGGATTGTAGACGCTCATGAAACAACAGGCAGCACCACACCACCGTCCCGACACGCACGCTTAACGCACGCAAGGCCATACAAAGCAAGCCGACCTGCTACTTGCAGGCACTACTAACACACGTAGCTCACAGCACGACAGGCAATACTGCACTGAATCAGGATGAATAAATGACACTCGATGAAACACAAAACGAGCTATGCCAAAAGGCTAATCAAGACCAAACAGCTGGACTTGCCAAAATGAGATATACATTGGTGTATACGGAGAAAATTGCCAATGCCGACAGTGCAAACTATTTCCTGCTATAGTTGGCTCAGCCCCAGCATGATGCATGCATGGGGAACCTCCCAACAACCGTGCCAAAGGTAGGATTGCACCCTAGCTGGAAGCAAGCACGAGACGAGTACAGCAACCACCAACTGCTTCCATGCGTCCCGCGCTGACACAAACAACATGTAAACAACTCCCCATAGACACATATCATGCCACATCACTGGCCATCAATCGCCTCCCAGAGCGCCTGGAGAGCTTCCTCACTGATGGAGGTCTCATCCGTCCCAAAATCCTCCAGCTGCAGGGGGATTGTGACTAGCTGCAGCACCCCTGCATCAGTGATCTTATCCACATGAGACAGGTCCAGGTTGACCAGATTCGTCAACTGAGCAAGTGCTGGAGTGCAAGCGTCAGTCAGATCATCATTGCCCCTCAGCTGCAGGCTGACAAGCTGCTTCATGTTGCAGCCAATGCCCACTGCCACCATGTCTGAGATCCCGGTGAAGTACAGCTTCAGTACTTGCAGAGACGTCAGCCGCATTAGGGGCAGAGCTGCTGATGCAAACTTAGCATTCTGCAGAGACAACTTCTGTAAGCGAGTCAAAGGGCCGAGGTGGGCGCAGAAGCTCTCGAAGTCTGTCGATTCCGGTGAGTGGGCGTCCTCAAAATCGAAAGGGGGGCGTGTGAGGGAAGTAGCGGAGGATAAGTGCAGGAGGAACTGGTGCTGTGGGTCCCGGAGGAGTTCCCTAGCAGAAGGTCTGGTGTTCCGACTAACGATGCATTTCACATCCTGGAGGCATGGAAGGTGCTTCCAATGGGCTGCGCTGGTGGCTATGTTGCCGGTGCTAGAGTGAACAGTCTTGAAGCTGGTAAGGGAGGTAATGGAGGAGAGGCAGCGCAGCTGACCTGCAACTGGGCTGTAACCTCGCAGAAGTAGACACTGCAGCTGGGCCAGCGGCTGTGCAGCAACAGCCTCCAGGCTGGAGCCCTGGTCCCAGGTGATGAGAGTTTGGATAGAAGGGGGAAGGCGAGACCCGGAAGCTATGCTGAAGAAGGCAGACAGCCATGTGAGGCGGTTGAGGTGGCTCAGATTGATCATGACCGCGATGTTTCTGGCTTTCTTGCTGTAGCCTCCGGTGTCGATGCTAAGCGTAAGCAGGCTCTGAGGCAGCTCTTGCAGGCTTGCTGTGTCAGCAGGTGCAACCCGTTCCAAGGTGAGGGAGGTGAGGCGCGTGAGGGAGGGAAGGGAATGGAGGAACGAGCTTGGAAGCGTGGTATCTTGTGCTGGTTCAAGGCTTAGCGCCTGGAGGCTTGTTAGGCGGCCGAGTGCTGCTGCAGCTGCTGAGTCAGAGCCAGAGTCGGTCTTAATGCCCCACTCAAGCCTTAAGCAGGTAAGGCTGCCAGCTGGCAAACTGCTGAGGACCATTGGGCTGCAGAACATGGAGTCGGTGCTGAACTGCTGCAGGTACTGAAGGTTACCCCCCTGCACACCTAAGTCCAAGAGCCAGCGATGTATGAGCCTCTGGGTTGCCGAGTTCGGACCGGGTGCTAAAGACCAGGTGAAGGCTGCGCAGCAAGTGGCCATGTGAAGCCACCCACACTGCAAAGCTATTCAGCTGGGCAGTCGTTTTGAGATAGAGACTGACGTCGAATCTCCCGGTCGAATACGTCCGTATTGCTTCTTTCCATTGCTTACAGGTTGCCAGCGCGTTGCAAAGAGTCCTGTAGGAGACCTCACCATGGGCCAACGCAATGGCCAAGCCCTGCATAAGGACGGCTCCGCTCAATGGCTGGTGCGGGCACATCGCCAATCGCCCCTGTTCTGCAGCAAACCTCACCTGTTCGGATACAGGCATCTATCCACAAGTGTCCACAAGTGGCTGCTCACAGTCCAGCCGGTGCAGAGTGAAACACAGCCCTGAGCTGCTGATGTGAGTTTGGCGAAGGACAGGGAGCGGCACCACGCGTAGCGAGGCAACAGGAGGTTAGAATGCAAGCAATTTGGAATGATGTGGGCCGCCTGAAGCTGTTCGAATATGGTGTTTCGGCACACGTTGTGATCACAGGCTACAGTTGGTTGCGATGTTGGGCAAAGAATACCAGGCATAGAGGCCCATGCTGGCTTCCTAATGCTCACGTTCCAGTATTGAGCTGCACACATGATGAATGATTTGTTGTACGTAGAGATTCATGCTGCTTTAGTCCCGCTGGTGACGAAATTTCAAATATCCGGTGTCGACTCGTAGGGAAGTCAGCAAATGAGCTAACCAATTCTGAAAGGAGCAATGAAACCGTCGGATTATGATCTTCATACTGATGCACCGTGTAGCTAGGTGAATAGCGACCAGCGTTTTGGGTATGGCACCTTGCCCGTTTACATCGTCATCCCGGACAGCGGAGTGACCCGCGGACTAGGGCTACACTGCTGAACCCGAGAACGTTTGACCTGAGCTTTCAAGCCCGTATATGTTCCATGCACGCGGTACCTTATTTCGGTATCCTTGTGACAACGTACTCACGGTCTCTAGCACACGCTTGGCATCTGTTTCGTACGGCGTGCGCCTTACGTTGGGTCGGTCCCATGGGGCGATCTTTCGTCTTGTTGCTGGCCGTGCTTACGGCTGGCATGCTGATGCCGCACACATACCACCATATACGTACCAGGAACAAAGTGCTTCCGCTCTTTCAGACGGAACCATGGGCTACCAGACTTGCTGAACGTGCCTTACCCGCCAACTTAACACAGAGGTTACCAAGCCTGCTCGTGCCTGATGAGCCCGCCGTGTGTGCCCCGCATGAGCACAGTCAAAAGTTCGACCTGCCCCAAGTATACCTGCGCCAGCCACGCGACTCAGATCCGTCCTTTGGCTGGAAAAGCCGTGACACTCTCCCTAGACGTCTAGGTCCAGATAGACCACCTCTGCCACTGAATGGCCTTAAGCTGGACGTCTTATACTTAGACCATGAGATGGCGATTGCTCTACATGCAGCAGCTTATCGCTCCCTTGAGCTGTTGGTTCAGTTCTTGAGAGTGCTGCTGCAGTCTGCTCTTGGGATGCAGCACTGGGATTCAGTGTGGACTCAGGTATAAACCCTGTCTGAACTTCTTACAGCAAGACTTGGAACAGCTGCTGATGCTACATGCTGATATGCAGGCAAGCTTGAGGGCCAGGTCCTTCAGTGAGCTGCAACAAGTAGCAGCAGGCCTCCTACAGCATGGAAGCAGCAGCTTGTCCATCCACCTTGCGCTGCTCGTGCCAACAAGCTCCCAGCTGCTTATGTCAGATGGCACATACAGACCACCCCTGCTCTTGTTGTACACACATAGGGGTGGTACCCCTTTGGCTGTGAAAAACAAAGCGCCGCCCATTGTCATGCTGGGGGATGTGGCAGGTAAGACAAGTTCCTGTTACTATGAATAGCATCATCTTCTGTTAGAGACAGACTGCCTTGCACTGTTAGGTTAACTTACTGTTCCCAGAAATGCATAAGTTGGAGAAAGGTGGAAATTTTGCTCAAGAAGAGTCAGATCTCTGCCACAAGAGCAGTACCTGCTTTCTTACAGCACTTCCTCCGCATGAGTAACTTAAAGTTGCTTGAGCCTGATGCACACATCATCCATTGTTTGTTGCTTACAGGTGACTGCATCACAAACCAGAACAATGGGGGTGAGAGCAGTGGTACAGCCCAAGGCAGCGGTCAGATTGGGCAAGCAGGCCAAAGCAGCAGTGGTCCAAATGGCCTCAACCAGCAGCAGTCGTCCCTTCAATCTGGCAGTGGCAATGGCAGCAGCAGCGGCGCTGGTGGTTCTGGCTCTGGCGATGGTGGTGAAGGGCAGGGTAATCAGCAGCTGCCAGATTACCCAGGCAGCACCATGGGCAGCAAGCTGACACCAGAGGATGAGCAGTTGCTTCTATCACTGAACATCCTACCATGCTCAGCGGAGCAAAGGCTGGCAATAAGCAAGGTGCTTTGGGTATACCTTGCTGCCATGCCAGTGATACAGCCCCCTAAGAAACACAACGGCATAAATGAATGCATGAGAACCGAGGATGCACAGAAGACGTGGAAATCAGGCACTCCCCAACTCTGCACGAAAGCTGTCGAGCCTCTCGGCGTGCCCAGATATAATGCTAGCTGCTGGGGTTGCCTAAGAGAAGATCTCAACTAACCTAGAGCAATGCTAAGCAACCACAGGACTAGAGCCCACGGACACTGTGGCATACTTTAGATGCTTCAATGAAAGGTTTAGTTGCCTATGAGATCGTAACTGTAGTGCAGAGGACACCATAGCGTCCTGTCAGAAGAGCCTTCCAATGAGCCCCACACAACACACTACTCTACAAGCTTCAGAACCTTGGTACGACAGCAGAAAGTGACATTACGGGCATTTGACCTGGGTGTGGATCCAGTGACAGTCAGGCATAGCTCCACCCACATCACACCTCCATTGTAATGGTGTACATCTACACTTGGCAAAGTGCCCTCTGATAGCCTATTGGGCATGGCTGTGCGTGAATCTTTGGCATCTTACGCAGGCGAGGGGGTTGGTTCTGCTCCTAAGAGCTGGGCTGGACGGTTTATGCATACAGTACGCTCTCTTTCTCAGGGTAGAGACGCAGATGGGACCATTGCAGAGTTTCTGGCAACAAATGGCCTAGCTGAGCCGGACAATGATAAACTTGCAGCTATTCCATGGCTTAAAGTGTGGGGTACTTGGGATACCATGTTGCAAGAGCCATGGGACAAGGTGGCCGCATATGCAAACCCCAGGCAATCTGTCAGCTCAAATTTGATCAAGCTTTCCACATATCATTCGTGGTTTATGACGGGAGACATCCCTCAGGAGGAGTTAGAGGCTGGCTATCCTCAGGGTATGCCAAGGTATATCAGGCACACATCAGGTATCCCGTTTACTTATGTGAAACAGTTAATGCGGTTTCGTACTGGTGCACACCATCTTGCTATTGAAACTGGGAGGTGGGCTCGTCCCAAACTGCCAAGGCAGCATCGTGTATGTTCAAAATGTTCTTGCACAGTGGTTGAGGACGAGGTACACTTTCTTTTTGAATGCCCAGCATATGATAGAATTCGTGAGAAGTATAATACCGTTTTGTTTGCACAGTTTGGAGGTTGCCAGGAAGCTTCTAGTACAATGAAGCATAATTCAGACAACGTGAGATTGTTCATGGACCAAGAGCCAAGTTTCCAAGTTGCAAAGTTTGTTTATGAATGCATGGAATTTCGGAGGTCGGAGGAATGTGAGGACTATAATCCTTACTTTGATTTGTCATTATTCGGGGATGAATGGCAAGGTCGTATTTTCGATACCTTTTCTTCTGGACCAAGAGGTGATATTGCTGAGACATTCACTTCTGATGGACCAGGTTCCAGTATTTCTGCCCATGGAGCCTAGGTTGGCTCCGTACGGGCGCCCCCTTTGAGGGGCCATGATGTAATCGTAATCGTAATCGTAACTAGATCGGTTACTAACAGACGCAGCACTTGGCACCCACTACATTACCCCGCAAGGAAACCACCCATGTTACTCTCCTGCATTCCAGCCTGAATACCTCATCACTCTTGTCTTCATTCACCATTCATGTTGGATATATCAGCATTCAGAAGTCCTTGCTCGAGATAACTTGTTACCCACATCCAATATGCCTGTAGGTACACTTCTGTAGCTAGGATGGAGAACATGACCTACTCCAACAACATCTCTGCATTGAACAACCTACACTGCACTGTACATTTGGGCAGCGGCACATGGCAACAGAACGGAACCTAAGCCCCGCAGGACTGCACTATTATCCTGGATAGCATATGTATGTAGGTTCATAATTCCCTGTCCCCACATAAATCTGGCCCCTGCTCCAACTACTAGACAGCCCTGTACTGCTCTCTGTTTAAGGCCAACTTGGCCTCTTCACATAAAAACAGAATGTATGAGTGAGCAGACAGACATGGAGGACATAGCTGTGAAGGAGGGGATTCAACATGACCCCATGTTCAAGTACCCAGTCAGAAGAGCACAACGAAATTTCAAATAAAGAAGCACCCAACTAAAAAGTATACAGTGCCTGCAAAGCCACCCGTCGCTGTGGCCGCAAACCAAGCAGTTTGCAGTTGCTAACATTGCCGTATTTGCGGTGGTCTGCATTTCGCCAGCTCAACCTCCAACCCCCTGGTGCTGCTATGGCACCTACTGCAGATGCCTGGCACCACATGCAGAAACCCCCTTAAGCCCTTTCCCCCAAAAGAAGTCGCAACAGTAGCCACAGCCAGTACAGCAGCAGCAGATCCAGAGGCCCTTCATGCCACATGTGTACTACCCCACTCCTGCACAGCAAGACTACAACAGCTACCACCTCCACTTCCCCAGCACCCCCCTCCCACATCAGCAGCTAAAGGAAACTGCTCCCACAACACATGCAGAAGCTGCCCTCCTGCACACTCCCAACCTTGCATGCTGCAGAGAGCCCAAAATGCACCTAGTGCTTAAGCTGCAGCCTTGGCAGCAAGCTGCTTGTCAACCTCATAAACACCCAGGCCCTCCTGCACACCTCCAACCTTGCACGTTGCACAGTACGGGGTATGCAGCTTACTCAAGCTGCAGCCTTTGCAGCAAGCTGCTTGTCAACCTCATACACACCCAGACCCTTGCCCACCCTCCTAAGTTGGCTCACAATCTCAGCCACATCCTTCACGCTCTCTACCTGCTCGGCCAAAAGGGAGCCCTCCACGAAGTCACACATCTGGGCATCACCAGCAGCATCAGCCACATCGTGAAGTTCACGCAGCTTGGTGAAGTTCAGCTTTTCGAGAGCTAGAGCCAGCTCCATGGCGTACAAGGCCTCGCCCTAAAAGCGCACACAACAGAAACACGTGTTTTTGGTATAGGCCAAGAGGCATGTGTGGTTCTAAACCAGGTTGCCAACAGCCAAACCTACTATAGATGGCCCCTACGATTAGGGTCGCAAGCTGCACTGTGGGAGCAAACATGATGGCGAGTTCAGCAGCAAGAAGACAAGCAGCTGATTATGGATGTGGTGGTTGGTGAAGTTTGAGCTTTTCGAGCGTGAGAGCCAGCTCCATGGCGTACAATGCCTCACCCTGAAAAGAGAAACAACGAAAGATGCAAACGTTCGGTATAGGCCAAAAGGCATGCTTTCTAAATCTGCTGCCCGCAGCGAAACCCTCCATGGACCATGACAGGAGGGTCAGGCTGCATTATGGGACTAAACTTGGAAGTAGTTCAGCAGCAAGAAAACCAGCAGCTGAATATGGGTGTGGGGTGCGTACGCAATAACGTGGTTGATGCTGATAGTTACGGTAGGCTAAGCTGATCAGCACTGGGCCCTATCACAGCTCCAGACTGCTGCAGGGAGACTATGTCACATAGAACAGAATGATAAGCTTCAAAGCATGGTGGTCCCTTTATTCTATCTTCTGGCATCACCTTTAACCTCCAGCAATGCAGTGCATGAAGTCAAATTCCCATGAACAGGCTAATCTTGCTCTCACCTTGTCAGCATGGTTGAACTCCATCTCGGGGATGCTGATACCTGAGAGCCGAACGCGTCCACCCCTGACATTCTGGTACTTCATCAGGACCTCAGCATGCTCACGCTCCTCCTCACTGGCTGCCTTGAAGTAGGCAGCGAAGCCGGGCAGACCCACATTGTCACGGTCAAAGTAGGCGTAGAGGGCATGGTACACATATGAAACATTGTACTCGATGCTGCAGAAAGCAGGTACAGAAGGGACAGTCAGGATTGTCTGAATGGCCACCAGAAGGAAGAAAACATCGTACGAGAGACACACACGCTGTAAGCAAGGCTGCAAGGAAGATAGACTTGCCAGAACGGCAGCTACACCGGGAAAGGGTTGGGCGACACATGTAAGAAGGAGGAGAACACAGATGTGATCTTGTGCGTGTTCCATGCATCTAAAGGTTGGGTACAAGTGATGAAAGCAGGGGGGAGTGGGAGAGGATGCTCGAGGACAATTACACGGAAGCCCGTACAAGCCGTGCAACCCCATGATCGTGCAAATGATTTTAGATGGCTGCGGCGACTCCGTGCCTTACTTGATCTGCTCGTTGATGGCTGCCTCACAGTCGGTCTTGAAGTTCACCCGAGCAAGAGACGACTCTGTGGTGGACCTATCAACCACCGCCAGCTCGGTCTGAACCTGCGAGCCACGAAAACAGGTCGCTTGAGAGAAGAACTTCGCGTCTGCATATTTAGAGAAAATCTTCAATGTGTTTTCCTGGTTTCATAGCAAAGTTGTGTCACGACCTCACGACCCCTGACCAGGAGCGGTAGGCCGCTTGCTCGCTGCTGTGACCATAAAGAACCTCCTAAACGAATACTTACTGCTGTGAAAGGCTCAAAAACGATGCCCGTGATCTGCTCCACCTGCTCGGTCGCCGCACGCGCAGACACAGTCCTGGCATGTCTGCATTATAAACGTCATCAGGCTGCCTGGGCTAGTACAGAGATTCTGGAATTTTACAGCAGTAATGTGGAATCCATGCTACAAAAGCGTGCAGTGCAACGTCGATTGCATACAACCAACGGGACAGGGGGCGTCGCTCACGGCACATGCCCCGAGACGATCGAAAACACACCTGCGTGGCACAACTGCTACAGCTGCCCGTATCTGTTGGCAGGACACAGTACACTGCTTTGTGGATTGAAGTGCGATGGTCTTCATCGTGGCAACGGTAGGCAGGTAGGCAAATATAAGCAGGCAGGGGTGCGGCGTACGCAGTGCTATGCCCTTCCACACAGAGGGTACAATCTTTCACGAGTGGTCTTTGCCCGACCCAAGTAGCTGAGAGCTGATCTATTGTTGGCCTTTATAGGCCTTTAAACCTTGTCCCTTCCTCAAAGTCTGTCAGCCGTTCAGCAGTTCGTCACCAGCCGCACTCGCAGGCAACTGGTTCAAAGTTGGGGTTTGGCTGATAGCTCAGAGGGCTCAGAGTCTTCGCTATGCTGACATGCCACATGGCGAGGTGTTTGACTTTATACCTTGATGCCGTGTGAGCTGCCACGCTTATTTTTGTCACATCTCTCAACCAACGCAATCTTTTACAGGTCGAGAAGATTTTACACAAACTCCTCTGAGGCACTGCTCAACTTAGAGGCCTGCTGCAGCAGCAACCAAGGCTCCTTCCGCAGCATGGCTCGAAGCTGTCCCTCTTTCAGACCAGCTGCTACAGTCGCTTCCAATAGCAACGAATAACTTCTCTCAAGCCGTCTGGGGGTCAACAGCAACAAATTCAGCATCCTCGTCCGCTCTGCGTCACATATCACCGATCCCGTGCTACCACCTTCCCTCGCAGTCGTTCCCTGCGAAGCTGCTGTGCTTGGTGCCGCTTCTACCAGCTGCTGCTTTAGCTCTGCATATGGAAGCTTCAGCAACCCACAGATTACCCTTAGCACAGCCTGCAGCTGTTGCCAGCTACGTCCCAGCAATGCAGGCTGCAGCAATACCACCCCCCAAACATCCGCAGGATCTGCAGCTAAACCCCTACACAGCTGCTGCAACTGCCTCACTACAACAGCAGCAGGCACGGTAAGAAGCACAGGCTCCTTCCCAGTCACCATCTCCAGCTCACTGCATAACCTCCTGAACACAGCAACATCATCTGCTGCAGCCATGGTAGCAGCAGCACTGCCAGCAGCAGCAGCAGTGTCAGAAGCAGCAGCAGCAGCCATGCTCCCAGCAATGTTAAAAGGAGTAGCAGCAGCCACGGTCCGAGCAGTTTCAAGAGGATTAGCAGCAGGTAATGCAACCCCTGCACTCAGCAGCGCTTCAGCTAGTTGCAACAGCTGCTGCTTCACACCAGGCCTATCTGCTACAAGAAGCAGCTGAGGGAACTCTACTGCTAGCTGCGTTGCTGCTGCTGCTGACTTTTCATTTTCTCCCTTCACACTTGCCTTTCCCTCCCTTGGCTGTTGCTGCTGCCCTTGTTGCTGTTGCATTTCCTGCTGCTCGTGCCTCCGTCCCACTTGCTGCTGGCGCTCCTCCCCCTGCAGTTGCTGATCCTCCTGCCCACGCACCTGCTGCTCATGCTCCTGCCCCCGCTGCTGTTGGTGCTCCTGCCCCTGCTGCTCCTGCCTCTGCAACCGCAGGTGCCCCTGCCGCTGGTGCTGCTGGTCCTCCTGCTCCTGTTGCTGCTGGCGCTCCTGCTGCTGCCCCTGTCCCTGCGCCTGCTGCCCCTCCCCCCGCCCCTGCCGGCCCTGTCCGTGCATCTGCTGCTCCTCCTGTGAACCTCCCAACGCTCCCTCTTCCAACTCCTGCAGCTGCTGCCAATGCTCCCACCGCTGCTGCACCACCTCCCTCCTGCACAAGTAACTCCCCTCCAGCCTCTCCAAAGCCCTACTTAAATCCCCAGCAGCGCCCACTTCTAAAACCCTAGGTTCTGTCAACACCATGGCCTGCAAAGCTTCATATTGTACTGCAGGGAGCTGCTGCTGGCAGAAACTTACCAGTGCAGCTACTTGCTCAGAGGTATTGGACCACAGCCATTGCTCTACGGCAGCGACCTCTGCAGCAGCTGTAGCAGCAGCAGCACTGTCACCAGGCCTAGCACCTGCTACTGCTGGTGCTGATGTGTTGCTGCTGCTTGTAAGGGCAACTGCAGATGCCCCCTTCACGCCGCTGTGCCTACTGCTTCTGCTATTGCTGTTATCCACTGTGCTGCTACTAAGACCCTGATGCTGCGGCTGCTGCTTGGCTTGTTGTTGCTGTGAATCTGGGCCGCCCTGCTGCTGCTGCTGCTGCCCCTGCAGATGCTGCTTGCCTTGTTGCCCTAAATTTGGCCGCCCCTGCTGCTGCTCTTCTGAAGCTCCCAGTAGCAGCGCTGCCCTCCACAACACAAGCCGCACTAGGTGCTGCTGCTGTTGGTGGTGGTGGTGTTGGTGGTTGCCAAGGTACTGTGCTTGATCTCCTCCTGCTTGCAACTGCATCTGCTGTTGCAGCTCAGCAGTGCAGAACACCTGGGCTAGCTGCTGCAACTGCTGCTGTATCTGAGACATGGGGCAGGTGAGCAACTGAGGGCAGGCTGCAATGAGGTGCAGGGCCTGGGTGCTGGGGATGTTCAACAGCAGCGCTAGATCCTCACTCCTGAAGCAGCAGAAGAAGGCAACATCTCAGGGTGTGGGGATCTTGTCAGGGGCTACGCTGCACTTATCCGAAAGCTGTGCAGTGATCTATCTTGCATACTGCAGAGGCCTTACCGTAGTAGGAAAGCACACAAAGAGCAAACTGATATTGTAGCTTGAAAGACATCCTCAATACCGGTAAAGGCCCAATTAACATGCTTTTAATGTCTTCAATCTACATCACTTCCAGACATGTCAGTATACAAAGATGCCCATCTTCTGCTTTGACAATCCGCATCATGCGACCAGGAGACGTTGCCCCAGTGTGACTTCCGCTGTTGCTGTTTTCATCTATGACAGCGTGAGGTGCGGGGCCTGCAGGACCTGTAGCATCGCATACGACATGGAGTTGAACCCCAAGCATGACTTTTGCTCACCTTGTAGCCAGCTGCTGGCTGTTGCACAACAAGAGCTGCGGCTGTTGCAGCAGCATTGCTACTGCTGCCCTTCTGCTGCTGCCAGTCCACCTCGCCAGCAACCCCAGCCGGGTCTCCAGTGTGTCAGGGTGAAGAAACACCAGCCTAGGGTTTTGCAGCACACACCCCACAGTGGTTTGCATGCTAAACCCTAGGGCCCAAGCTAAGCCTCTGAGCTTCTGCGCTACTTCTAGCGTCATGAAGCACATGAGGCCGGGGATGGTGGTGTATAGCCGCCTCACTAGCTCAGGGTTTAAGCTGGTGGAGGAGGTGAGGGCAGCCACCCGTTCAGACACTGCAGAAGGAAGCAGCAGCAGCAGCAGCAGCAGTAAGAAGTGACAAAGGCCATTACCCACCCGCCAGTAGTGATTATCATCAGGGAGTATGGGTAGATTGATCAAATGTAGTTTGCTGGCTTGGGTGTGCAACACATCTGTCTAGTCAATGGTGTGTTTGGTCGGTTCGACCTAGCAGCCCTTTGCGGTTGCCACACTTTAAATGTTTGTTTGTTTGTTTTGCAATGCAGACAAGGTCTGTGGATCAAAATATGCTGTAACCTTTCTGGGGACCATTGAAAGCCTTGAAACCCAAGCAGAGTTGAAGGTCACTGCTGGCGTACCGGTCCACGCAGGTAGTCACTCGTAAGAGGACAGCAACTGGATGATTGGCATGACCTGCCAAAAGCACAGGCGCAGAAAATTGATGGGATGCTGGGGTACAAACTCTGCCAATGAGATAATCATGAGGACACATGGAACCTGGACGTCTCAGTAATCTGGGAGAGGTGCTGAAAGTATGTTGCACTGCAAAGTATGCTGATGGCCATGATAGGCTACCAGCTATCCTTCCAGAATCAAACTATTATGATGACACCATGCCGGTTTTTCACGCCAGCCCTTGCATGGTTTGTGCTCTGTTCCTTCCCACTTACACACCACTTCTTGAAAACTTGGCGACAGCTTCAGGAACGTCTCGGGGCGCTGGAAGGAGTCATTGAAAGGAAAACCACCCCTCCTGAATGCCCTGCTTCTGTTCATCTGCTGCTGACTGTTGAACTCCCGCTTCTTCAGGTACAAACGTACGTCAGCATCGGCGTAGTGTGGGCCATACTTATCCCAGAGCTGCTTCAGAAAAATGCTCTTCTGCTGCCTGTTTGTCAGTCTTTGTGGGTCGGGAGTTGTTGCGGGTGCTTTCACTGCCGCTGGCTTATCTGCTGCTTGCCTTGTGCCTCCTAGTGCTGGCCTTCCTCTTCCTCTCCCAGCTCCCACTGCTGCTTTTCGGGTTGCTGGTTGTATAGCTTTGTTATCATCTGCTGCTGCTGGTGCTGGTGCTTCCGGACCTGGAACATATGTTTTGGGGAGTGGGCCTGGCAAGGTGGGCATGGAAGAGAGGGCAAGTATCTGAGAATTCCGAATTCAAATTCGCACAGAACTCCTAGATCCATGGAAAGCTGCCAGGCAGAACAGACATAAAACTACTTGTCCTAGCACTGCCCTTGCAGCTTTCTGTTACTGACCCCGTTGTCTTGCCTCTCAGACGCAGTGGCTGTCCCAAGTGTGAGCATGGAAGCAGACGAGGCTTGAATTTACCTGCTGCATCCTCCTCCGGTGGAGTCTTCTGCTTTTGGCCTGCTTTGGACAACCTCTCTAAGCGTTTCAGCCGTTTCCATGGCTGCTGAGACGACGTTGCGTACGTCCTCACATTTCCCCTGTTGGTAGGCAGATGGAGAGAACAATACGAACCAGCAAGCTGAGATGGCCACAAGGCGAGACCCCAAGAGGGTGGCACCGCACACCGCATGCGACTTGGCAACATGATCCTCCTCTGGTCTCTTGCAGCGGAAGTCCTTGGTCTGGACTGGATTCTAACTTTGCAAGCTTCGCTGGAGTCCGTGCCTAGGACATAGACAAGGACAAAGTGTCTGCGAGTGTTTGCGGTACTGCATGTGCAAGTACACCAAGCTCGTGCACATTAGAAAAATACAATGGATGCTGGCCAGTGGAGACCCTTTGACCTAGTTTAATAGGTCGGGTTTGCATCGTTACATATACACATAAACCATTGGATGGACTGTCTATATGTTATAGCTACATCGTTACGACACAGCTAGTTCCAGACCGTTTGGGTTTGAAATGCTAGCCGCTCCCTGCCAGAGTGTTATGGCCAGGAGCGCTGAGGCATAGCCTTTGAAGCTTATCCGGCATCGGCAAAGGAGGTCGTAAGCGACTTGAGGAGCTGCAGTATGGGGAGGAAAGATAAGAAGCAGGAGACAGCAGAATCACCAGCATCCAGTAGCGAAGGTTTGCACAACATTGCCACTTTGCAACCGTTCAGAGGGTTACCTTTCACCAAGGCAGACTTTTCTGATTTACTTGCAGAGGAAGGGAAAAGGCACGAGCACAGGTCAAAGCACAAGAAGAAGAGCAAGCATAAGAAGGTATGCCTGCTCTGCTTAGGACCTTGCTGCTAAGGTGTCCGGTCCTGTCGCATGCTGTGTTTAAGGCCCAAACGCATCTAAGCCAGGCTTGGATAGGCAAATCAGTGGTGATTTGCAGCATGGTTGCAGGTGAACATTCACAGCATGGCCTGTTAGCTGCTTAGAGTCTTTGCCACAGCATAGCCTTCTGTGCAGTATAAAGTGCTCTCTAGCCATGCCTGCATGCCGCTAAGCCATGGAAGTCTGATGGCAGGCTGATCACCTCAGCTCATTTGTGGACCTTAGCTAGCATCCATTGCCAGAGCTTGTCCTGCCATCTATGAACACAGGACTCCTTAGAATGGATCACGCAGGCTTAATTGTAATATAATGCTTTACAATCAAAGCATGCAAGAGCACACTCTCCGCCAGCAACCATGCATGCTGTGCTCTCCAACCTCAGCTCATTGCCATGCCAAATCCTACTAGCGAGTTAGCCACGGCCCACTTACCTGTGCTTTGCTTTCTCTCTATGTATGCATGTACAGCGCAAGCACCACAGCTCAGGCTCAGACTCAGATGATGAAGTTGCTGCTGCCAAGGCCTTCCTGAAGCAGCATCTGCAGCAACAGCACGGAGCTGCAGGAGCAGAGGACCCACCCAGCAAGAAAAGGAAGAAGGACTCCAAGAAGCACTCCAAAAGATCAAAACATTCAGGTTCAGCATCAGAATCAGAGTCTGACGGTGGTGATGGGCATCGTCTCCCTTCTGGAGTGCAAGCTATCAAGAGTGATGACTACTTTGTGAAGAGTGCAGAGTTCACAGCATGGCTGCTGGAGAAGAAAGGGGTGTATTTCAACGGTGAGGCAGGGGGCAGGGTCTTTGAAATTTCATTATGTTTTCAAGCCACCTGGGTCGTCCTGAAGTGTGTCCTGGTGGATATGGGGAGACTTGAAGGCGGTTAAACATGGAAAACTTGGCTTCAAGGCTTGCACAGCAACCGTCCTCCAGGTGTTTAGGGAAACGAAGGTTACAACACCACCAGGTGTCCCGGAGATCTGAGTGGTAAGTTGAAACCTATGAAGTGTATTAGTGAAACGTTACTAGGTTGGTAATGGAAACGGGGCATGCACGTGGTCTTTCCTTTTCCAGGAACTCCTAAAGCACAGGAGGCAAGGCTTTATCAGAAGGTGAGTAACATCTCCATAGGATTTGTCAGAATGGTCGAAATGCTGAGATTCTCATGTGTCATGTTCCTTTATTGCAGTTCGCTTAAGAATCTGTTTAGATGCAGTAGGAAAGGACTGGGTTTGCTAGAAACGATGCTGTCTCCTGCTGCTTTTCTGTTCTGCAGAGCTGTCAACTGTTGAAGCACGTGGCATGTTCGGGGAAGACTTTGTGCCTGCTTGGAACAAGGGGAAGTTGAAGCTGGATTATTACAAGGGGCTGGTGAAGGCACCCATGGTGCGTACCACACACAAGTGGGGGTTGAAAAAGGACGCTGCAGCAGCACCTGGGGAGCAGGGACTCATGGCTTACCTGAAGGACGAGGACGAGAGGTGAGTGCTCATGACGCGTAGGAAGGGTTATAGCAGTCTTTAGACTGCTGACAGTCTGCTATAACCCTTCCTATGTGTCTCCTGGTGGCCTGGCATGGTGGGCAGGCTGACAAAACCACGGGGCTGCAGCTTGGGATGCAGTTACCCTGCTCCCTGGGGTGGAGGATGCTACTGGTGTGTAGGGGCAGGTGCAAATTTGACGCACGACTCTACATTACATATGCAGATCTGTAGAGCATGCTGATGGGAGGGGAGGTGAGTGCTCATAAAGGTGCTTCTCTGGAAAGCATCATTTGCTTGTAGCCAGGATAGCTTGCTGGACAAGGGCATGGCAAGGGGGATTGAAATGGGTTTTTTGCAGCCCGAGTGAAGATGCAGGCGCAGTGTTTGTTGCTTTTGAGGGGTGGACTCGCAGAAGACTTGCTCTATAGCATTACTTTTATGGTTGAAGTGGATGGAGGGTATGCATGGGGTTCTTATACGTGGAGAAGTTTCTGTGTTGCTAAAAGCCAATGTTACCTGTGTCACCAGGCATGATTGCTGATGCACAGACAGCCACTGCTGGCTTCTCCTTTGTAGCTTGAATTATGCCTGGGCGCTATTCCTTCTAGCAATTAGCCCCTAATTGTATGTGGTGGCTGCAGGCGTGCATCAGCTCATGCTGCTGGCTGGCAGGAGGCCAAGGTGTCCAAGCAGCAATGGAAGCGAGAGCAGAGGGAGCAGTTGGATGAGCTATTACCCAAGGCAACAGGAGGCACTCGTGAAGCTCAGGTACGGCAGGGCAAAAATTGTGTTCTGGCAGGGTATGGCTGTGCTGCACGGGCTGAAAAGAGCTACATTTCTTCCGACAGCATTCCATCTAAGTCCTACTTTTGAACCGTTTTGCTGATTGCCAGAAGCAGCCATGCCGTGTGTGTTGGTCCTGCATGTTTGGATGGATTTGGACCCTTGCCCAAGGGCACCGACACTCTGCTTTTTGTGCTGCAATCTGTCTGCTTTATGGCTCTGCTTCAGCAGCCTTGCATGCCCTGAGAGTGGGTCGTCAGCACTGTCGACATACGGTACTCACATATGCTGTACCTCAAAACTCATGTGGTAATGGTCTTTCCGGTGATGCCGCCCCTGCTGCTGCTGCTTGCAGATAGAGAAGCGGATGGCCCGGCGTGAGGCTGCACGAGCTCGTGAGGACAGCCCTGAGATGTTGCGGGTTGTGGGCGGTGGGGACATCATGGGAGGGGATGACTCTTTTCAAGCTGCCAAAGCAAGGTATGCTCACAGAGTGCTCAGGTTGACTATGGGCCTGATATTTTAATGAGTTCTTCATGCACACGATCACGTGGATCTGCTGGCAGGGACGCTTGAGGGGTGTGAATTCTGTGGCATTTTGTGTGGTCGTGATATGTTTCAGCACGCCAATGATAGCGTGCCTCCTTTTGGGGGTCTTTCTTGGGCAAGTTGCCACACCACTTGCGGTTGCCACACTTCAGGATAATTGTTTGTTTGTTTGATTCATGGCAACAGTAAACAAAAACTGACACATATAATGACATAGGCGTAAGCAAACAAAAAGATAAAGGTCACCTCAGGGTGTCAGTAACAGGCTCGTGATTGTCGTACACCCTCATGTTGGAGTCAGGTTGTAACCTCTGCCAGAGATGCCATTTTCCACACCATCACGTGGTGTAGAAAACACAGAATGGTGTAGGTACAGCACCTATTACTTTCATGTGGCCACTCAGCACACTGCTCAGACTCTAGATTCTGTAACACAGAAAAGCTGCAGCTTGGTGGCCACAAGAGAGATTGACGTAGCTCAGAAAATTTGAATGTTGGATCAAGACTCTGTTCTGTACCATGCAATTCACAACACTGTGCATGCAAGCAGGAGCGAATTTGCTTGACTTCAACATGTACTGTCCATTCCTTCCTGGTATACTACTAATTATCTCAGTCTTCCTGCAGTACTGACCTTGCAACGTGAGCTGAAGGGCACTCATGCAGCGTGATGATAGCACCACACAAGCTGAGGAAATCGTGTCACACTTGCTGCCTGTTGTTTCTTCTCAGGGAGGCCCAACGGCAGCAAAGGCGCACCAAGCAGGCAGCTGCACGGCAGGAGGTTGTGGCGTCTAAGCTATCGGCAGCGGCAGAGGCAGAAGCAGCTACGATGGCACAGTTCAGGGCAATAGTCCAGGCTTCTGGGGGTAACTTGACTATACCCAAGAGGCAGGGTTAGGAGAAGGGGCAGCAGTGCATTGGTGGTAAGATCGACGCAGGAGTAGGGGCAGCAGAGCACCGGTTGTGAAGGTAATAGTGCTTCCGTTTCATGGCAGTATTTCTTCTACCCGTTCAGGAAGGGGGAATTGGCATTGATTTAAGCCTGCAGTCTTGGCCACCGTCACAGGGCAAACGACAGCAAGAAGGATTCCATCTACCTGTAAGGTCCCAAATTCCTAGCCCGTTTACCGGTAGCATGTGAATGTAGACGACCTGCTTTTGAGTTCTGCCCGCCATCGTGGCCCACCTCACGGACGCAACGCACGCCGGAGTGAAAACCGTGGCCTTTTCGACAGTAAACGTGCAAGAAGGTTTTACCTATGCCGGTCGTATTCGTCCCCATTGGTCCCAGGAAGCTATGCCGTGCGGGGAGCAGGTATCAGTTTTGTCAACTCTGGAGCAGTACGACTCTGTCGAGTCGTACATCACACAGAATGATGCATCGAATCAAGGCCTTCCGGTGATGTATGGAGCATCCTAAGGGCGCATATAATTGCATCAAAACCTGTCAAGGCTATTTTGTCAGGAGAGAGACTGCTGAAAGCAAAAAGAGTCCCGTGAGTGGGCCATCGCGACGGTGACTGCCTTCGCACCTTGTCTAGCACCGCTCTTGCGTGCTTGGAGCAACCGGTACGTCACGGAGGTCGGAACCTAAAAGTCGATAACAGTTGAAAATAAGTTGATATCACAACTTCGCTTGGTATTGACATGCCCTGGTATCGCCGATGGTTGCACGGAACTATTCTCTCTGCAGCCTTGAAAACGGCCAGCTGGTTGCAGGCACGGGTAAAATGGGAAGATGGAAGAAAGCAATAATGTGCTGCATCGTGGTGCTGCTGGCACCGTTGCAAGGTGAGCTCTTCATAACAAGCATGAGTGGCAGGGCCAACATGAAGCAATCAATCAATCAATCAATCAACATGAAGCAGCAAGCAGGATTCCATTACAGAGACACTGCACCCTCTGGAAACCATAACTACACGAGTTGCATATCAGACACTCAATATAAGTGGAGGCTTCACCCTCTCTAGCAAAAATGAGAGCAGTGGTCTCAGGAGGTGGCAGCAGCAGCAGCAGGCCCTTAGGCCCCATATCATGGTAACACCCGCAGCTAATTGTGTGTTGTGACTCCTCTGACAGCTAAGATAGCCGAGCAGGGCTCACCACATACATGCGTATCAGTCAATGCATCCAGCCTTAACAGCCCAGCTCAGAGGCCTTGCCAACCTCTGCAGCCTCTGACTACTTACGAAATTATTTCAAATTTCAATTTCAATAGGGATTTTGCTGCCACCTTCCCGTGCAGGTCATGCGGCACGGGAGATGTCCCCCACTTCTTCCATCATTCCTCGCGACATGCCGCAATCACCATCCACAGTTTCCTCCAAGGCATCTCAACCATCTCCCACAGCCCTCCAGGCCGCAGTCCAGTCAGGAGAAGCAGCTGTTAGTAGCCTCCTCGGCTCTGTCGCAATGAACAATCAGCAGCTGGCCTCCTATACTCCCGCCTTGCTTACCAGGCCCATCTTGGGCAGATGTGCTACCGGTATCCCAATTGAAATGGGTCCTGGGAACATCTTCTGTGCTACCGGCAATGCAGCTGTCATCCAGCAGGATTTAAACACAGAATTTGACAGGACTACCAAAGCACTCACCACTGCACTCCAAAACAGAGTATCGCCGTTTGACACGCAAATGTTAGGCGCGATATTTAAAGCAGTCGTGCCTTCCCCCAAGGCCCCAACTCCCTCCCCCAAATCACCCACCCCTGCACCAAAGTCTCCGTCCTCTGGTGCACCCGCTTCCAAGACCCCTAAACCCTCTCCTCCCAAGTCCCCAGCCCCCAAATCCCCTACCCCTGGTGCAAAACCCTCCATCCCTAAGGGATCCCCAACACCCGCCCCCAAAGCGTCCCCCACGCCAGGCTCTAAGCAGGCCCAGGGACGCCCAGAAGCCATGAGCTCGTCCACCCCAGCTGCTAAACCCTCCAGCCCAAAGTCCCCAGCTTCTAAACCCTCCAGCCCGCCAAAGTCCCCCGCACCAGCTGCTAAACCCGCCGCCGCCCTTTACGTAGACCCTGCAGCATTGTTCAGATCAGATCCAGCTAGTAGCTTTGGGGACAGGGGCATGGACCTGCTAGCTCAATCCATGGCTCAGGCGGCACGGGAGGTAGCCGAAGCAAGAATGTCCCTGCTGAATGGTGTGAAGGGGAAGGTCACTGCAGATGTGAACAGTGCCACCAACATGGCTAAGTCTATTTTGGATGGTGCAAACAAATTGGCTGCTGCAGCTAACAAAGTGGCTGCACCTAAGCCAGTCAGTCCAGTTGCCAATCCCAAGGCAGGTCCGCACTGAGGGCAGCAGTGATGTACAGATAATGCACAGAAGCAGTACAAGCAGCAGTATAGGTGGAAAGGCAAGGTGGTAGAAGTAGCGGCAGGACAGGAGTACTGGCGGTGGAACATGAGGTGGAACAGGAGGTGGAAGAGGAGGAAGTGGGGACAGAGGATCCCTTTTAAGCATTGTTTGCTTGTGATACTGGCATGCGTGCATGCTCATACGTCTTCTGGATATCTCGTTTTCCTTCTTCATGGGATAGGCATGGCTGGCCAGGAACTGCAGATTGCTACAGGGCACGGGATATTTTCATTCTACAAAGAAGCACTGTCCAGGTCATTTCACAGCAGGGGAAGGGAAATACCTTGATTGGGAAGATGTTATGCAACAGCAGGCAAGGACAGATTAAAAGCAAGTAACAGCCGCTACCTGACGAGCAGTCGCTCTGATCTTGCTGCTTTAATGACGGGGTTGTTGCCTGCTTTGGTTACAGTTGAAGCAAGCAGGGTTAGTAGTTGACTTATTGGCAGCAACTTTATTTAGTAGTTGTTATAGTGGCAGCACCTGCTGCTGTTTGCTGGTTGTGGCTACAGCAGGGTGCACGGATACTACTGTTGGCTACCCTCCACCGCTTATCTTACGGGGTGCCGTGGGGGTGGTGCATCCCAATGCTGAACGATTTAATATCTATAGTATGCCTATTGTTGCATTATGAGGAAGATTGCAATGGAGCTTTGCAGCCATGGATACTGTACCTGAGCAGTTTGGCATGTATGTGCGTGTGTGTCTGTGTTGAGAAAGTGGCTTTAGCCGGCAAAACTAAGAGCCTAAACGGATGTCCAGGAATGATTTGTTGACATGGGTGGGGTGCATACTGTCGAAGACGTATACTCTGCTCATTGGCTCATCGGCGAATAGGCTTGTGTCGAGTGTTTTCTTAATAAGATATGTTATTACTGTGTCGCTTGGAACTCGTGGGGTGCAGTTTACCACTGTCGAACTCCAGGAGCTTATGGCTCTGTCTGGCAGATCGCACCTAACAGTCTGCGCACCCTTGAGGACCGCGCAACTTTTTTCGATCCGTTTTTTGTGCTGTAAGGAGATGATGCATGCGATATTTTTGTATCAGTAAATCATTATACATCTAGCGCGTCCGGTGGATGCCATTAGCAGCATAACAACTCTGCGGCTGTTCTTCCCCTGCTGTCGGAACATGCCCCATATTCGCAACCACCTTCGAATGCAACAGTTGGCCTCGTACAAAGCCGCCTAACATCACAGGGCTGTCTTTTAGGTTTGGTAGCTTAAGTTCAATGCCACTCCAAGCGGACTGTGCGTGCGGTCGCCCCTACAATATGCCTCCCAAGCATCGCCATGGAAGCACAATGAAAGTTTACAGAGGGCAATCTCCGCAGGGTTGCGGCAGCTATGTACTGAACGCAACCCCATATACCAGCCATGCATGTCCCCCTACGCTTTTATCTCTTCCTGACAGTTCTCGTCGAGATGCTCTGGCCAACGACCGATTGACAATCTTGCAGTTTTCCAAAAGTGCTTAGACAGATCTAAGCTTGCAGATGGGACACGACTCGATTGCAAGAAGGTTCGCGCTGGGCGGTTGTACCATGTGTAGGTTATTTGAGGCTTTTGGTCACACTGAAACGTCGAGATGCTCGAGACATCAGCGTGAAATAGGAAGACATTCCAAGAGCTCCCCCGGGGATTGCAGCATCGCACATTGATCATAAGCCATATTGGTGCTTGGTAATGCTAGCTGTAAACAGTTTGACACCGTGGCTGCTCTAAACGAGCAAGTTGCGCGGTCCTCAAGTGTGCGCAGAATGTTAGGACTTAAAGGTCTGGCATTGCATATCACGCAGCAAACTTTGCAAAGCAGCGTTTGGTATGTTCTGTCGTCGATGGTCATACATGAGACAGCAGCAGTGTGCCAACCAATGTTCTCCTCCACCATAACGTCCTGAAGCCGGTTCCACAACATCCTTTGGAACCAGAACTGGACTTCAAAAGAGGCCTCTGGAACCGATATTTTCCAGGGGGCCATGCCATGTCGATGCGCAGCATCGACCCAGGCAGGAGGCGGGGGTCCAGGGGGGAGGAACAGCCCCCCTGGTGGGGTCTGGGGCGAAGCCCCAGGAGCCAGCGATAATTCCCACTTATAACCATCAATTGTACAATGGAATTTGCTATTCTTCCACTCAGAGGGTTATCATACATTTAGTAAGAAACTTGCTGGAACCAGCATGTGACATGTTGGCCAGAGGGTGGCCCAGGGCTGGAACCAGGAACTGAGATGTTTGGCATCGCTGGAACCGTGGAACTGGGCACAATTTGCCCTGGAACCGGAACCTGGAACCGGCTTCAGGACGGTACCACCATGGGCAGTTCGTATCACATTAGGTAACACTCCTATGATTGGGTCTTAGCGTAGCATTGCTCCCCATGCTAACCCATGCTTTCTTACATGGGATCCTCACCCACGTTGGACCAACATGCATGCATGGCCGGAATTCAAACACTGATCAGCTCCTTCAAGTTGCAAGCCCAAACAACAGTAGCACTGACTACGAGCACTATCCGGCTTGACAATTGAAGGTGGAGAAGGGCAGTACTATTCCATTGAAGGCAAAGGACAAAGCACAGGTGGGTTCAAGACAAGAAGAGTACGCAAACGGGTAACACATTGGCATTGTAGAGCAGCTACTTTAACCCGCCTTCAACCCCTATCTCCTCTTCTGTATCTCTGGAGCTGACTGAGATAAGTAATATGTCACTATGGTAATCATTGCCCAATTGTGTTGGATTTTTTAGCCGGCATTTTCGGGACTGCAAAACCTATGGATGGTACACGGCCTGCTATAACATTTAATTGATCCCAGGGTTTGGATGCTTCTTCTTATCTTGTTACCATCCAACTTGTTCCATCCTCTTCCTAGCAGTGCCCATAACAAGTACCCGTCAGCCTGATCTGCTAAAGCGTATGTTAGTTGTTGACACGACTTACTGCCTTGGTTACTGTCTGTTGGAGCCCTGCCAGGCTTCCACCGGCAAATGCCGTAGGCCCAAGGAAAAACACGGTCAAACTGCTGTATAAATTGCATACACATCACCAGCACAAACGAATTGCATGCAAGCGCAAGGGAACAGCCGCAACCACTGTGGCTCCAAGCAGAATCATTGCATCTTCATGCAACTTGCTGCCCCACTTCCCGATCTCTGTGCTGAACCTGGGCTATCGTAACCAGAAGCACCTACCTTAGACACAGGTGGGCTCCCAAGCATGGTCTCACTAGCCAAAATCCTCCTAGTCCCAAGCCCATGCCCAACAGAACCACGTCCCCCACCTTGCATTCCTCCAGTGCTACTCCCCTTTCTACCTTCACCAGCTGCAGCTGCTGTTACAGCCCTCCCAAGGCCAGGTTCCGATGAGCGCTCAATGAGGCTATCATGTTGCTGCCATGGCAGGTCCAAGCTTCCTTTATTTGCACCCAATGGTGGCCCCGGCGCCTTGTCCCTCACCCTTTGCTGTTGCTGCTGCTGATGGTTCCAGTCGCCCAGCTTAGAACCACTCTCACCAGCAGCAGCAGTAGCAGTAGCAGCCCCAGGATGAGATGGAGCTTCATACAACCCCTTCAGGCTCCCAGTCACAGGCACAAACCTTCCCTCTAAGCACTCAGCCATCGCGTCTGTAGGAAGCAGGTATGCCTGCTGCCTCCTGCGACCTTGCTGCTGTGACAAAACCGCCGCTGCTGCTCCATCACAGTCTGTTCCCCTGTCCCTCCCCGCCCACTCCTGTGTCTTTCCATGTCCTCTTAAGCCTCTGTCAGTGAGGTGGCCCGTTGTTAAGCCCGCTGCTTCTGACCATCGCGCTGTATTATGAGTAAGCGCCTCTGATCCCAGATAACCCCCAGCAGTGACGCTTCTCCTGCCTAGCCCAGACAGTGCGCCCTTCCCAATCCCTGCTGCGGCTGCGGATGCTGGGCTCAAGCTCCCCCCATCATCTTCACTGGTTGCATATGGGGCTCGCAGAACATAGGACGGGAGGCTGCTTCGCCTGCCGCTGCATGCCAAATACGAAGGAGGACCAGGGTCCTGTGTGTCACTGACTATCCTGATGTGAAGCCCCTGCTTCTGACCAGAATCAGCTGTGCTGTCAGCTCGCTGCGTTGCTGCATATGCGTCCGGGCCACCACTGCTGTTGCTGCAGGCCCGTCGACCTTGAGTAGGACAAGCTCCTAAATGCTGCTGCCGCTGCTCCTGCTGCTGTACTCGTCCATCACCCCCTAAGCTACTCCTAAACCCCTCCCTGTAGGTCCCTTCAACCCCTTGCCCCTGCTCCACATTACTGCTTCGCCACTTAGCATTACTCAACCCTGCTTCGGGCATGTGACCACTGCTGTGCCGCTGCTGCTGGTGGTAATGCTGATTCCTGCTGCTGCACAGGAGGTCCGCACCCGATGCTTCCTGATCCAGGTCCCTGCACCCCTCCAACAGAACATCTTCCCACTGCTGGTGCTCACATGCTTTGCTGCTGCCATGGTGGCTGGGGGCTGACTGCTGCTGGTGATGATGCTGGGTTGGTCCAAGGCTGCTCTCACTACCCTTGCGTGAAAGGTGAATGCTCCCCAGCTGCCCAGAGATGCTCTTAGACAACGTACTGCTAGAGGTTGACAGCAATGCAGAGTCATTTCCATGTCTGCTAAGGAGCACATTGCCCTGCTGCTGCTGATGGTGTTGATGGGCATAGTGGTCTCCATGGCTGCGTCCATAGCCTGCAGGCGGCTCACTCACAGTGGCTCGCTTGCTGCTTAACTGGCTTTGCCGCTGCTGCTGCTGCCGGTTGCTATAAGAAGATGGTAAGACAGGTTGATCCGATGCTACAGCCTGCGAGCACAAGATACAGGAGGGCACATATAAAGGGACTTGACATGCAGAAGTCTGGCTGCTGTGTTATGCTGCATGGTTGCAAGAGGACGCTGGCGCTCGCATGATCCAGGCACAACGTTTCAGAGAGCACGACGGCAAACAGGAAGCTGAGAGCTGTAGATATGGGCGCCAGGCATAGAACCAGGAAGCATAAGTTTAGAGGCCGCTCCAAAAGAAATATGGAAAGATCAAGCGATTTGCACGCCGATTTGCATGCCAGTGCAAATGGGAGGAAGTGCTCTCACTTCAGAGAGCTCAGTCAGCCAACAACCCCACTGGAGAGCTCGCACAGCATGAGCATGGCTCAGATAAACTGTACTTGATATGGGTACTCGACGCGTTAATAACATGCTGAAAGGGGAGGGGTATGCACCACACCTGGCCCCTGCTGTTTTGCGCACCTTCATACTGCTAAGCGTATGGTATGGACCCATGCTTCCAGGGGTGTGGAGCCCTTGCTGCTGTTGATGCTGCTGCTGGCCTCTAGAATACTCCCCCTGCTGCTGCTGCTGCTGCTGCTGCTGGTCTTCACTAATGTCCCAGCGCCTCCGGGAACCAGTTCTGTGCTGCTGCCGCTGCTGGTGCTCAAAGTATGCTTCAAACACCACAAAGTGATTGTTCTGTGGAATGTAGTTTGACAACCCTGCAGCAGCATCACATACCGGTATAAGATGACGGCATGGAACATTTTGAGGACACATGTACGTTAGAAGTGACCCCCTCAATCCACCTCGGCTGCTCAAATTGTAAGCCACCCACCTTGGAACAACATTATATTGAAGGCTGCAAGCACACCGTCAGACTCAGAAAATACACATGAGTGACTGATTGTCTCAAGAAGAGGCACAGAACCAACATGAGCATGCTCTCAGCCCTTATTTCCGAACTACGAGGTATTGTCTGATCTCGCCCTACAGTGCTATATCACGAGGCAGTACGAACAGTCATCTTCTTGCATTACCTGTGCCTAAGCTGGATGATGATATGCTCCATTGCCGCCTAGATACTGTAGTGCAAATGGCCATAAGAGCAAGCCATGCAATCAGCACTGAAGCCTGTGCCATGAATTCGAAAGCTATTGCCTGCGCCCCTAGCCTGTGTCACACGTGGATATATTCAGCACAGAAGCTGACTTTGGGCCCTGCCAAGCTCACCATAGTGCTTGTGAAGGAATGCCAAGAGCTTAGGGCTTGGTCTATCATAGGCCACAAGGTGTGGCTGCAAGCCCTCCGTGTCAAGGAAGTGCTGCACAGCATCAGACAGGAAGACATGTCAATCAGCAACTCAGCATGAAGCCACAAGGCA
The DNA here is from genome assembly GCA_963556185.1 of Pseudopediastrum boryanum. Taxonomy (NCBI): domain Eukaryota; kingdom Viridiplantae; phylum Chlorophyta; class Chlorophyceae; order Sphaeropleales; family Hydrodictyaceae; genus Pseudopediastrum; species Pseudopediastrum boryanum. The sequence continues at coordinate 1,333,432 of OY744494.1, forward strand.
CACCTACCACTACTGCTTGCCCTCATGCAGATTCCATTACACCAGACATAAATTTTAAGCCATCGTAGTGTTCCACACATGAGAAAAGGCACCTGCTAGGCTGGGATGCAGTCTGTGGGGCAGTGCAGCACATGAATTGTGCATTGAATTTACAGCCCACAGATCCGAGCAAGACCTTCCCTGACACAGGAAGCATCTCACTTGCATGAACATCATAGCATCCGGCTGACAGAGAACTGTTGCAATTCAGAAGTCTGTGTAGCAATAGCTGCAGCATAGGGCAGAGGCACCTACCTCAAAAAGGGCTTTTCCTATGCCTGTGCGCTGGCATGACTCGTGCACATAAAAGTCCAGAAGACACTGAGGCTCCAGCTCATGCACAGCACCCGATGCCTGCAGCATAAGAAGAACAACCATACAACGATGAGGGTAAGGGATCTGCTGCTCCGAGCATAAGGTCAGCTGGACATGTGCCCCAGGGCTCACAAGTTTTCAGTTGCATTGCATTCTTAGGATGGCAGGCTTGACCAGGAGATGGAAACGTGCTTAGTAGATGTGGCAAAGTTGCGGCAGCACTACAGCATAGATGTCGGGCCCATCACTGCGGCAATGTGGCTGCTTACATGCACACACAGGAGTCTGGATGCTATGAACTGGGTAAGTGCCAAATGCAAGCACTGGCCATGTGGCTGCCAAGCACGCAAGTTTTATACCTGCTAGAAGATTGTTCTGGAGCATAGCATGTGATAAACTGCATGTCATGAGTTGGTGCCTTTCCATGCCATTGGTCTTGCTACTGCATGGACGTTTGAGAAATTGTAGACCATGGTACAAGATATGTGTGATGAATGCTGTGCAAGGGAGTAAGCAAGGGCTGATTGTGAGGTGTGATCTCGCTTCAGTGGGCTTCCATCTCACCCTGTGTATGAAGAGCTTCTTCTTGCCGACTTTGATGCCACCAAGCAAGGTGCAACCCCTGGGGGATTGGATGAAGCAGAGGTACACCCGCTGGTCACTGCTGCGCAAACGCCATACATCTGTAATGGGCTTAGAGAGGCCCTGTAGCAGGATGTGGGGTGGTGAGCAGGGCATAGCAATAGTGCTGAGCCTGGACTGGGCCTTTGAAAGTAGGCATGCCTTGAGGCATGTCTGTAGTTTTGCTGCGTTGACGACAGAAGCGACTTGCCTGTGCTTTAGCTGATAGAGTTCCGAAGTCCTCCAAGATGAGGCGAAGCTTGTGGAATTCTACCTCAGGTAGACGAGCTGCACGCAGTAAGGGGTCAAAACAATGCAGCAAGCAGCTTGCTTCTGCTTGCTGAAACTTCTTACCGATGACTTGAGCATCCCAATGGCTTATACTGCGTCCCTGTGCCCGAAAACTGTTTAGTAGATGTACTCGTGAGATAGGCATTCTCCTGGTCAAAGGCACTGACCTGGGGTGCAGAGCCCAAAGAGAGAGAAAAGTCCATCACGACCCAGCTTCTGCAATCTCCCTTTAAAACACATTGAGGCTTGGCGTCCCTGTCTATTGCCTTTTGCAAACGGGCTTATAAGAGAAGCGCATCAGGTGCATGGCAGGACGGACGCTTTTTTGGTATCCCGGACAGACGGATTGGAACCAGTAATTGGATGCAGCGATGTACCACCAGTGCAATGAGTGGTCCAATCGCCCTTTGTAACGGTACGACGGTGTTGACGGAGTGAGCGGGTGCCTGAAAGTGAAAGTGATGAACCTAACCACAGCCGAAGTCCGGCCTTCAAATCCAGCTATGAAAATGCCTACAGTCTGAATTGGTGCCTTAGTGTGGACCGTGATGATCTACTGTGGACTGAGAGCCGTGAACACAGCATGCATACAGTAGCACGGCGGCTTGGAGTATGTTGAGAGATCGAGATGAAGCATACAAGTCATGAAAGGGGTGCTCAGCGCATGGATGAGAACGATGCTGTGTGCGGAGGATGTGGAGGGGGAGGTCAATTGATCTGCTGTGAAGGATGTCCTGCAGCGTTTCACCTCAGGTGTACAGGTTACGGTAAGAGACTGGTGGCAGACACATGCGCACAGCTGCAGGACCGCCAGCCTTTTTTCGACCGGCCTCGTCCATAACCAGGTTATATGTAATGTGGTGCTTAACTCATCAGACGCATGCGGATTGCAAGCTGAGCACTTCAGCTTGAAGACCATGGCCAGAAAGGCGTTAGTCTTCATACTAAAAATCACTTGGTCCCATGTAGACAATTCATCAGATATACCGTCAGGCGACTGGTACTGCTGGTTCTGCGCAGCACGGCAGCGTAAATCGTTCCACCCCGTCCAAAAGGTAGGTCGTGCATGGCGGGCTGCTTGATCGCGGGGGGTCGCGGCAGACACCGTCCCTGTTTTCCAGCCGGCCCGCAGTATGACACATGGGTGCCTATAGCAATATCTGCAGTCGAAGCAAGCTGCTGACTTGTGTAGCAGCGCAGCCTAATGCGAGTAGACGCTCAACCGTCTCGGTGCGTTCCCGTTGCAGTTCAAGCACCTGCCCTCCAGTCCCTACATCATGCTTGCTTCAGACGACACGTGTGAGCTCTTCTACCGTTGCCGTATGAAGAAGGACAACGGCAGCACCCTCCTCCTGGAGTATATAGATATAAAGGTGAGCAGGAGAACTGTTTGAACTGCTAGACCTGGAGTTAACCATTTCTTATACACTGATGTGACTCTACCTGCAGACCAAGCAATAAGATATGCCTCACGGGGCTTTGGGCCCGTGTATCATGTGCATGCAGACAGATTGGCCCATTCATTCTTGTGAAGCCCTTCTCTGATGACTTCCCATAGGACAGGATGCCCTTACCACTCCTTGTTGCTTTCTGGCAGCAAAGATTGCCTCCCCTGTGTACTCATAAAGCTGCACCTCATGTGCAGGATGCGCCAGAGGCCATTGACAAGAAGAGCCCTCGCCTGTGGCATGGAACGCTCAAGCAGGTGTGTGTGCACTGCCTCATTGGTTATCAGAGCCGCTTGGCAGTTGGATGTTTGCTCTCTCATGCCTAGATGGACTTGTTAGAGCTACCTGCATGAGCATCCACACCTTCCCGCAGCATGCACCTTAGACAGGGCTATGGCTGACCTTTCCGGCAGGTATGTTGCCTTTGGGTATATGCAGGGTAGGCTTCTCTACTTCCCATGTCTTGGATTTTCAGCCAACAGGCGTTCATGTGTCTTCATCTTCTTACTGTGTCTTTTTGCTGCTCACAGGAAGCATGGCACTTAGAAGACGATCAGGTGGCCTGGCGCCCAAATAGCCGCTTCCTCATGGTGGACCCAGCATGCAAACCACAGCAAGCAACAGCAGCAGCAGCAGGAGCTGCACCGGTAACAGCAGGACTTTCAGGCAGAAAGAGATCAGCGCCAGGCCCAGCAGCTACCAGATCATCATCAGCAGCAAGATCAGGAGCCATAGCAGCAGCAGCAGCAGTAGCGGCAGCAACAGGCAGCGGTGGTGCAACTAAGAGGCAACGAGGTTCAGGAGCGGCAGCAGCAACAACAGCAGCAGCAGCAGGAGCTGGAACAGCTTCTGCTAATGGTGGCAGTGGGCCTGGGGCAGGCGCAGTGACGGGTGGCAGAACAAGAGGTCAGCTGGCAAGCAAGGGGCCGAGCACAAGCAATGGACATGGGCAGCATCCACAGCACCATGAGAAGCAGCAGCAGCAGCAGCAGGATGCCGAGCAAGAAGGGGCTGCGTCAGGCAGGCGAATACGACGGAAGACAAGCAGGGCAGCAGCATGGGTTGAAGAGGAGGCGGGACCTCAGTCCTCAGAATCCAGCCTGAATTCAAGCAGCAGTGAAGGCGATGACAGTGAGGAGGAGTCAGAGACTGCTGCTGATGTTGGTGGCCAGTTACCAAAGTCTGGTGCTGGTGGTGCTGGTAGCAGCGGTGCTGAGCAACGCGACCTCAGGAGGATGGGAAGGTCCAGTTCTGGGTTGGTGGGAAGAGGGGGTGGGGAGGAGGGAGAGGAAGGGGATCCACAGTTGAACTCTGCAGCAAAAGCGCTCTTGTCGAAGAAGACAGCAGCTGCTACTATGGCAAAGGTGGCAAGAATTGGAGCTCTGCCAGCAGTGGAGGGAGGCGCAGGTGAGACCTTTGAAAGGGGCGCAGACGATACTGTAGGAGCAGTCACACATGGGCGAGGTGGACCGTAGATAGTGCTTAGATGGAGGCACGTGTCAGCCATGGGACACGGGCGAGCATGCACTTGAGCAAGGGGCAAAGTACGGCAGTCCAAGTGAAGCAGAGCATGTCTGGTGTGAGGTGGTATGGCCTGAAGGGTATGTAGCCCGTCATTATAGGCACATGGACTGCACACCCTTGAGCATTTTTGACATCCATGCCCCAACAATGCTCTAACCATTCTTTGCTCGACAAAGGCTTCTTAAGCTGCTAACAAAGTTGGTGTTAGGCACATCTGCAGGCCTAGCAGCTGCAATGTTTGAAGACACATGTTAACCTTCTTAGCTCGTGGAGGCGTCCCCAGTGGAGTGTCTTCAGGACTTGGAGGTTCTAAGACAGTGGTGGATATTGTTTTGCGGTATGGTCTTTACTCTGCAAACTTAACCTTTGTCCCTATGCGGCCCACCATTGGCCTTGTTACTCAATCATCTTGCTTCCCCGAGGCCTTTAGCCCCATGCTTGCCAAAATGCTTATCTTGCCTGCTGCAGATGAGTCCACCTTCATGGCAGCATACAACAGCTTCTGGAAGAAGAAAGGTGAAGCGCCCAAGTGCCAGATGACCCCCAGACTTCCAGTCAACCCCTGGGTGCTTTGGAGGGAGGTGCATGCCTGGGGAGGGCCAGAGGTGGTACATGACCGCAAGGTGAGAACTGGGTGGGTGCGGCACGGAGTAATGCTGCAGCTGTGGGAAGGTCTTTGAGAGAATCGAGGCATATGCACCGCAGCAGCGGATGGTGCTTAATGCCTGCCAACACAGATATGGCTTTGAAACTGGGTCGAAGCCGATGCACAATTGGAAGAATACTAGCTAAGGTCAAGTTCTCTACAGCACTTATCAACATTTGTCATTCTCCCCAGTATGTCCTGGGAGGAATGCTGTTCTGTAGTAGACAGAAGGATCATCGTGAATGTTGCACCCTTGTGTGGTGCTGGAGATGGAAGGTAGCATCTTTGAAGGGTTGTATCCAGGATGCAACAGTAAGGGATGACACCGTGTAAGTATGAATAAAGCAACCATGAGTCAGTTGCTGTAGGAAAAGGGTATGGTGTGTCATGTCTGGAGGGCCTCGATTGCTGCCAAGTTTGGGTGGAGGCCTGAATGTGAAGGAGAGGCATCACCCTTGCCACTCAACTCCATCTCTTGTTATGGGTCATGTTCACCACCCTGGCAGACTCCCAAGTCTCTCGTGAAAACCTCTTGCTGTACCTTTCCACCCATGCAGTTGTGGGCTACCATAGGATCTGGCTTCAACCCCCCTCCCTCCTTCACTAGGACCAGCCACTGCATCAAGAAGGCCTACTTCAAGTGCTTAGAGCCGCTAGACAAGGTAATGGCCAAGCTTTTGGACTTGGGGCTGGCATCAATTTGGGCATCCTGCTTTGGTCTGGGCTCTCCTCCTGGAAGTGAATGCGACCTTGCTGCTGCACAGGTCTGCTGCTATAGCTTTGCAGGCTGAATGCAGAAGGTAACAGTGGTTTCCTGTTTGGTCTAGCAGTTACACTAATGGTTATGTTGGCTCGTGCCTTAGAGAGACCTAGGATAACTACAGGCATGCCAAAGCGACCGTGTTTCCCGATGCTGGGGCCTAACTGGTTCACCTTAACACCCCCTCTTCTCCCCAAGTTACAGGTGCAGCATAGAACCAGGAGACAGTCAGCAGCACTAAGTATGTACCAGTGTGAGGCTTTGTGTTTTCCATATGAAGGTCCTCAGCATCCAGTAGTTGATTGCATGTGTGCTATACTGTCCCTTGGCAGGCAATTACTTCGGGCACCGTCAAGATCAAGCGGCCGGCATGGTCCAGGTCCAGCGTGGACAGATTTGCTTTTGGCAAATCTAGGCAGCCGACAGAACATAGCCAAGACGCTCAGCAGCAGCAGCAGCAGCGAAAAGCGCTTTCAGCAGACCCCAAGCCAAAGGCACTGTTGCTGGCGAGACCCTCCTCAATTCCACCATTGGATTTGGATCAGCCGCAGGAGGAGATCACTGGCTCGATTTGGAGGAAGCATTATAATGATATGCTCGAGGAGCAGCGGAAGGAGAAGCTGGAGGAGCAGCAGAAATTTAGGGAGGAGCTGCAACAGCGACAGCAGCAGCAGCAGCAACAACAGCAGCAGCAAGAGATGGAAGGAGCACTGCGGTCCACCTCATCGGCGCGGCGCGAAGAGAGGAGACAACAGAGGAAGGTGCAAGAGCAGAAAGAGCAGCCGCAGGCGGAGGATGAAAAGCAGCAGCAGCAGATAGTGCAGGAGCATGTGCCTGAGCTAGAGGGGAGCTCTGGGCTCAACCGAGACCAGCAGCAGCAACGACAGCGGCTTCAGAAGTCAACAGAGCTAATGGGTGCTGATGCAAGGCAGGACAAGAAACCGAGACAGGTAGCAATTGAGGTACATGAGGCAACAAGCAGCAAATGGGAACAGCAGAGTCAAGCGGTTGCTGAGATCACGGACCAAGCGAATTGCCCCATGGAACAGCAAAAGCACAGGCAGCATCAGCAACAAGCCAAGGCATCGCCGGTAATGCAGCAGCAGCAGCAGCAGCAGCAGATAGAGGCATGGCCGGCAATGCAGCAGCAGCAGCAGCGCGAGGAGCAGAGGCACGCAATGCGTCATGGTAGGGATATGGTGGTAGAGCAGGAGGGGCAGGGTTCCCGTTCAGACCAAATGCAACAGCAGCAGCAGCAGCGGTGGCAGCCACCAGAACCAGGTCAGCAGCTGCACGAGCAAACCCAGCAAGGGCCTGTAAAGCAGGATATTCAGTCACAAGTGGAGCATTTGCAGCAGCCACCTCAGCAGCAGCAACCCAGGCAGCAGGAGCAGCCCCAGCTTCCGTTCCCTCGGCGCAAGAGCAGGAAGGAGAGGCTAGCAGGCGATCACTCGGAGCCTCCGTTGGGTGTGCAGCAGCCTAAGAAGAAGGGAAGAGAGGAGGGCAGCAAGGCCAAGGCAGCAGCAGCAGCAGTGGTGCCAGATCCTGATGCAATACCTCTTGGGCGAGGGATGAGGCAGATAATACCAAAAGGTGGGCTTGTGCGGTGGTGCGGTGCTTCTTGCATGGCAACAGGTGCCATGATGGTTGCTTTGTCTCTAGATTGTACATAGAAGTGGCTGAGGCTGCCTAAGCTTAAGGTCATTTTGTAAACTCCATGCTAGCAATTTTAAGTGCCTTCACTTGGAACCGTATTGCAGCTGGTTGTCGCTGCACATCTGCAGTCATGCCTAGGTCTCATACAAAAATGCATCCTCTCTCTGATTGCAATGGAGCATGTGTGCAGTCCTTAGTTGTCTTCGCTGTGAGGAACTGTTTATGTCTGCGCTCTTCTCATTGCTTTTGTAAGTTCTCCCAACCATATTGTAAGCTTCTGGTGCGGTGTTGCCCCATCCTTGAGGCTGTGCATGTGTGGAAGGCTCGTGCAGACCATTTTGCACACTACCAGCAGCAATACAGGCAGCAACTACCAGAGTAGGCATATGCAGCACTGCTATCCAAGCTGATCTCTGTACTGCTGCTGCTTTGTACTGCTGCTCCTTGTCTTGCAGTATCCAAGTACAAGGAAACCCTTGAAGCCATGGCCAAACCATCTAAGCGCATGAAAGTCACACCAGCCCCATCAACAGCCCCACCAGCAGTAGCAGTAGCAGCACCAGCAGACATAGCAGGACCAGCTCCCATGCTTCCTGCCATGCCAATGTTCTATGATCGCACCGGTGATCCTGTACTGGTAGCAGCAGCCCTGAAACAGCAGCAGCGCCACCAGCAGCAGCAGCACCGTGCCTACCTACATCAGCAGCAGCAGCAGTACCAGCAGCAGCTGCCAGAGCCTGAGTCTTCAGATCCCCTGCTAGCTGCCCTTAGGCTACTGGAGAACCAGCTGCCGGCTCCTTCAAAGTCTGAGGGCAGCAGCCGTCCGGTGCTGGTGAAACGGTGCCGGACAACAGGCCCGAGTAGGGTAGCCACTAGCAGCAGTACTGCACCAGGAACCAGGCCGGTGGAACCACCTTTCCGTCTCACGCCAGCTGCTGTAGCTGTGCAGGTGGGTAGGGGTGGGTTGATGATGGCATACCAACCGTAGTGCTACATGCCGCAAGCTTCTGGTTTGCGGGTTGAAAGGGCTCACTGGACGTTGTGCTTTAAATTACATCACTACTGCTGATCTTTGCCCTGTTTTTTTTTTCAGCCCTGAGAAGCGTGTTGGAAAAAGGAACATCATCATAGCTATCTGGGGTGTCCAACAAAACTGCATGCGCAAAGTCCGTCCTTCAAGCTAGTTTAAATGTATTCATTGCATCCTAGAGCAGCAGCATGGTGGTTCTTCTGCACACTGATGTTTTGCACTCCTGCTGTTGCTAGGTCGGCGACATAGTCGAGTTCCGCAGCTTGCTGTATGGTGGTCGCTGTGCCAGCGGCTGGTCTGCTGCCAAGGTCTTGGCCGTGGCTCCAGGGAGCAAGTGGGAGGGTGGCAGGCGGCTGCTTCCGCAGCCATGCTGCCACCAACACCATCAGCCCGGTCCTACACAATCAAAGCCAAACGGCTTACAGCAGCCGGCGCATGGGCAGCAGCAGCAGCAACCGCAGATTGAGGAGCGACAACAGCAGCAGCAGCGGGGGGTTGGTGTTCCACAGCATCAAGGCAGCAGTGCAGCAGCAGAGGCAGGAGGGAGTGACATGGGCAAGCCACACACGGCTTCCGCTACCACCGGCGCTGCTGCAGCAGTGAGCGTGGTTTCAGGCGAAGCCCCTGGCAGCCCAAGCCTCCACCACAAGCGCTTGCGGCAGGAGTTAGGCATTCCTTTAGATGCGGATCCAAGCAAGCCACTGGATGCTTTGGAAGGGGGCTTGCCAACGGCCGTACATGCAGCTCAGCAGGGATCTGACCACCCCCAACCCTGCTGGACCCCTTTGCTGTGGCTAGGGTGGGCTGAGCAGCCACTAACCACTCCCCTTGTATTGATCCGGCGGCCGCATCCTAACTGTAGATATGCACACGCCCATGGCCATGCAGCACGCTCACACTCTCACTCGCGGTCCCGCTCGCACACCCACTCGGTGTCTAAACTCTCCAAGCAGCAGCGTGAGGGCTACAGCATGCTTTCAGAGGAGAAGAGCGTGCACAATGGCTTTACCGGTGGTGGGGGAACAGCAGCTGTGACCGCAGCAGCAGTGGCGGGGGCGCCTGGAGTGCAACACAGCATGCATAGCAGGGTAAAGCAGGAGGGAGGGGCCGGGGCCACAGAGGTTGCAGCTTCTCCAGCAGCAGCGAAAACAGCAGCAGCAGCAGCAGCAGCAGCGTTGAAAGCAGGGCAGCATGTGGAAGTACTGAAGCAAGGCTGCTGGTGGCCCTGCCATGTCATGGACGTCTCATGGGAAGCAGCGGCCACAGGAGGGACAGCAGCAACAACTGGAGGAGATGGTGCTCATGCTGGTCCAGCTGCTGGGTGTGATGCCCCAGCAGGAGAGGCTGGGGCAGTTACCTCACCAGTAACAGCAGCAGGTGCGGGAGCTGGTCCGGCCAGCAGCTTGTGCACTGGCAGGACGGTGCAGTGTGTACTTGTGCGTAACGCATTGCCACCTGAGGCAGATGGCACTGTGTGGAGGGCGGCTGCTACTGCTGTCAGGTGAGACACGGGATAAAGCAGGAGCAGCAGGGAGTGCATGGTGATGTCTGTATATGCATCTCACACACTGCAAAGAAGTCAGACAGGGTTCTAGCTTTGCTTTAAGTGTTGTCTGCATGGTATCCACTGGTAAGCAGTTTGTGAATACAGCAGTGCTTAAGCTGTGCAGGGTCCTTCTTTCAGTATTGCCGTGACTACTTTCTTGAAGAGAATGTGCAGTTGGTTGTCAGGGTTTTACTATTCATGCTTTAGGCTAAATCCACACAGATCATCCCAAGTTTCAATCATACAGAGCATCTCCATTGCGAGTGGTCCTGTTCAGCTTCTTTGTGTGAGCCTTGCCCTGTTCATCCATGCATTTGTCATGGGCATCATGTGTGGTACTTGAAGCTCTGCAAAGGTGTTATATTGAGCGAAGGGTTGGTGTGCATTGTTCTACGATGGAGTCGTGCTGTCTCTTGCAACGTCCTCTGATCTGTCTGCTTGCTCAGAAACTCAAGATTGCATACTTCGCTCCCCTCCTTGCAGACCCTCTCATCCTGAGGAGGCACAGGGGCTGTATGGCATGGTAGAGCTGCTGGAACCCCCTGGCACAGCAGCCGTTGCAGATATGCGCAAGCAGATGGCGCCGTTCATGTATGCGGGTGGCATCCATGCTTTCGCTTGCTCCGAGCACATGCTGGCAGCACCTCTGTAGGTGCTTAAAGCACACACACCTTCCTTACAGCTTCTTCTTGAGAGTCTACAGCACATTGGGTCGGTGCCACAGAGGGCAAGGCGGCTAGACATGGTCAACATATTAGCGACATTTCTAGTGGAGAGCCTTTGAAGGCAATTGAGGGTGGGGAGAAGGCATATGCCAAGCATGAGTGTATGATTGCACAGAGTTGTGATAAAGAGCACCCTCACTTATTACTATGTATATTTTGGCTGCTTGCCGTTTGATTTCCAGAATATGGTAGGCAAGGCAAGGCTGGTTTTGTAGTAATTGAATTAGAGTGTCCAGGTTTATGCCATACTTGTGGGATCATGAGAAGCTGCAAAATGCTGAAGTTGGAGATATAAGGACGACCTGCGGTCCCCGTAGGTGGATGGGCTTGGACTGTTCCCACACATGGTCAATCATCTTGTATGCCTTTGACTTCCTCCTGCATTGTGATTGTGTGCATGAAGATGCATTGGAAGGGCAATGTCAATTCATGCATTGGATGAGCAACATCATGCTTCACAGGGATGTGCATGTTCCTTACGCTTGTAGCCTTGGGCTTGTCAGAAAGGTTCAATCAAAGCTAGGGCTTGTGTGCAGCTTCAACTCTTTCCACCTAGAGGTGTGTTGGACTCTGCTGCTACAGTGGGATGCGCTATAACGCTCGCAAGCTTACCCGTGGACAGCAGTTGCCAGTGGCTAACATGCTGTACACATGCTCTCGGAGATTGGGTACAGGTAACCATGCTCTGGAATCCTGTCATTGTACATGGAGTTCATAACTTATTGTGGTCTGTGTGCCCTGATGGTTGTGTGATATGGGGTTGCTGGAAAGCTGACCTCATCTGCGGGTGCCAGATTTAATGTTTGAGGGATGAGACTGGAAACTGGAATGTAAGCTAAGGTGAAGTGCTGCTTGTCATGCTGCTGGTGTATGTGTGGTGCCATGTCCACAAATGTCGTACTTCATGTATGTGCAGCAGCCATGGCTGTGAAGAGTCACATGGTATATAATGGTACATGCATGCAGGTGGCTGTGTGGGGTGTAAGGGTTCTGGAAATGGGCAACTTGCCATATGCGGACATCTGAACATTGCCTGGGGCAGTTCTGGGAGGGCGAGGTATACAAACCATGGCTGTGAGGGTCCCGATAATTTGACCTCAGCCAGAGCTTGAGCATGTCTGCTGTCACAAATGATGTTTTCATGTTAGATGATGCCATTATGCACTTGGGGTGGATGGCGGGTGGCATGCAACGCACAAAGAGGTGAGTATTAGAGTTTCCAAAGCCTTCGTATGTACCTTGGTGTCGGCACAGGTCCTGAACATTTCTGAAATTCTGGAGTGGTCCTACTGCGAAAGGACCCAGAGCGCAAGGCCAGCAACTGCTTGCCCATTGCTTTGATTGGGGTCTCTGTCGTGCACCGCCAGCAGCTAGCAGTCAAAACACGCCGAGAGCACGACTGCGTTCCCACCGTTCATGAATGAACTCGTGTCATGTAGTTTGCGTTTTTTTATTTTGTTTTCGGCGTTTTATTGACTGGCATGGTACGGCCGGCACTGGGAGTCATGTATTAAGGCGAGGACGATCATGCTCCTAGCACGTTCAGCTGCATCAGTCTCCGATTTCAAACCCGAAAGATCCATGATTGGGTGGCTTCTTACGAAGAGTCTGCACTCACTCAAGTCATCATGCAGCCGCACCCCAGATTTGAAATTTTCGTAACTCACCGGCAGAGGAGCGGTTTACAAGTCGGTAGCGTTCAAGAGAGAAAGCAGGGATCTCTGGGTACGATGGCATCGTTCAATATGTGTTGTGGCTTTAATGATAAAACGGGGAGCATATGCAAGCTACCATTGGGGCTATGCGCAGCTTCCTAGTTTGCTATCCTTGCAAGTTGCACCCCTGAGTAGGCTGTCCTGAGTTTTTGCGTCTGTAACACCATATCAAGGTGCCTGAGTACAACCTGACTGCAATTGTCCCACTAGGCGGTGCTGCTTACTCTCTGTTATGTTCATCTTGTAGAAACTGCTAAGAGAGAGACATCCAAGTGCAACTATCGAACGGAGATCCATCATATTGGGAGTTGCAGGAGCGTTATACAAAGAGTGCACCATACGACAGCTGGAACTTCTTGGTGTAAGAGGGACACATCTACACAGCACAGCTCACAAGTTACAAAGGCATACAATCCAGGCTCTGCATGAGACCTGGAAAGCAAGACAGGAAAATATATACAAAGGACCGGCCAATGAGCCTGGAAACAGGGCCTCTCCAGTGGGGAGGCCACAATCTTTGGGTGGGGGGGTACGACAGGGAGGGAGGGAAGGGGGGGATGAGCGGGATGTGGGAGGAGGAGCTAGGAGGGCAGAAGCAACTGGAGAAGGGTAGGGCAGGCGTGGCCACCCCTTCTATGGCGGATATGGTGGAGTGTGCGAAATGTGAGGTGTTGGGATGGAGGTGGATTGTTTGATTGAGGAGTTGGACTGGTTGAGTCATACTCTGGGGTAGGTGGTCCTCACTAAGTAGGCCTGCTTCCTTAATTGTACGCCACAAATGGTGTGTGCGTAGATGTAACCATGTAACCTAGGAAAACTCTTCCACTTTGCTCACTGCCTATATATAGGGCTGTGCAATGGCATCTCCTTGCCATTCAGGGATTCTTCCTAACTGTCTACTCCAACAGCACTTTGTATATCATGTGTCACATAACCTGTTCCTTTAGGGATACCAGTGATGCTCAAAGGACAAGACCCTCTGAAAGTGAACTCAATGCGGCAAAATCTGGCTCACAAGTGAGCATAACCAACTATTTGAATTTCCCTTGGAACACCAGAGATAGCAGCAGCAGCACCAGCAGCAGCAGCTGCATGCGGAGGGGGCTCCAATGACTACACAGTGCTACATCTGAACTCAGATAGACACAGGACTGCAGAAGAAGGAGGTATTATGATGATCAAGAAGCCAGATACGATTTCTTGAAGCAACCTACCATGGTGGATCACTGTGAGGGGCTGGGTTTTCTCAGGGTTCAGTCTCCAGTCCTCGCTTCCGCATTTGCAGACAGTACCCGATACAGGCGGCACTGGGAAGTAGAGGCCTATGAAAAAACATAACACTTAAACCCATCTGAGCCTTAACATGTAAAGCCCTTAGAAGCCTGCGTCGCCAGAAGGACCGGTGCCCACATGGAAGGTCTAAGGAAAACAACCGCCATAACGCAAGGTGGTTCTGTATATGGCCTAAGATAAATGCAACTTGCTCTGACACCATACGGTCGCAAATCGGTGTGCTTACAGGTGTTCTCCTTGCGTGGCAGTTGTCCCCTTCGGTAACACGAGGTTCGAAGTAGGAACTGGTGTCTCCTACTCGACACACCACGTGGTATAGGGTATACCACACCCAACATTGGCACCTGCCCAGGCTGCCGGGTCCGGTCCCTTGAAGTGCCTCCACACATGCATAACATTCAGGTGCAAGCTGGAACACAGGGACGCCTCATTCAATCCAGCAGTAACTTGCACCACATCGGCACCTCATCAACCAGATGTATGCGATTTTGTACTCTCCCACGTCCCGTGCCTCAGCAACACCGTACACAACACAATTATGACCATGATCTGCAAGAAGACACAATTAGCAGCTGCAAAGCTCACTGCTGACCGCCACCACCACAATCACCACCCACCACAACCATTTAGCCCTAGAAGATTTACCGAGACACTGCTGCGCATGCAGCTCAGTAGTGCTGCTCAAAGTGGTGCAGGGGAGGCCCCAGACATGGAACTGAACCTGCCATGCTGGTTCCCCGTATTCTGATGCCTGAACTTCACAGCGGCCCTGCCTCAGCAACAGCAGCAGCATTGCTCTCAGGCTTTCAACATCTGTAACAACATCAGCCCAACCCAGAGAGACACCCGGCTTCACTCCTGAATTGCCATATGTCCCGCAACCAGCAAAGAAAGATGTCAGGCCAGCAAAACATCCGTTATTGGCAGCCATCGAGTAACTGAGCGACTGCACTCATGCATCCAACAAAGAGCTCACATGCACACATGTACAGCATCTGGCTGACTGCCCATGTTAGTGCAGCCCGTTTAATTTCTGAAGATAGTTCTCAAGGCTGCGGTCTTTGATGCACCTGTTGCTCCCACACGGTGAGCAAAACAGCAAAGATAGTTGAATTTGAGCAAGGAGGACCACCCCGCTAGCTAGCATCATAACCAGCTGAAAAAATCCTGAACTCCAGTACTGATTTGAAGTATGCTTCCTTGAAGGCACACTTGAGAACAATGATGCTCGAGAAGTTAATAACTCACAGCTTCGCCCTTGCACCAACAAGGACCTAAGGAGAGCAAATGCGTACAAGCCCACAGGCATAAAGTGAGGTTCAATTTATGCATGCCTGAGCGGTCTACTAACTGGGAGGCAGGAACAGACCCATCAGTATATTGCTCATCTGGAGTGCAAACCTATATATGACATACTGTGTAACATGAATGGACCTGCAGAATGACAGTGCATGCATGGGGTAAGGGAGTATGCCTATTCCTCAGCAGCAGTGATAGCTTGTACCTATCAATGCAGCAGTGGTTTACATGTATCCCTCTCATGCCACTGAACAAAGCACGACAGACATATTGCCGCGACTTCACCTGTAAGAAACACTTTGAAAGTAAACACGGCAGGCACCGTCTAGAGGGTGTAACTTTAGCACTTTACCACCAAAATGTTTATCAAAGAGACTTGCAGTATGAAAGCTTACAGCATGCACCAGTCAAATGAATGATGTCTCATTGCCGTGTCACACCCCTTGTCAAGGGAGCAGGTTGTAACTACAGCCAACCTAACTACAGCCAATCTAACTACAGCCAACCTAGGTAAACAAAGCTTCCAAAAAACTCACATGGTGTAACACTGCTCTTAAATACTACAGCCAACAAACTAATTGAATCTTAGCATAATGCAGCATGCACCTGCGGCCGACAGGGAATCTGGTCCTCACCGCAGATGGGGCAGAAAACTTCCCAAAATCGTCAAGAAAACTCCTACAAAGTGTCCTGCACAGCATATAATACAGCTGCCTCGGCTGTCTGCTGAAAAGATCTGGCTGCTGTAGTGAGCTGAAGGGACACATGGGGTTCTCGCCCAAGACATCCGTAGTTTCCCTTCTGGGTTCGGGCACAGTAGACGATGGACCACAGATGCTAGAGACGTCCGATGTGTTTGGTCGTTTGGACCTAGCTGCCTTGGTGCAGCCACACCTTGTTTGTTTGTTTGCATCTTTGTTTCGTTGTGTGCACATGGGAATTGAATGTGGGTACAAGGGCATGCCAGGAGGCTCATTTGATGAGTGGCTGAAGAGGGCTGAGGGCCGGCTACTAGGTGATTTGATACTGGAGTATGTACCTGTCACAGAAGTGTGATCTGAATTAATTGGCAACCCCAAAGTGTGGGCACCAATTTTACTAAGTAGACGGAGTGTGTACCAGTAGGGGAATCAGGTATAGATTGCCAAATGAAGGTGGACTTTGCAGGACTTAGTCCTGACCAGCTGAAGAGCTGCCCATGGATGTGCTTGTACAACGCTTTGTACTCTAGCACCACGCACTTGCTGGTTAGGCTCACTTTGTGGATTTGTTCCAACCACGGGGTACTGCTGCTGCTACAAGGCACTGCTGTCCGCACCTGACTAATTATCATGTTTATGTTTATGAAATGCACGGCACTGATGCAGCTGCTGTATGTAGAACTGCGAAGCCATGCTCTGTTCTGTCTTCTATTCCTTTTAACTGCTTCAGAGGCCTACAAATTGCCATCAGATGCATCGTGTGAGTAGTCTGAGGGAAGGCGTGAACCACCCACGCACATTTGGTCCAATCCCTGTCAAGACCGACTACAGTACTTGAACAGTCTGGGAACACGTCCGTCTGATGTTACCGTGTCATAAATGATTAAAGGACCACAACATGAAAGACTGGTAACCGAATTCGTTTCTGAGCCATGCTGCTAGCTAGCTGGGTCACCCTGCCAGTTTCACCATTACATTGCGGCTACAGCCCTTTAACAAATGACAGTTGATAAAAGCAAGCAACCGGATTGCCGGTAGCTCGTTTAACATTCGTAACACTGATGCAAGCATACAAATGGATGCACAGTAAACTGTCTAGGTCAGCACACCCAGGTGCTACATCATGAGCCCTTTGGGGCCATGCCATAAGATGGAAATGATTGCCTGGTGACCAAGTTGTCCTATCTAAGCTATCAGAAGCCCCTGCTGCATAAGCATTCCTTGCTAAAATCAGCACAGGGACCACAGCCCAGTGCTGAGCAGAATGGCCAGAGGGCTCGCTCCCATATGGTTCCTCAGTCTATGCACGGCCCTTGCTCCATGCTTGCATACATGGTGGCATGATCTGATGAAGGCCCCATACAATTGCCTACCCTAGTACTAGTGGAGCTGGTGGGGCAAGTCACATGCATCAGCAGCACTTCACCTCATCTCTCTTTCCAATCTCATCTCTCAATAACTTACCAATAATGTTATTCATGCCAAACAAGCTACAGTCACCACTATATTTCCTACCAGGTCCTGAGCCCCCAGATCGGGCAAAGCAAAGCCATGGCCTGCGCAATCTCAGTTGTCCTAGTGACCAGCAGCAGCGATGCATGGGCTGATGGCAGGGTACCACAGGCCCATTGCGCACACCTCAGGTAAGATACCTGCGCCTTTGCCGCATGGGCTAGCACGGAGAGCAGTCAGACAGCTGCCACACTCGCTCAAAAAATCCTTGGCACCCATGGTTTTTAAGCGGGCGTCCTTAGGGCTCGCGCATGCGTATGTTTTGGCACAAAGGTCCTTGGTAGAGAGCATGCGAGGTGCCCAGGCGCACGACAGCTGCTGTAGCTTGCGGGCCGAACTGAAGCCTGCAAGCAGAAAAAATGAACAGACATATGAGTCCGTCCAGGCCTACCTGGATAGATATGCCCAACCAAGTTGTAGCTAGACGCCTCCTAGCGCTTATCACATGAAGTGCAAAATTGCCACATGTGTACAATAATTGCCATGGACGCACTATACGGAGACTGGAAGTCAAGCAAGGTGTGTGCAGGTTGTACAGTTTGCATTTATTTGCGCTGCAGTACACTGAATACAAGTTTGCACTAACTTACATGCATCTATTATCCATCTGCTGGCCAAGATAGAGGGTGCCAAGACACTCAGGTACAAATCAAAGATTACACACTGTGGCCTGCTACCGTTTCCAAAATAAGTGATGACATTGCATGCAAGTGACTTGTGAACACAGCGCATGGAGGCTTGTTTGCTTACCCATGATGTCCTCTGCGGCCATGCTGGCAACCAGCATGCTGGCAATGCATAGGGCGATCTGTAATGGGCACAAACGAATTGAGAAGTAAGTACGGCAGAGCTCGCCACAAAGCCTGTAAGCTTTACTAGATTGTGCCGATACAATAGTATTTACTGTAGGGTAGGCTTACCACAGCGAATTTGGCCATTATATGTTGCTGCTATGTAGTATGTATTGATCACGAGTTGATAATAAGCGACGAGATTGGTATCTGAGCTACGTGAACATGACAGAAACAACTAGTAATGCGGGTGAATAGATGCCGAGACGCCTGTTTGGCTCTTTTATATATACTGCGACCCTCACTGCGGCAGGCGCGTGACCCGTTGTCACTACCTATGCTCTTGCTTCACAGCTTCATACACCTCTCAGTGCCCAAAGTACGCGTTCGCGAAGCTTCATGCACCTGTCAGTGCCCAAAGCGTAGCACGGACTTGCGCGCGACTTCGTGAGTGCGTGCTTTGGGCACTGACACGTGCAGGGAAGCTGCACTATTGAAGGTGCACTGAAGGGCACTACAATATACTGAAAGTGGGGCTATGTAAGCCGTAAAAGGTGCAATATATTCTGAAATTGCACTGCGAAGGCGAAGAGTGATGCTTTGAGCAGGTGGGTACAACTGCATCGTCGAGAGCATGGCCATGGCTGTGAAGAACTAACCAGCAAGGGAGCTCGCGGGCCTACTAGTTAGTTGCCCTCACATATTGTGCCGTCCACAGGATTCTCATCTCCATGTGGTTAAGACAGGCAAGTGGTTATGTGCAGCATGCCATGCGGGGATCCTTGTTTACATCGGTTTCAGGGAACTGGGTAAACCTCTGCTCTAGGCTCCAATCAAGCCTCAAGGTCGGTGTTACCTGTGCACTCCTGTGCGTGTCTATAGGGAAACTAGGACGACACACAGACGGTCTGGGTGCTCTAATACTCAGACAATGCAAACCCCAAATCCAAACCGATGCAAGTATCCCCAAGGGACGCACAAAACTCCTTCATGCTGCTGTAAATACTTCCACTTGGCTCAAGGCATCTCAGGGCTAGCTCCCGCTCCATTACAAGACGAGAAAAGTCGCAACAAGCTTCCATCATCCATGTCATGTGGCAGCAGGACCTCCACATCAAACAGACTTGGCTTGGGGATGCACATCATTCTGCATCCCATGCATCCTCTGCAGACTATTGAGAGGTCATGTCATTCCCCCTCCTTATGCGCTTCAGTTCATATGGTTAGCTTCAATGTACGCTGCACCCCCCTCCCCATAGTACTGCTTCACTATTGCTTTCATCTGAGGGACGCAGCTTGCACCACCACTGCATGCTATCCTTCCCTTTCATAATGGGCCCCTCCCTTAATCTTACTCAAGAGGGCAACTCCCGCCCCTCCTTGCGTAGCTCTCCCTTTACTCTTCCCTTTCTGCCATTTCGGCAGTGCCCGCACACGCCTACCTATCTCAGGTACCTCAGCATTCCCAACAGCAGCAGCTGCACTGAAGCCACATTCCCACTGAGCTCAGCAGCAAGCAATAGCGGACCTTCATCATACCTTGGGCTGCACCTCACCAACAGCACCTCTAAACAACCATCGCATCTACGATCGCCTTATGTAATTTAGGGCCAAATCGCCCGCTTGTGGTACTTAGAGCTACACAACTGCCACCCTGCGTAGGACAGCGCCATTCTGTATCTACCTCACAAACATAGGCTATACCAAATTTGACCGCACCTCCACACCCGTCAATATCAACCTCCTCACAGCTTATGCAAGGGCTGTGATGGAAATGGGCTGCGTCAATCCGAGCACACACCCCACAGCAAAGATCAATTGCTTGCATATCAGAAGAAATAAGGGCGTGCAGAGGGGCATGACGCATGTGGAGAAGGTTTGTGTCCATTATCAACCAGGAGCAGCAGCAGGGACAGCAGGTAAAGTCTGTGTCATGGTCATGCCGCAAGTGGGCTGCTTAGTCTGATGGGTTGGGTTTTTTCTTAGGAGAGATTGGCGCTGAAGCTAACAGATACCTTCCAATCTCATTTCAGTTCAGGGATGGATGGCTCACTGCTGAGCATGTGGGCACCCACCAGTCAGCACAGAATGAAATCGCTGCTGTCATACCTTGCAGTGGTTGCCAACATCATTGGTTCGCCTTGATAGGCATCATACCACGTTAGGGTTTGTTACACCTTGCTGTTTGTGCAACAATTTGATGCAATGCCTGTTGCTGAAAAGGAACTCCTCAAGAGTGCCAAACCTGACTTCTTCGGAGTGAACTTCTACTGTGGTTACAATGTGAAAGCACCAGCAAGTGGCGCACCCCTAAGTGAGGTAAACAGTTGGTTTGAAGAACTAGGTTAGGGTTTAGGTAGTGGTATGCACTTGCAAAAGGTCACCAGTGATATAAGCAGTCTGATATTGTTCAAGAGTGCGGAGTGCCTTCGTTCGTGGGGTGGAATCTGGAGGCCCGCAGAGGCGGGCACAAGTGGGTGTTTAGTGGCTTGGGGCGTATTTTAGGCTGCACCAATGAGAGTGAAGGGGCATTTAGAACTCTTAGGTGGGTCCTCCATTGCGCTCCGCTGGCGAGTGCTGTTTGCATGAAATTGTTTGTTTTAGGGTCTAGGCTTAGGGATTAGGTTTGGAGGTTTAGGTTTAGAATTATGCAGCAGCAGCAGTAAGTGGCGCATGCATCACTGAGTGAGGTAAGCAGCTTGCTTGTTGCACATTTCTGCACAGTTCCTTTGAATGGCTTGGGCCCGGCTCGGCTCTACAACTCAACCACATTCCAGTTTTACAACAATTTCCCCTGTGCCAACCCCGCTGTTGCATGCGGACCTACGTTGTGGAGCCCTTCACATCTCCTGGGATCCTCACCAATGCAAGCTGGCTCTTTGTCACCCAAGATGGCCTGCGTAACACCTTAGTGTGGCTCCACAAGCGCTACGACGGGCCAGAGTTCTGGATCACTGAGAATGGGGTGACTGTTTTAGATGAGGAGATTACAGCTCTGCCAGGAGTGCTGAAGGATACCTTCAGGCAGGATTTCTACAGGTAGGAAGAAGCCCCGGGCAGGCAGGGGCAGGAATCAAGGTTTGAATTTCCAACAAGAAGCAAGGGGAAGGTGTTTGAAGCACTTCTGGCTCAAGCCACCATGGCATACCAGCAGATTGAAAGGGTCGGAGTGCAAGGAATCACCGTGTAGCAGAATGTGAGAACTGTGTAATAGAACTATTGGTGATCATGTGCAATGTATGTGCTTGTCAGCATCTATAATCTTGCCGCCCGGATACAGCCCCCCATTAATGCACCATTTTTTAGGATACTGATTAGTGCCTCTGTTTGTCACAGTCATTTGTATGTGGCTCCATGTCCAACTCAACTAAGCACTGCCTAGCTCATGGCCAACCTTCCAATTAGGCCTGCCACGCCCCACCAACATATCAACACACCCTAATTGCATATGATGTTTTGCCCCTCATTGCGCAGCGGTTACTTGAACAACCTCTGCCTGGCCAAGTCCGAGGACGGCGTCATGGTCACCCACTACTTTGCATGGGCCTTCATGGACAATTTTGAATGGCGTGATGGGTTCAGCAAGCGCTTTGGCCTGGTGTACATTGACCTCAAGGACCCTAAGCTCACCAGGTACCCCAAGGATACGGCACTCTGGCTATCCAAGCACTTCTTCAGAATGAGCCCTGCTAAGAACACTGAAGCCTCAGTGAATGAGAATTTAGAGGGTGCTATTACAGTGACAGACAGTGGTGCCCGCGCCGGCTCTGGCGCAACCAAACAGGTACTGTAAGCAGTGTGAACTGAGAGATGCCTTCGATTGCTGCAGCTGCTGCCATGTTGACACTGCGGCTGCCTTTGCTGCTCGTATCGGGCTGTACGTTTTCTATGGTTCTGCTAATGCTATCGCTGATGATAAAAGTATGGGTGGTGCCAACCGAGTTCAATGGTGAATGGCTCAGTTTGCAAACTAATATTGTGTGTTGGTTGTTATTGGCAAGAGTAAGGTGTGCTTCCGACAGACACTGTCAGGATCTTGTCTCCTGGCTTAAATCTCATCACTGAGACTGGTACATAAGGAGCAGGAATACTTATGGTGAGGCCATGAGTAAAAGTGCATGATGGTTGTGTCAATGGTCTATATGAGTTGTGTCTAGCCGATGGTATTTAATAAATGAATGTCACACTGCATGCTGGAATTGCCGACATGTCGAGGGTCCGAGATGCACATAATGTGTTGATGTAGTCACTCAGTGCGGCTTACATCCGATGGGAGGTGGTTCTCTATCCGTGGGTGTGCCAGCTGGTATGTGATGAGAGGTCCGAGCATGAACGGATGGCACAGTGAGCATGAGTGTGCATCATCGATTAGTCACAAACATATCCAACGGCGTGCATGGCATGGCATCCTTCAGTAAGGCCGGCGGCATGATGCTGAGCCTTTAGTGATGGCATGTGTATGCATCATGAGCAGCGGGATAGCATTCCGCCATTGCAGTCAGTCTGTTGGGCAAGCAAGTTGACCAGGTACCCAAATGGATGTGGCATGTGGCTATCCAAGCACATCTTCACAGGAGCCTCACCACAAAAAGAAGCTTAGCAGTGCGGATAATTACAAAGGCCATTGCACAAGGCGACATGGGAGCTGACAGTATTGTCTATAATGACGGAGGTAGTGCCAGTAAATGGGCACGTGCTGGAGTGGCTGAACTCCATAGAACGAGAAAACATATATTTAGGGATTTGATCTCCCAAAAAGAATTCCAAGGCTGCAAGAGTAGGCCAGACATTATTCTATACAGAAGGAGGCAAATTAGAAAGACACCAGAAGGTCAATGGCGGACAACTCCTGCAGTAGTCACGCTGGTAAAAATCAAGTACACACGTGATACAGACCCAAGTCGGACAATGCGGGACCCATTCACGCAGCACAGCGAGCTGCACAAACTTACATCAGCAGTTTAGAGCAGCAGCAGTTCAGAGTTTCAGACTGTGTTCCACCCCTTAACGGCTGGATTGGGCGAGGTTGTTGGTGCTACATCGATGCCAATCTCAGAACAAGTGAGTCTCCGCAGCAGAACAGGGGGCCAACAGTGATCTGCCCGCACCAGCAGTTGAGCATGGCGTCCTTGCGCAGGGCTTGGCCATTGCGTTGGCCCATGGTGGGGTCTCCGACAAGACTCTTTGCAACGCACTGGCAACCTGTAAGCAATGGAAAGAAGCGATAGTGACGTACTCGACCGGCTGCTTGGACGTCATCCTCTTCCCCAAGACCACTGCCCAGCTGAATAGCTTTGCAGTGTGGGTGGCTTCACATGGCCAGATGGTGCGCAGCATTAGGCTGCACTTTCGCACCCGGTCTGAACTCGGCTGCCCAGAGTCTCATACTTCGTTGGCTCTCGGGCTCAGGTGTGCATCCCAGGCAGGTCGCCTTCAGTACCTGCAGCAATTCGGCAGCGACTCCATGTTCTGCAGCCCAATGATCCTGAGCAGTTTGCCAACTAGCAGCCTTACCTGCTTAACGCTTGACTGGGGAAGTAAGACGGACGCAGGAGGCTTCACAAGCGGCTCTAACTCAGCAGCAGCAGCACTCGGCCGCTTAACAAGCCTCCAGACACTGAGCCTCGCTCCAGCACTAGATACCACGGTTCCAAGCTCTTTCCTCCACTCCTTGTCCTCCCTCACTCGCCTCACCTCCCTCACCCTGGAACGGGTTGCACGTGCTGACGTAGCAAGCCTGCAGAAGCTCCCTCAGAGCCTGCTTAAGCTTAGCATCAACGCAGAAGGCTACAGTGATGAAGCCAGACGGATTTCGGTCGTGATAAACCTCAGCCACCTATCCCGGGTCACAGAGCTGTCTGCCAATATCAGCATAGCTCCCGGGTCTCGCCTTCCCCCTTCTATTCAAACTCTCATGACCTGGGCACGCGATGGCAGCGTAGAGGTGATCGCCGCACAGCCGCTGGCACAGCTGCAGTGTCTACGGCTGCTAGGGTTCAGCCCAGTTGCAGGTCAGCTGCGCTGCCTCTCCTCCATTACCTCCCTTACCAGCTTCAAGACTGCCCACTATAACACCAGCAACATAGGAACAAGCGCAGCCCATTGGAAGCACCTCCCACGTCTGCAGCGCGTGAAGTGCAGCATCGATTGCAGCACCAGACCTTCCGCTAGGGAACTCTTCCAAGACACAGAGTACCAGTTCCTCATGCACCTATCCTCCGCTACCTCCCTCACACGCCTCACCTTCGACTTTGACGAGGACCATTCACCCGAACTGGCAGACCTTGAGAGCTTCTGCGCCCACCTCGCCCCCCTGACTTGCTTACGGAAGCTGTCTCTGCAGCGTGCTATGTTTGGGTCAGCAGCTCTGCCCTTGATGCGGCTGACATCTCTGCAAGTGCTGAAGCTGTACTTCACCGGGATCTCAGACATGGTGGCAGTGGGCATTGGCTGCAACATGAAGCAGCTTGTCCGCCTGCAGCTGACCGGTAATGATGATCTGACTGATGCTTGCACCCCAGCACTCGCTCAATTGACGAATCTGGTCAGGCTGGACCTTTGTTATGTGGATAAGATTACTGATGCAGGGCTGCTGCAGCTCACAACCCTGGTGCAGTTGGAGAACCTGGAAATGGATGAGACCTCTGTTGGCGACGAGGCTATCCAGGCGCTCTGGGAGGCAATTAATGGCCAGTGATGCGCGGTGGCATGTATCTGTCGGAAGCTGTTTACTTGTTAGTTGTTCTCAGCGGCGAACGCATGGAAGCAGTTGGTTGGTGCTGCAGTTCTCTCTTGCTTGCTTCCTGCTTGGGATTCAGTGCTGCCTTTGGCACTGTTGTTGGCAGTTTTTTGCCCCTAAACCATGCTGGGCCTGTTCAAAACGCAATGTTGACTTGCGGTTATAAGTTTTCGCTGTGGGCATTGGTGATCAATTCATGTAATCAGGCTCAGTACAGTAGCGCCTCTCAGTGCTGTAGACACTGTCGTCGTGTGAGGTACATGTGTTAGAAATGCCTGAAAACAGCGGGTGGGAGAGATTGGAAATTACAGTAATTGATACTAGGTTCTCATGGGTAAAGCTTGCATGCTGATAGCAGTGCTGCTAAGGTTGTCCCTCCCGAGATGTTGGACTTGACAGCCCTTGAAACCTGGAGTTGGGGTCGTAGTGCAAGAGCCTGAAGAGTGTGGCTGAAGTTGTGACCCAAGTCAGGAGGGTGGCCAAGGGCCTGGTTGTGCATTAGATTGAAAAGCAGCTAGTTTGCTGCTCAGGCTGGAGCTGAAGTAAGCATCATACCAAGCCATCTGCAGCGCGCAATGTTGGGATGGTCGGGAAGACAGCTTCTACATGTGTTGTATTTGCAGTTTCCCTCAGCTGTTGATGTGGGATGGTGGCTCCTGGGGAAGTGGAGGTCATAGCTTTGGAGTTGTAAGGCTTTGCAGGAGTGGGTAGCAGGCATGTTGCAGCATGAAGCGCCTCTGGCTTTGCTGCGAGGGCTGAAATGGGGTCTCAAGGTTATTGTTTAAAGGGCCTGGGTCGGGGTCCCGAGGTGGGTTGGAGTGGGGGGGGTCATAATTCTTATATTAGTTCCTGTGCCGCCTCCCAGGCACCTGCACGACAGCATCTGGCCCCTGGGCTCTTCATGCCACTCCAGGGCATCTGCAACAGGTGCAAAAGCAGCACCAGGTGTTTGTGTCGAGCTGGCATATTGCATACTACCAGAGTTGACAACTGCAACTGTTTGAGTTGGTTTGAATGGTGCCCACAGCGATCGATCAAGTGGCTTTGCACTGCACTGTGCACTTTTTAGTCAATGCTGCACTGTGCACTTTATAGTCAACCTGAATTTTTTTTATGCCCTGCTTTGGGAGCAGCTCATTGGACTGGGCAATCAAACATGGGGTTGTGAAGGATCCCTTCTTCAGTACTATGTCCTCCATGTCTGTTTGCTCATACGTTCTGTCTTGTGTGGGGAGTCCAAGCTAGCCTTAGATATGCAGGGAGCAATACAGGGCCATTTAGTATTTGGAGCAGAGGGGACGTTCTGACTTTTCATTATTCTACTGATATGTAGTATCAAGGATCACAGTTTCTTGACTGTGTGGGCCTTAGATTCACACTGCATGTTGACACATCTGTGGCTGATCAAAATCCTCAGTGCAATGTAGATTGTCCACTGCACAGAGTGTGTTGCTGCCTAAATTGGTTTTCCGTTCCAGCTACCATAATGTACTTACAGGCATAGCCTGATGTGGGTAGATGTTTAAATTCTGGAGAAGATATGGCATCCTTCTTGCGGTTGCCACCCCTTACATGATTGTTTGTTTATGATTGGTTCAGTTCTGGGGTAGTTGGTGCTGTGTCCGTTGGGATGCGCAATAGTATAAAGCAGGTGTGATGTGAGTGGGGCTATGCCTGACTGTCACAGGAACCAGGGCCCGGCAGGTTGCGTTCCCCCGAGTGCCCTTTTTACCGTCCTGAAGCCGGTTCCAGGTTCCGGTTCCAGGGCAAATTGTGCCCAGTTCCACGGTTCCAGCGATGTCAAACATGTCAGTTCCTGGTTCCAGCCCTGGGCCACCCTCTGGCCAACATGTCACATGCAAGTTCCTTACTAAATGTATGATAACCCTCTGAGTGGAAGAATAGCAAATTCCATTGTACAATTGATGGTTATAAGTGGAAATTATCGCTGGCTCCTGGGGCTTCGCCCCAGACCCCACCAGGGGGGCTGTTCCTCCCCCCTGGACCCCCGCCTCCTGCCTGGGTCGATGCTGCGCATCGACATGGCATGGCCCCCTGGAAAATATCGGTTCCAGAGGCCTCTTTTGAGGTCCAGTTCTGGTTCCAAAGGATGTTGTGGAACCGGCTTCAGGACGTTACCTTTTCCCCGTCCGTGCTTGATCCTGGGTCCTCTCGTGTGCAAGACCAACGGCTAACAGTGTCTCGACCACGCCTTAGTATGACATGTTCCCTTTTCTCATGCATTCACTCATGCCTCGGTTGTGCTGTTCTGGGCGTGAAACAGTGGGATGGCAACGGGCACCGGGTCATGTACCCAAAGCGCGGACCAACTAGCACGATCAGGTGGATAAGTCTCAGGATTCAGACCCGAATGTTTCATGCTTGCCCTCAATACCCGAAGGAGTTTACTCCGTAGGGCTGGTGTCCGCAGAGCCAGTGGCCGTCGAGACTTTTTCCACCGATCAGGAAAGTGTCAACAACTTTTCGACGAGTACACGGCAACTATAAGCGCTTGCACACAAGGCAACTATCGTTTAAGAACAACAAGTTCAGGCTCCGCCAGCAGCCCGTGGTGCCCAGCAACGTTCAAGAATGGCCTGCGTAAAGTTAACTCGGCAGTCGACGGCTCCGCAATTAGAATTAATAAAATCCGCTTAATAATCCGCTTAATGACGCTGGATAATTGATGAAGCAGAGCACCTGAGAGGACACGCGCGCACACAAGGAGGCATAAACGTCTGAGCTAAAGTTCTTGCACCGACTTGAGTACTATAGCTTGCCATCGCACGGCCGGTTGCGGGAGCATGCTCGTGGCGAAGGTTGCTTGGAGCCCCCGATTCGCGAACGCGAGCTTCATTATGATCGACCAGGCACCATTAGGAAAGCTCAACTAGTATAACCGTTAGCATCCTGAGTGGCCCTGGAGCCTAGAGCCACGCTTGCTTGCAAAAGGGCCCCTCCTCCGGGCGAGCCATCCAACAAGGCGGTCAGTTGCGGTGGTTTTGCACTCTCTCGCACTGCATGCATGCATACACCAGCAAAGGCACGTTATCACGCGTTCAAAAGATGCAATGGAACACGTCTGACTGCTTGGCTGATAGCAGCAAGGCTTGTGCTAGCGATCCTAATCAGTGCCTATTCACATTCCACTCGAACCATGGTTCGAGTGGGAGCTGAAGAGAGAGACGCATGCTTCTTTTCCTTGTTTCCTGTGTATCCTGTGTTCCCTCCTTATGTTCCTTGAGTTTCCTTTGTTACCTTTTGCAAATGCTTTTGCATCTTCTTGGGTGGGATCCAGGGCGCAGCATGTGCCTGAGTACCCTTAAGACTTTACTGTGACCTTATGCAGGGCGCAGCATGTGCCTGAGTTCCCTTTAGTGCAGCCACACCAAAATGCGGGGTGGGCCCCTATACTCAATGATGTGAAGGATACCTGGCCTCCTTCGGGCCGTGCGCTGCGCGCACCCTTACCAAGTGATTTCTTTTTTTCCCACAGACTAGAGTGGCGGGAGTACGGAAGCGGTCACTAAGTGAAGAAAGATTTGAAAGTTCAAGCGGAGAAAGCACTAAAGCAGCCTTAGCAGCGAACCATTCATGTTGTAGCTTCAAGGCTGCAAAGAAGAGCATAGGAATACTGCCATGGGGATATGCCTGGCTTATTGTTTGCCATCCTTGGCCACGTACAGTGTTCATTGCGTCGTTAAAGACCATACCCGCTACAGCATACATTTCGTTCCAAAGTCCTTGACTACAACCTAGCCTGCTTTCGCTTCAGTAGTCGGTGGTGCTGCTCCCTGTCACGCTCAGCAGCCCGTAGAAACTTACATCAGCAGCCCGGATCAGATTGTGTTGCCGGCTGGACTGTGCTTAGCTAGCTGGACTGCTACATCAATGCAGATATCAGAACAGGTGTGTTTCTGCATCAGAAGAGGGGCACTCGGTTTATGCATCAGAACAGGGGCACTCGATGACCTGCCCGCACCATTTTTGAGCAGTGCCATCCTTATGCAGGGCTTGGTCATTGCGTTGGCCCATGGTAAGGTCTCCGAGAGGACTCTTTGCAATGCGCTGGCAACCTCTAAGCAATGGAAGGAAGCGATCTTGACGTACTCGACCGGTTGCTTGGACGTCAGTCTCTTTGCCAAGAACACTGCCCAGCTCAACAGCTTTGCAGTGTGGGTGGCTTCACATGGCCAACTGCTGCGCAGCATTAAGCTGTACCATAGCATCCGGTCTGAACTTTGCAACCCAGAGTCACAGACTTCATTGGCTCTCGGACTTAGGTGCGCATCACAGGGGGGTAACCTTCAGTACCTGCAGCAGTTCAGCACCGACGCCATGTACTGCAGCGCAATGATCCTCAGCAGTTTGCCAGCTGGCAGCCTTACCTGCTTATATGTCCGGTGGGGCAGTAATACAGGCGCCGCCGGAGCCTTTCTGAACGGCTCTGACTCAGCAGCAGCAGCACTCGGCCGCTTGACAAGCCTCCAGACACTCACCCTCAATCCAGCAAAAGATACCAGGCTTCCAACCCTTTCCTCCATTCCTTGCACTCCCTCACACGCCTCACCTCCCTCACCGTGAACCGGGTTGCAGTTCCTGACGCAGCAAGCCTGCAGAAGCTCCCTGCAAGCCTGCTTAGGCTTAGCATCAACACAGGAGGCTACATCCCTGGAGCCAGTCCGGTCGTGATAAACCTCAGCCACCTCACGCGGGTCACACAGCTATCTGCCAATATCAGCATAGCTCCCGGGTCTCGCCTTCCCCCTTCTATTCAAACTCTCACCGCCTGGGATCGGGGCTGCACCGTTGAGGCTATCGCTGCACATCCGCTGGTCCAGCTGCAGTTTCTATCGCTGCTAGGATTTAACCCAGTTGCAGGTCAGCTGCGCTGCCTCTCTTCCCTTACCACCCTTACCAGCTTCAAGACTGACCACTACAACACTGGCAACATTGCAACGAGTGCAGCCCACTGGAAGCATCTTCCACGCCTCCAGGACGTGAAATGCAGCATCGGTTGCAGTAACAGAGCCTCTGCTGGGCCACTTCTCCGGGACCCACAGCACCAGTTCCTTGTGCACCTATCCTCCGCTACCTCCCTCACGCGCCTCACCTTTGACTTTGACGACGCTCGCTCACCCGAACCGGCAGACCTTGAGAGCTTCTTCGCTCACCTCGCCCCCCTGACTTGCTTACAGAGGCTGTCTCTGAAGCAAGCTAAGTTTGGGTCAGCAGCTCTGCCCTTGATGCGGCTGACATCTCTGCAAGTACTGAAGCTGTACTTCGCTGGGATCTCAGACATGGTGGCAGTGGGCATTGGCTGCAACATGAAGCAGCTTGTCCGCCTGCAACTGAGGGGCAATGCTGATCTGACGGACGCTTGCACGCCAGCACTTGCTCAGCTGACCAATCTGGTCAACCTTGACCTGTCTCATGTGGATAAGATCACTGATGCGGGGGTGCTGCAGCTCACAACCCTGGTGCAGTTGGAGAACCTGGAGACGGACGAGACCAACATTAGCAATGAAGCTCTCCAGACATTCTGGGATGCGATTAATGACCAGTGATGTGGTGTGACCTGTGTCTGTCAGTCTAAACTTTTTACTTATTGGTGCATTCTTGGCGGCAGCCGTATGTGAGCAGTTGCTTGCTGCTGCAGTTGTCTCTTGCTCACTTCCTGTGTTGGCTTGAAATCTAGTGTTGGCAGTGTTGTTGGGGAGTTTACCCTGCCTAGGCCTTGCTGGGGGCTGTTGATGAACTGATACCTTCTTGCGGTTATTAAGTTGTTCCATGTAATCAGGCTCATTGAGCTACGTGGGGTAGCTGTGCAAACAACAGCTGGCTTTGCTTTTTATGGCCTTGGCTGCATCTTGGGACAATGGTGTAGTGCTGCATGTTGGGGTGATCAGGGTCTAGGGCAAGGACAACAAAATCAAGGGAATTACCTGAGCATGACTTACTCAAGGTCTTGGAGTATGGACTGTCTAGATACCAGTAGCTGTTTTCATTGGTTGACAGGGTAGACATCATGGAACCAAACTCAAAACACTGATATATTATGAAAGTCAGTGTCGGGTCTCAGCTGCTGCTGTTTGGGAGGTCTGGGTAGGGCTGTTGTCCTGCATGCGATAGGAAGCTGGTTGAGGTCAATCAGCTCTGGGCACGCAGGCAATCATCTATTTAGCCTTTGTTCTTCTGTCATGTGACAGCTAGTGTTGACTGCATTTTGCAGTCTTTGGCAGAGACAGTGGCAAGTGAAGTATCTTGTGATTGCAGGTTTCCATAATCCCATTGGTAGTGGCCTACATAAGTAGCAGGGCGGGCTTGTTCATGTACTGCAAGGTGGATCCCCCGCCATGGATGAATATGACAGCTTTTGCACCCTGGGATTGGGAATTGTAGTGTCCTGCCTTGCAATGTGGGTGTCAGTGTCAAGGTCAAGGCCCTTAACTAAATACATGCTTTGCGTAGTTCTCTTTCTCTGGTTTGACGTGCGTGCGTGTGCAGGGTGGGTCCCTATCTTGTTATAGTCATCTGATGCCATGCATGCCCCGTTATGGTTTTCCTGGGGCGGGCATGGCTTTGCTGCAGTCTGCGGTCTTTTGGGAATGGAAGGTCTGACAATAAGCAGGGTCAGTAATGGCTGTGCAATAATGGAGAAGGTGGGCGCCTGTTTGGTGTTGATTGACTTAAGATATCTTAGGCTCAGTGTTAATTCTGTCCAGGGGCTGGTTGCGTGCATAAGGGGCTCTTGATTGGCGCCTGTGCTGCTTGTGCATCTCATGCCTCTTGGGCAGCCTAAGGTAGTTTTCAGGTAGTCTCCAAGGACAACTTCGTGTCCCGCTCCTTGGTTGGCTCATAATGACGAACCTTATGGTGCGATCTCGCTTGATAAGTCTGGAAAGCCGCCCTTTGTGTGCGTTGAAACTTGCTGCACGAGCACCCTATTGTGACAACCTGACACCTTTCTTCCTGATCGTTGTGATATCGGCTGTTGCTGGCCAAATGTGACTACGGCGGTCCGAGATGTGTTAGGTACCGCCAGCGAGCGGTGTACCGTACACCGCTCGCTGGCGACCTAAAGTGGGCGTAGCGCAGTCTGGCTGTTGCACCGTCTGACACCTTAAAAGGTGGCAGCTGGAAATCCGTTTGCATCTGGCCCCAAGGACATATATGCTGGAAATCCGTTTGCATCTGGCCCCAACGGACATGTATCATCTATGTCCTTGGGGGGCAGATGCCCCAAGGACATACATCATTTATGTATGGCTTTGACGGGGCCATTTGGTAATTGGTAATTGGTAATTGGATTTCCAGCTGCCACCTTTTAAGGTGTCAGACGGTGCAACAGCCAGACTGCGCTACGCCCACTTTAGGACCGACACTTGCCCTCCGATGTGAGATAGATGGCCATTGAGGTGACGCTGCTGAAACCCCGTTTCATACCCAGCAGGCCAAGTTTAATGCCCATGATAGACTTCAGCCTCAATTTCAATTCTACATTTCATGATATGCCATGGCAAAAAGCGCCATAGGCCCCGCACCTCACGCCGTATATAAAACAGGCTCAATAAGTCACTTTGGTGATATTGTTTGTAATCGTACTGTATCCATCCCACCTTAATATGTAGTATCACATCCTGCCCATAAGCGGCTCCAAGCTGCCCAAAGCAGACAGCTTTGAAGTACCCCGGACTCATTCCATAGCAATGCGGGTCGAATGACTCAAAACCCTAAACCCACTAGCCAGTCGCCCCTTTATATGCGATACAGCGCTTGTACCATGCAACAGTTATAGACACAGGACTCCAGCACAAGGTTAATGCGTCCGAAGGGAATACTGAGTGCTAAGACAGCGAGAGACCAGACAGCAGGCCCTACTTGTCTACTGCTGCCACCATGAACTGCACCTCATGCTCCTTGGGCACAGGAACACTGCGGGCAGAAGGCTCTGGGGTCCATCCATATGCCTCTGCTGCTTGGGTCCAGCTGTGACGCTGCAGCACGCGCCAGGAACAACTACCAAAGTACTGCAGCAGCAACCGCCGCAGCAGGAGGAGCAACAGACCAGTTAGTAAGAGCAGGAGCAGAACAAAGAAGTTGGCAGGATCAGTAAGCAGTCGCAGCAGGAGTGCGACAGAGGGTCAGCAGGGGCAGCAGCTTCTACGCCATGAGACACCACGGCCTCAAGAAAGCCAGAAGAGCAGCAGCGACACAGCAGGAGCAGCAGCAGGAGCAGTAGCAGCAGCAGCAACACAGCAGGAGAGGCAGCAGCAGGAACAGCAGCAGTACCAGGAGCAATTGCAGAGGAGCAGGAGCGCCGAAATTTGTGGTCGGTACGGTTTAGGACTGACAGCAACAATGCAATTCCATGGCACAGCAGCAACAGCAGCATCTCATTCCTTTCTATACATCCTCTACCCCTTGCGATCTTTGCACCTTGAATTTATCGCATGCCCCTTGGTGCCCTTGACAGTCCCATTGTCAGGACGGGGCACTCAGTCATACATGAAAACCCTAAACCCTACATCATACCCTGTTCCCCGTCATAGCATTTTGCACTCTTTGCCCGGCCCCAATCTCCAGCAGCCCATCCGCTGAACCCCTATCCTGAATCTCTTCACTGAAACCCACATTGGCACCTTTTCCTTCACCCTCCCCCTCCCCTTCGAGCCTAGCCCTGTTTGTCTCTACCGTCACCTTGGCCTCCATAATCTCTCTCAGCATCTATCGTATCATCCTTTCTCTGTGCCCTCCTGCCTCCGTCCACCCCATGTCTAAACAAGCTCACAGCACCGCAAGCCGTCACCTGCTGGAGATAGTAAACCCTAAACCTTGGACCTATTTTCATACCCTGCCCTGATGCTATTCCTCATCAAAAACAGAATGACAGCCCATCAACTGTCTGTGGATACATCCATGCTCTAGCTTCTCAGGCGGAAGATCTCACCTTCTCAACATTGTCTGGACATCCCCACTGGAACTTTGCCGTCAGGCCCAAAGCAGCCACTTTTGCCTCCCTCTTGGTCCTCCGCTCTCCAGTAGCACTTTGGTCTCCATTTACACCTTGGTCCTTGCTGCCACCCTGCTGCTGCTCCTCTTGCTGCTTCTCCTCCCGACTGCTGTTTTCCTCTGTCTTCTGCTGCTGTTGCAATGGCTCCTGATCATTGCTGTGCTGCTGCTGCTGCTTATCTAGTGGCTGCTGCCCCTGCTGTTGCGGCTGCTGCTGCTGCTGTTGTAGCCTGTGTTGCATGCGGTTCAATCCTGATTCTGTCAAGAAGTTCACAGCCATCAAACTGCCTGGCGCTGATATGGAAGCAGCTTCCTGCACAAGCAACAGCAACAGCAAAAGCAGCAGACGCCTCAGCACATAAGATGCAGAGACCAAAGATGAGAGCAGGGTTCAAGAGACAGACCGATACTCTTTGTAGCATTGTAGGAATCCACTACTCGGTATGATTCAGGTTTTGGGCTCGTGCACATGTGCAAGCAGCCAAGAAGCACACCAACAGATGCCAACCTGTATACACATATCTCAAAGTCTGGTCTGCCTTGTGCTTCACATGATCCCTTTTACGACAGTTACAAGACCTCAAGACCAAGACCAAGACCTTCTCACTCCCCTTTGCTTTCTTACCTGTGCCCCACCTCAAGTCCCTAATGAACACATGGGTGCCCGTCACATCACTCGTCTAAAGGCCTATGTCACTTTTTGCTATGACATATCATGAGATGTAATAAAAACACCCATCTAACATCTGCCTGAGCAGCAGCACCCTCACATTTCACGGAATGGTACAGACAATTTTTCCTACCACATAGGTCACTTGGGTCCTTCCTTCATGCCCCGCTGTCTATCTACTGCCCCGCTGGCTGTGGTTTGTGGCTTAACCCCCAGTATTGTTCTGCACCATCTCACCTGGAGCAGCGGGGTGACGGTAGTAGGTCCCAGGTAGTACAGTAAACCCTCTGCCACCCATATGGTAGGCACCTCTCTGCTAAACCCTTGCTGAATAAGCTGCTGGGTCCAACCAGGGTTTTGTAGATCTGCTGCCACTGTGACCCAACTTTCTGCATGCAGAGGAAAGCGGTAGTCCCCTTGTTGTTGCTGCTGCTTCTGCCGCCGCCCCCGATGCTGCTGCTGCTCCTGCCCCTGCTGCTCTTTGCTGCTAGTGCCCTGAAGTTGCACTCCTGCTGCTGCTAGCTCTTTCTTCTTG
The DNA here is from genome assembly GCA_963556185.1 of Pseudopediastrum boryanum. Taxonomy (NCBI): domain Eukaryota; kingdom Viridiplantae; phylum Chlorophyta; class Chlorophyceae; order Sphaeropleales; family Hydrodictyaceae; genus Pseudopediastrum; species Pseudopediastrum boryanum. Next base: position 1,368,300 of record OY744494.1, read on the forward strand.
GCGGTTAGGACATCTTGCTGGTCAACTTCGAACCAGGAGATTCCAGGGGGGAGGGCGAGGCGCCAGGGGCGAGTGTCCATGCCTGAACCTAACAGGACGACCTTTTGGGGGGGATAGCAGCAGCAGGAGCAGCACAAAGACAGAATGTAAGCAGCAGTATTATAACGGACTTACCCCAGAAGTGGTATCAGGGGCGAGTGTCCATGCCGGCTCCTAAAAGAACAACCTTTTGGCAGAAATAGCAGTAGCAGCAGCAGCAGGCCGACAGAAGGGAGGTGAGGCAGAAGAATGAACAGAATTAGGGCAGCACTGGGAACAGGGATGAGTGTCCATGCCTGAGGCTAAGAGGCAAAACTTTTGCGGGGGAACACCAGCAGCAGCAGGACAACAGAAGGGAGCTAAGTAGCCGTATGAACAGCGGACTACGAGAGCAGTGAAAACAGCAGCAGCAGCAGCAGCAGCAGCAGGAGCAGGAGCAGGAGCAGCCGTGCACACAGCAGCAGGAGAAGAACAGAGCAGCAGGAGGGGAGAAACGGTAGCAGCAGCAGCACCAGCAGCATTATAGATGGCAAGGCAAGAGGCACATGATTACAGCAGCAGCCTTACCCAGCATTACAGCAGCAGCACGACACCACCATCACCTATTACAGCAGCACCACCCACACTTGTGATATGCCATAGCAAAAGGTGTCATAGGCCTTGCACCTCAAGCTGTTGCAAAAACAGCGAGGTGAAACAAAAGCAGCACCCGCACTAGTAGACGTAGATCCCAGTGGCTACGCAACTGCGGCGTTTTAACGAGGCCATATTGGAGCTTGAAGCGCAGTGCTTTCGTTGGTCAGTTAGCTCACATTAGCATACAGCTCATCAAAGAGTAGCAGCCAAATTGACAGGAATATGTCATGAATTCGCCCAGCAGTAAAACACCTTAGCCTCCTGCTGCGGACTAAGGTGTTCTTAACAGTGAGTGAGTGAGTGAGTGAGTGAGTGAGTGGACGCCGGGCATTAGCCCTGCGTATTTTTAAGGAAGAGGCCGTACTAGGTTCTTAACATGGTCAAACCGAATTAGATCTGTGTTTACCTGCTTGCATGCTGAGGCTCCTGCAGTTTCAAGGTGGTCTAGGGTGGGTGCAAAAGCACCTTTGGCCTCTGCTGATGGTTGAACCCTAACCCCAACCAAGGTCGCATCATCCATGAACCTGGTACGCATGATGATCCGAGGCACCGGCCTCTGCATCTTCCCTCTATGCACATCTTCAAGCCGTTCAGGAGCACTGCATGCTTCTTTTGTTGCTGAGCTCTCTGTGGCTGAGGCAAGTTGTGGTTGTTGCTGCTTGTCTGTGCCTTGTGAGGGGCTGACATCGTAGGCCTTGCGCCGAGCGAGGGCTTCTGGGCCTGCTAGTATAGCGGCCAGAGGGTCTCGGATGAAGGCATCTGGCTGTTCTGTTTCTACGGCCCTTGAAGCTGCGTGCCAGTGCACCAAGCAGAAGCTCAGGTTATATTGAACATCTTGTAGAGGTTTGCGGGCATGTGATGGCTCTCACCTGCTATCAGCCGTGATGAAAATGACACCACGCCTGCGCGCAAATGGGCCGATATTGAGAGTTTTAGTGGGCAGCAGATGGTGTTCTGCGTTCTTGCGGGGTCGCATACCATCGAGTCCGCCATACTTCCGCCCACGTCTCGCTAGAAGCCATTTTACCGCAATGCGGAGAAGCTGTGCTGCAATTGCTCCTACACTAATAACTGAAGCGCTCCTCACTACCGCTGCCATGACTGTACCATCTCTGAAAACTCAAGCAGACACAGCAGACACAGCAGCGTACAGGCAGCTGAGATACAAAGCAGTATGTCCTGGTTTCGGCCTCACATTGCCTAAAGGCTACGCAACTGCTCGCATCCTAGAAGAGTGTCCTAGGAGGGTGTCTGTACTGCCTGGTAGCACTCAGCTGGCAGTACGATCTGCACCACCAGCAGTGTGCCTTGTTATTAAGAGACGATCTGGCTATAGTTCACGATCTGGACGACGGTCATTAACAACGTGGACATACAGACGAAGGGCGGTGCTGCCAGCGAGATCCTTACTCTCCATTTCTCACTGCATCTCGACGGCTCACCCGTTCACTGAATAAATCCCGGACTGTCGGAGGCTTTCAGCTACAGCTTTAAGGAGCTAGAGTATCCTGTAGTGATGCAGTAAACCTGTAGCCTGCTTGTTTCGGAGTTACACGCAGCCTGCACGCGCCAGTCAAGTCTCAAACTGCTTGACCCAGCAGCCCCCGGCCCGGCTTCCATTCTGGACTCCATGCCGGAATCAAGTCCGTCTCCAGCAGACACGTGGCAACTATGGCAAGCAGTCAAAGCGCAAAAGCCGCTGGTCCAATGTATAACCAACTTTGTCAGCATGGACGTCATGGCCAACGTGCTCCTAGCAGCAGGTTGTTCACCAGCCATGGCACACTCCCTAGATGAGGTAGAGGAGTTCGTGGGCATCTCATCCGCGCTGTTGATCAACATGGGTACATTGAGCAGCGACTGGATAGCTTCAAAGAAGCTTGCAGCAAGCAAGGTATGGAGAGCGGCTCCTTGTGCATGAAGTTTTCATTTGAGAATTGTTTGTAGTGTACGTCTGTCCACATTGAAGCACTGCAACCAGTAACTTGTCGACAGGTCGTGGGCCAATTCAGCTATTGGTCTTGATATGTCCAGTATCTCTAAGCTTAATGTTGTGTCAGTTACCATAACTGCTTCCAAGGCATTTGATGCATTGATGCATTGATGCTTTGATGCTTTGATGCATTGATGCTTTGATGCTTTGATGCTTTGATGCTTTGATGCAGTCCCCTTTCCGTGTTTTCTTTCACTTCTTCTTGCTCATTGCAAGCACTGCAACCTGTATGCATTTGTTTGCATTGATAGGTATGGCATGAGTTGATTGGACACATCCGCCCGACATTGCATGTGGAAGAATACTACAAAACCCCAACATAGCGTCAAGGCCAATCAATTCATTCCTGATTAATTGCAGCAGTTCCATGCCTTTCACCATCTTCGCACATGGACATGGCATCACACAAGATAATGTACTTACCTGGGTGTATCTAAGCTTTTTACATTGGCCCAGTCGGCAGCCATATTGACAAGCCCAGGTTTGGTCCCTGTGATTTTACTTCTTGTTCAAACGACTGTCCGCCTGAGGATAGAGCGGAGCCCCAGCTGGGCTGAGCAGGAGTTCGCTTCCTATAGTATATAATCCATTCTCTCTCTCTCTCTCAACTTAGAATCTCATTCACAATGCTACGCTACCTCACAACTGTCGGGCCTATGTACTGCTGATGCACGTGTGCTGGCCTTCCCATCGATGTGCAGGCTGTGTCACTTGGTAAGCCCTGGGTGTTAGACCCTGTTGGTTGTGGTGCCACTAGTTACCGCACAGCAGCATGTGTGGCCATGTTGAAGCTGCAGCCCACTGTGGTGCGAGGCAATGGATCTGAAATACTGGCACTGGCAGGAGCAGCAGGTGGGAGGAGGGGCCAGGGCGGGGAGGGCGTACAAAGGACATGGGAGGGGGGGGGGCAGCCTACGTAGGGAATTGGTCAGAAATACTGGCAGTGGCAGAAGCAGCAGGTGGGGTAAATGGAACGCTAGGCGGGCATGTATGTAAGGGGTAAAAAGGGGTGGGATAGGCTGGGGCGTTGGGTCGGAGATACTGGCAGCGGCAGGAGCTGCAAGTAGGGGGAAGTGAAGAGAGGGCGAAGGTGGGGTGGGAGGCTTGGGTTGGAGGGTGTAGGCAAGGGCAGCCGTTGAGCAGATGAACTCCCTGGGATAGTGGTTGGCTGGAGCATTGGGCTGAGAGGGAGGTAGGAGGACATGTAGGCAACACCAGGGTTGCATGTGCCAGTCTCATCATGTCCCAAGGGCCGCTCCCAGGTCAAACTTGCCAAACATGTTTCACCCCCGTGTATGCCTTATGCACATTATGCACATGCAGGCTATGTTAAGGCGTATGAGGCCAGCTCGGCACACGTGCTTGTTTGTGAAGTTGTATGTCCCTTTTTGTTGAGATATGCATGTTGCTCCCGCCCATGCAGGCAATACGAAGGGAGTGGACAGCACAGCCAGCTCTGAAGCAGCACTAGAAGCAGCACAACAGATTGCAAAGGCTCATAACTGTGTGGTGGCGGTATCAGGAGAGGTGGATCTGGTAAGCAGGGTGAGGGTGAAGTAGGGCTGGGGGAGGGGGGGGGGCAAGATGGTGGGTGCAGGGGGGTGCGGGAGGGAATGCCATGCTGGAAGGTGATGGTCTTCAGAAAGGTGGATCTGGTAAGCAGGACAAGGGGCTGGCTGGAAGAGGGGTGAGAAAATGGGGGGATGAAGGGAGCAGGGGTGGCAGGGTGGACTTGCCAAGGTTTGTGACTGTGTGGTGGTGGGTTTGAGAAGAGGTGAATCTGGTAAGCAGGGTGAGGGTGGGGCAGGGCGAGGAGCTGGCAGGGGAAGGGGTGAGTAGATGGGGGTTTAAGGCTGCAGCAAGGGGGGGGGGGGCATTGCGAAGGCCCGTGAGTGTGTGGTGGTGGTCAAGGATAGGTGACTTTGGTCAGCAGGGCGAGGGGCTAGTTGGGGGAGGGATGAGAAGATGGGGTGGTGAGAGTGGGGGGCAGACTGCCAAGGCTTATGCGTGTTTGATGGTGGAGTTAGGAAGAGGGAGGCCTGGTAAGCAGAGAGATGATCTGGCGGGGGGGGGGGGGGAGGAGATGTTGGGTGCAGGGGTGCGTGGGGAGGAATGCCACGGCCGATGACTGTGTGGTGGTGGTTTACGGAGAGGGAGGTCTGGTAAGCAGGGCGAGGAGCTGGCTGGGGGAGGGATGAGAAGATGGCGTGGTTAAGGGGGCAGTGGTGGGTGGAGGGGGCTGGCAGCTTGTCGAAGCTCTTGACTGTGTAGTGGCGGGTTAAAGGAGAGGTTAATTTTGTAAGCATGGCGAGGGGCTGGCTGGGGGAGGGGTACGAACTTAGGGTGTGAAGGCTGCAGGGGTGGGTGGGGCCGTGTGGGGGCCCATTGCTAAGGTGTGTGTTTGCATGACGTTGATTTAAGGAGAGGTGGATCTGGTAAGCAGGGCGAGGAGCTGGCTGGCGAGGGATGAGAAGATGGAGTGGTTAAGGCTTCAGGGGTGTAGTGCGGTTACAGTGAGCTCATTGCCAAAGTTCATTACTGTGTGCTGGTGGTGGTGGTTGATTTGGTCAGCAGGGTGGGAGGCCAGCTGGGGGGGGGGGGGATAGATAGGGCGGTGGCGAAGTGAACAGAAGCAATTGTACCGCTTGCCAGGGCTAGATAGTGTTGCATGTCAGCAACAACAACCTGATGGGCATTGCTCAAGCAGACCTACTCTCAGTCTCCAATTGTGTTCTGACATACAACTTGTCATTGTTACAGCACTGCTGCTGCAGGTGACGCATGGTGTTGCATGTGAGCAACTCGGTAAAAAACACCATTGGTACATATCTTCAAGCACCCAGTATTTTCAGTATGAAGTTATGTTTTGATGTCTTACTACCTCATGTGCTCCTGCTGCTTGAACTGCTGCTAGTGTCTGATGGTGAGGTACTGTCGCGTGTCAGCAAGAACAACAAGTTGCTTGGTGTACCTCGAGCATGAAAGTCTAAGTGTCAAATCATGCTTTGACATATCCATTGTTATAGCGCTGCTGCTGCAGGTGACAGATGCTCAGGTAGTGTTGCCTGCCAGTAACTCAGCAGGAAATCCCACCTACTTGATATCTCCGAGCACAATACTCTCAGTATGAAGTTACTTTTTGATGTATCCACTACCCCATGTGCTGCTGCTGCTCCTCCTGCTGGTGCAACTGCTGCTGCATACTGATGGTGAGGTAGTGTTGCCTGTCAGCCACCACCACTACCTGCTTGACATATTTCAAGCACCCAGTGCTCTCAGTGCTAAGTCATGTTTCAGTGTATTCACCTCCCCATGTTGCTGTTGCTCAGGTGCGCTGCTGCTGCTGCTGCTGCTGCTGTAAACGGATGGTGAGCTATTGTGGCATGAACTATTCAATCACACTACTCTCAGTTTAAGAGGTTTTCATATACACAAAGTATACCTGCTGCTATTACAGATGACTAATGGTGAAGTAGTGTTGCGTGTCAACCACCACCACTACCTGCTTGACATGTCTCAAGCACCCCGTATCCTCACTGCTAAGTTATGTTTCAGTATACTCACCACCCCATGTGCTGCTGCTGCTGCTGCTGCTGCTGCTGCTGCTGGTAACGGATGGTGAGCTATCGTGCCATGAACTATTCCATCACAATACTTTCAGTTTAAACGGTAAAAATACACACAAAATAAACCTGCTGCTGCTGCTGCCGCAGGTGACTAATGGTGAAGTAGTGTTGCGTGTCAGTAACGGCCACCATCTCCTCCCTCTCATCACTGCCATGGGCTGTAGCGTGACAGCACTCATTGCTGCTTTTGTGGCAGTAGCAGGCAAGGACAAGGCGCTGGAAGCTACAGCACAAGCCTTGGCTGTGTTTGGGTGAGTGCTGGGGGTGGGGCTCCTGCAGCGGTTTACACAGGCCCTCATCAATCAGGCTAAAAAAGCTCAAGGGTGGGACACTGGACGGTTATGTACCACGTTCTACTGCAAAACACTGCGTTCATGTCACGCTTTACACTTCATTTAGGTTCCCTTGGGTGTTGGATAGCTTTCCAAATCGTGCTGAAGATTGTTATCATCCCTGCAACAAAGAAGATGCCATGGCTCTTTCCCCTCCAGTTGTCCATGACCCCTTCTTCAGACCCCAAAACCCTGTCCGCTCAGCCAGAAATTGCAGCTCAGCTCAGCTCAGCTCAGCTCAGCTCAGCCACGGATTGCACCTCAGCTCAGCTCAGCCACGGATTGCATCTTAGTAATGCGGTGCATTTTTCTATCTGGGCTGTGCAGTGGTCTCTCAACAAACGGGAAAATGCCATGAGGAGGGTGATGTCTCCTGATGCTCACTGTGTTCTAGGCACCTGCTTAATCCTCGCAAGCACTGATTCCAGGGTTGGACTGGTTGAGTCATCCTCTGGAACATGAGGTCCTCCTAATTAGGCTCGTACTCCCCTCAGAGAGAGAGAGAGAGAGAGAGCTACGCAAGGAGGGGCGTGAGTTGCCGTACCGCGTAAGATTAAGGGGTATTCCCCTCAGTATTATGCCACAAACAGTAGTGTGTGCGTTGACTAATGCTCCTCATGTTCCAAAGGATGACTCAACCAGTCCAACCCCTGGAGTTAATGTTATTGATTAATGTTATTGAATAATGTTGCTGACGGAAACACCGAGCACCGCTACTTCTAGCTGCCTTGGCTGTAGAAGTGATGTTAACGAACTACTGCCGTGTTATTGCTCCATGCAGGCTAGCTGCTGAGCTTGCTGCTGCCAAGCACACAGGCCCGTTGGGACCAGGCAGCCTCAGAGTGGGGCTCATGGACCAGCTGTATCTAGCCTGTGAAGAGGAGGTACTACAAGGCATCAAAATCAGCATCTAATTTGTATGGACCACTGTCATTGTTTTTTAGACATGTGTCAAATGCGGAATATGGGGTAGGGATGGTATCCAATCCGTTGATGGCTTGCTCTCATTGCTGAGGTTGGGACACTGGGACTGGAGTTCGACTTGGGTCATTCACATACTGCAAGCGGGGCTCATCAAAACGAGATGCGTGTGGTAGGTATGTGCTTGCAGCTGCTTGAAATATCAGTTCAAGTACATATGCTAAGAAGGTTTTCAAGCTTGCAGCTTTCACCTTCGCTGCTTGGCAAAGGTTGATCTGAGTCTACCCATCCCTGTTGCTTGCGCAACTGCACAGCGGTTGAAGAGCATGGGCCCTTTCCTAATGTATGGGGAGAGGAGCTGACCCCCAAAGTGTTTGTGCGGTTTTTTTTGTGTTTTTTTTGGTTTATTTTTTGGAGGTAGGGAGGTGGCACCACCACCAGAACAGCGGCATCGCCCACGACCTGTGAGCCGGGCCGGCGTTTCGGCGAAGTGTTTGTGCGTAGTCAGGATGCTTGCAAGCTCACGTAGCAGCCCCCAAGCCACCGTAACGGCGTTTCTGCAGCAACCCTTTGGATGTTGTAGAGTTGTTGGCTCCAATCAGTGCATAATGAGGAACTGGTCGAGGTTTCCTAGATGAATACCTGCTTGGGTGGGATCTCTGTTGGTTGCTGGTCTGGAATCCACTGTCTTGGGATCCATCCAAAGGTGTGTTTGGTCAATCCGAGCTGGCAGCCCTCTTGCGGTAGTGCCACACCTTAGGTGTTTGTTTGTTTTGTAGGTGTGACGAAAGGGCAACTTAGACTGGTTGCTGCGATGTGCATGCTAGCTTGTTGACACTGGTTGCAGTAGTGTGCGCATGCATGTTCATGAGTTGAAGGGATGTTCCGCATGGCAGGATCAGGGGTAAGGTCAACGGGCAGCCCCCCTGATCCTGTCGCCACTGCATACCGGCTTTAGCAGGGGCAGCCTGGCGAGTTGTTGCATTATTGATTCTCTTGCTACAGAGAGTTCGAGAGAAGAACTAGTCTTGTTTTCTTGCTTCCCTACATACAATGCAGTGACCTCATATACTACATACAGTAGGTGGGTCTTGCACCATGTCTGCTGCTGTTTCATGCTGTGATATGCTCTCCATCTCGCACCATGCAGGTGTGCGCATTGTTGCTATGTTGTGGCTGGCCCTTAGCTTAGTGGGAGGAGGGGAGCTGGAAGGCGTCATTTTGGCAGCTTATGCTAACAGGGAAGGTCGAGCTCGCTTGCATGTCCTGTTTATGTCGTCCTAGGCACCCTGCTTTCCCTGTATGATTGCGTTCCTCTGTCCCAATGGTCCTTTAGTCCTTGCTTTTCTTGTCTAGTTACTTGCATTTCTTGCCTAGCCGCAGCCTATCCAGCTTTAGCATGCTTTCGAACTTCGTGGGGGGGGGGGGGGTGGCAGGGTCACATGGGGTAGTGTTGGCCAGTCACAAAGCATGCTGTTGGTGGAGCTTGCAGTGGTTAGCTTGTAATTTCCTGGGTCTCTTGAATGGCCTGGCAGCTTTGGCTCTCTAGCGGTCTCGACTCCTTGTCTCGATAAGTCTGCTCTCCACATACTAACAAACTGGATGGAGTTATGCCGCGGGCGCTGCACGGCCGCCCGAAAGCTGTGCAGTGATCTATCTCATATACTACATACCGGGCAGTGTGTTGAAGCGTTGGTAATTGGTGGGTGCGCCAGAGCTGCTGCATCGTCCATCTATCCATCTGCCAGTCAGGTTGGCGGTGGGCAGGGGTGCAGTGTGCCATATAGGTGGCTGCCATGAGATTGAGGATCAGTATCTGCGTCTATCCATCCATGAAACAGGCACGTCTGCATGACTGGGTAGGCTGGAAGGGCCCACCCACCGTATACCTACGTTTAGGGCCGTCAGCAGCAGCTGACAGCATATGCTGCAATCACTTGGACTACCAGACATGCGCTCACATCCACACCGGGTACATCGGCTCATGTAGGGCCTTGACATTAAACCTGGTATATCAGGCCAGCCCATTTCGACTTGCCATGTGCTGAACAACGAACCACGCTGTAGTACACTGAGCAGTCTTGCACCACTGTTCCCTGCATCAGTACTCCGTTCTCCTGGAGATATACCACGGCCAAGTATCACAGTGACACAAAACAACATGCGGTGGCAAACTATTACGATAGTCCAATGCTCCAAACCTTATCAACACAACAATACTCCATGCCAACTACTATGGAAAATTGTGCGGCCCAGCCATCCCAGGTCCTTGCCACAATGCTACGTAGTTATCAGTACTCCTGAAGACATAGCACGGCCAAGTACCACAGTGACACAGAACAACATGCGGTGGCAAACTTTTAGGATAGTCCAATGCTCCAAATTTAATCAACACAACAATACTCCATGCCAACTACTATGGAAAATTGTGCGGCCCAGCCATCCCAGGTCCTTGCCACAGTGCTACGTAGTTATCCGTACTCCTGAAGACATAGCACGGCCAAGTATCACAGTGACACAGAACAACATGCGGTGGCAAACTCTTACAATAGTCCAATGCTCCAAACCTAATCAACACAACAATACTCCATGCCAACTACTATGGAAAACTGTGCGGCCCAGCCATCCCAGGTCCTTGCCACAGTGCTACGTAGTTATCAGTTTTCCTGAAGACATAGCACGGTCAAGTATCACAGTGACACAGAACAACATGCGGTGGCAAACTCTTACGATAGTCCAATGCTCCAAACCTAATCAACACAACAATACTCCATGCCAACTACCGTAGTATGGAAAATTGTGCGGCCCAGCCATCCCAGGTCCCTGCCACAGTGCTACGTAGTTATCAGTACTCCTGAAGACATAGCACGGCCAAGTATCACCGTGACAAGGAACAGCATGCGTTGGCAATATACAATAGTCCGATGCTGCAAACCTAACAGACCCAGCAATATTCCATGGAGAAGTGTGTCCATCCAACCGAAGCTCCTCGCCACCGTGCTTTTGTAGTCGCCACTAAATAGCAGCGCCCGTACACAGTTAAGTCTCAGCCAGGAACCCTTCCTGCAATCTCACGCTGGAGAACAATACACGGTCTCCGTGCGTATCTCTCTCTCTCTCTGTCAAGAAAGACCTCACAGCAAAGACCTCCAAAAAAAGAAAAAGAGCTCACAGCAACTTTGGCAAAGGGCCCAAATGGGCCATGAGCTCACACCATAGTCTATAGATGGGAGATAACAGTACTGGGCATTTCTGGCCCATCTGATTGGCTATGAAGCTGTCCATCTGCAACAGCCTCAGCTGCACAGCGACGCCAAGATCTCCAGACAGTGCATCTCTTGTCAGGTGTGCTGTGCTTTGTACACAACCGCCCTAAAACCCAATATTTGAGTTCAGATCATATAAAACTAATGAACGCATGCTCCCGGCCCTAAAAGCTTCCTCCTCTTCAAGGTAAGGCACCCCTTCCAACCAGCTCTGTCTGGCAAAGCAGCCGTAGCCCTTTAAATGCTTCTCCATCCCAAAATCAAACACCATGTTCTAACTGAATACCTCATAATTGATCCAGATGGAACGATCATTACTACCGTAGCATTTGCAGAAGTTTTCCATGTTGCACAAATTTGCGATGCCCATCCATTTCACCCTGCTCATTACAGAAACACAAGGCGACTGGGACCTGCATATAAAAATCAACCAATCAATCAATCAATCAAAACGCAAAACCAGCTATGCCAAAAGCTTACTCAAGAGCAAGCAGCACACAACCCCTGATGAACTGGAGTTACACAACCCCATGCAGCGAACCACAGGCCACATAAAACACTGTAGCATAGAGTTGAAGCCAGATGCAAAAAAATAGAAAACACCTCATCATGAAAGACTGAGCGCAAGAAGCATAGACTTGCAATGCTTGGAACATGGCTGTGAAGATGCCAGCTGAGTGCAAGTAGTGAGCCACCACACGAATCATAGTGCTAGTAGGAACTGACCAACCATAACATAGAGAGTAGCACCCACAGCTGTGCTTGCCATGCAGTGCTTCACTGACTACTATTCAACTTCAGTTTTGAAAGGGGCACCTATCAATTTATACAAATTAGGAAGCCATGCCTGATTGCAATAGCTACTGCTCCATTCAAGATCCCAGCATTCCAGCTTTTGGCCCATCCCAGCACATAACCTGAGTTGCTATTGACATGGTGGTTGTGGAGACACAACCTTTCATTTTAACACAGTTAGACACCTAGAAGCCAACTTGCACTTTATCAAGCACCGGCAGACAGGGCTATGGTGCAACCGCTAATAAACTGCACCTGCTTTATGCAAAATCCCAGCATTCCAGCTTTGGCCATCCCAGCACATAACCTGAGTTGCTATTGACATGGTGGTTGTGGTGGTGGTTGTGGAGACACAACCTTTCCTTTTAACACAGACACCCCAGAAGCCATCACCATGCAAGACTCACACCCTGGCAGCAAGAATGACAGGCCAAGTCATGCTGCCCCAACCATGCGCCTTGGGTGGCCGTACGCCATACACAAAGAACCGAGTCTAATTATTCAAATCTCAGATCAAGCCTGTGGCTTGCTAAAGCACTAACATATTTAGTGTGTCACAGCTCAAACTCAATGCTTCTTTTGGGACAGCTCAAGGGTTGGGACAGCTCAAGGCAGCTCATCAACAAAGAGTCCTTGCCTTACATGCAATTGACACAGCTGAAGACTGGAGACTCCCAGCGCCCACACAGACCATTGTTGCTATCATCACGGCAGCGCTTAGTCAAATCAGCAGCTAGGGTATTTGACCAAGCAGTGGACTGAACAGTCTTCTTGTAGCTTCCATCCTTGATGTAAACATAGACAGAGTCGCCATTCTTCAGCTTTGGGGACACGAGCTGATTTCCGAGAGTGACTGTGCTACTCTTCAAGCAGGCATTAGGGTTACCCTTCACACCAAGGGTCACCCAACCGACAGCGGTACTCTGGCAAGATCCGGTTGGGAAAGGAGAGATGAACTTGAACGTGCAGGTGCTGCAATCCTGGGCGAAGGCACTCCTCCAATCAACCGAGTCATCCTTGATGTGGGACGGGCAGGTCTGTCCGCCAGCACAGGGGGACTGCAAGACCACATTGAAACACACAGCACCACCGTCTGTGCATGCACGCGTAAAAAATGGCTCTGTAGATAAAATAGCCAAACATCAACCCATCTTTTGTTCCACCTCGTTGTTTTTGTGACAGCTTGAGGTGCGGGGCCTATGGCACTTTTTGCTGTGGCATATTATGAAATATAATAATAGAAAATGGCCAAGTTTAGCGCAGGATTGTTGTTGGGGTCTGCGGCAGGGGTGCTCTTGGATTGGGTATAAAGCATGTAGTCCCCGGGTGCAGATAGTGCTGGCTGATATAATTGTACCTGGCAGAGCTTCAGTGTATTTCAGCTATGTATTCAAGAGGTGCTGGACAGGGCTGTGTATGCAAAATGGGTGTGTCCAGGTGTTTCCAGTGGCCCTCAGAAGTCCATCTCACTGAGGCTAGGCAAGGCAGGCCCCACCTCTGTGCCAGAAATGCATTCCTGCTGAGCAGAGCTACTGCATTACCCGGTGCAGATGTCACTAAGAGCCAATTGGCTGCCGTTACTGCATTTTCACTACGTCGCTCCCCACAGCAAAGCTGGTGTATGTAGGTGTATGTTTGGTAGTTAACTTGCGCTTACCTTTGCTGTAACCGTCTCCACTGCAGAAGCAGTCTTCACATCCCCAGCAGCCGGTGGGGAAGAAGCTGAAGCAGCATATGTGATCAGCGCACTAGCCTGCAGTGTCCCTATGCTGAACAGGGTAGTATTGACAGTGAGAGCCTCCAGGGTGCAGGTCACAACTGAGTTCACTTCCACAAAAGCTGGACATGTCAGGAGTTTAGAGCTGCCACCAGGGAGGGTCAGTCTGGCACTGTCGATGGCCACCTTGCAGTTGCCAGTGTTGGCAATGGTGACATTGTACGTGACGGTCTGGCCTGTGGAACGTAGGAGAGAATGTGTTAGCAGTGACTTGAGAGCGGGTCTAAAGCAGGCATGGAAAAGTACTGTGTGATTGGGTAGGGCTAGGTCATTGAACACAGACATGAAGAAGGTACGTACTTAACAGCATAATTTGGTAGGGCTGGGTCTCAAAGAAAAGATAGATAGAAAGACGGAGCAGTGCACATACACCACTTCAGAACCATCACATCAGTTGCAATAGTGAGCAGTTCCTACTTTCACAAAGATACAATATGTTAAAGCTGTCGCACAGAGACCTGTTGGCACGCTGGTAATCCTAACACGCATAGCCCTCACCAATGGATGTCACGGTCTTTGGGTCCGCAGTCAGGGCAGCAACAGCGACGGCTTGCAGAGGCAAGACAACTTCAGCTGTCAATGTCTTCTCATACGCATTCCCAGTTAGCCTTGCAGTTGCACCTGCACTTAAGGAGATCTGGATGACGGGATTTGCATCAAAGTCGTTCTGAGTCACTGTACGGGTCACAGTGACAGTAACTTCCTCACTCGGCTCCAAGACATTGTTCTTTGCAACGAGGTTTTCTTCGCTGATGCTGCCTCCCAGTGGGGCTGCCAGAACCACATCCTTCAATCCCCAATTCCCAGTGTTCGTCACAGTGAAAACACAAGTGATATCTCCAGGAGCTGCAAGAAGACAGAAACACAGCTACCTGATGTTACTAAGAAGGTCATCCACAGTTTGAATAACTTTGGTGGCCTGCGCATGTATTCTGTATGTGGGGCATATGCGTACTGATGTCACCTCTAAGTGACATCAAGAAAGCAATGGCAGATATTGGATGTATGTCAATTGCCATGTGCCACCTGCCATCGGCTGCATATCACTTTATATACATCCCGCCTCAAACCACCTAGTCGTACAGGAAGCAATAAATGATTGAGCAGCAAACGAATGCATTTAACTGTGGGCATCTATCTAGCGGCAATCACACTATACTTCATATGTGTATGTAACATAATACATACGTATAAAGTCATTTCAGAGCTTGAGCGTGGAATACATACGTCTAAATCCAATAGGGCCTGAGCATGGAGGAGGTGAAGGACTGGGCACAAAACCAGGGCTGCATATACAGCTGTCTCTCTCACCTGAAGGAGGTGTGCAGCTTAAAGTCGGCACATTAATGTTAGCTTGCTCAACCGCAGTGATGTTCACACTCCTGATTTCTGTGGCTCCTGGGGCCTGACCAGTCTCGCTGGACAGTGGATATGCATCGGCAGTGGCTTTGTATGTCACACCAGCGAAAGTTGCTTCAAAAGTGGCTTGGGTGCTGAAGCTCACGACTCCCAAGGGGCAAGATAACTCTTCATCACGCTCCTGACGGGAATCGGCGCAAGTCCAGTCCTGGCTGAGGGCAGGCTCCACCACGACAACTGTGTTGAGACGGGTGTTGCCAATGTTCTTCCCTGTGGTGCTGAACTCAACAGAACCTGCATGCAAAGGAATTGGCATTGCCCTTAGACATACATCATCAGATACAAAGTGATCATGGATATTTGTCTCTGCCTTCCTGCCACTGCAAGAATTTTTACCAGGTCCCATTGCTCACAAACGTACATCATAATCGGCCTCGCACCTTCAAGGCTTGTCATAGTTGCTAAGACAGTCCTTCCCCTTTCCCAAGCTTGCATAGGTGAGTCTGGAAATAAGGCAATTCTGCTTAGGCCGCAGGAGGACAACACAAGACAGCTGAAAGTAAGGCACAAAAAGCTGCTGGGAAATACATACCTTGATATGTGGATGATAATAGCAGGGCCCACTAAGGCAGCCAACAGGACAACCATTGCAAGAGCAGCTAGATAAGGAGCTTATACCTGGGCGGGATGTATGCATCCCACATGCATATAGTACAGCTTCTGCAGGAACTGGCTGCATGGCACCTTTAGCAGCAGCAACAACTTTTGGACATCAACCTGTAGCAATAGGATAACAGCAAACCCAGTTTTAAGCGTCCGCAAGCCTGTTCAATTGTGGTCAAACGAGCGCATCGTGTATATCTCTGGTGCCAAGTGACCACATTGAGGATATCTGAGGTGCAAGTGACCACTTTGTGTATATGCGGCATCACTAGTGACCACTTGATGTATTTGCGCCCAGCACAGCATGTGCAGTCACCCGATATACTGACCACCCAGGTATAAGTGCATTGTATTAGATTTGCAAGCACCAGCTGAGCTGTAATTGCTCCTTACCTGGGCCATAAAGGTTGGTCTGATTCGCCACAAAGCCAAAGTCAAGCCCAGGTGACTGGGCAGCAACCACAAGTGGATTCTTCTCATCAGTCTGCTGTCCTAGCTGCGTCCATTCAGCCACGTCAGCTGTGGCAACCACTTTGTTCTCAACACGCCCAGCATCCAGGTCATCCTGTGTGACGGCATATGTGGCGGTGCACACAGCTGATGCAAGAGGAGCCAATGTCCCTCCAATGCTGCTATCACATGACAGGGTCCCCTTTACAGAAGTGATGGTAACGTTGAAAAGCTCAATATTACCCGTGTTTGTTGCTGTGATGGTGTAGTTCACTACCTGGTCTGTGGAGAAGAAGACATGGCAGCAGCACTTAGCAAGAACATGTGAAGCATTAATTTGCACGCTGTTGATGTAAGCAAGGCTCATTATCAGTGCAAAAGAGGCATTGGTGCTATATGATGGCAGCTGAATATGTAAATAATGCACATTCTACACATCTTGCAAGAATTATGTAGCCCAGGACATAACTGCTGCAGATGCCAAAACCCTTTGTGGATGGTTCATCCCACCCAATCAATAATCACATATTTTTCCCTTGATGAGTAGAACAGGATACACACACAAGCAAAACACTACCGACCTTAAACACATGTTTACTTATAGCAACACAATAGTCACAGGCGTGGGATTGGGCAATATGACTACCAGGCAACTTCTTCAGATAGATCACTCACCAACTTCGCTGAACTGGTTTCCTTCCACCTCAACATCTGCTAGTGTAAGCTCAGGCTCTGGGTTGGCCTCCACAGGGTAAGAGGCAAGGTCCTGATCCTGTAAAACACCAGTCCTTGCCTGCACAGCCGTGTATCTGATGTTGAAATCATATTGGCCTTCATTGATATCTTCCTGAGTTACTGTGTAGATGGTAGTGCATGTCACAGAATCCTGAGGGAGCACATTCTGTGCACTGGAACCACAGTCCAGCTCAGCATTGGTATCGAGGACGACAGCGCTGATATTGGCCTTCACATTGCCCTCATTCTTCACGGTGAGGGTATACGTGAGGACATCACCTGTGTGGAGCAAGCAGTACGGCAGGGTTTCTGTATAACATATATAACCCTGCACATGCAAAACAAAGAAGGGAGCAGCAGAATTGGGAACTATAGGCAATATCGAGTTAATGCATTAGGCATCAGTCAGAACGTAGGTACAGGACTGGCAAGCAACAGATAGCAACAGCTAGAATCAAACAGGAACAATGGTCACATACTGAAGCTACATGCTGCAGGTCGACTGAGTGGCTATGCGACTCAAGCCGTTGTGGAGAGACTTTACAGACAACAAAGTTGCATAAGCACAACAGCAGGTGACCAGGTACTTACCAACTGCGTTGTACTTGGTCTTGCCCCCAGTGATGGCAATATCTATGGTGACAATGCTTGCTGTCACGTCTTGGCTGGCCGGGGTGGTTTTGGTGGCAGGGGTAACTGCAGCACCCCTACCAGAGCTCCCAATGCCACTCAGGGTAATTTCCCCCACTTCCAGGTCTTCTTGCACGGGTGTATAGGTGAGGGTACACACCAGGGAGGTGCCGACATTGAGGGCCCCGGTGATTCCATCAGCGGCAGCGCCTTCATTGTTGACCTTGCAGTTGGAAACAGCTTGGGTACCACCGTTGCCACCAGTCACAGGCACCTCGATGTCTGTGAAATCCACGTTGCCAGTGTTGCTCATTGTCAAAGTGTACTCCAGGGCATCTGCAAGTCAGCAACAACGGGGGTAAGATGAGGGCTGCGGCTGGAGCTTGTGCTCAGCAGCATGGACGTTCTCACAGCAAGTCTGGGCATGGCTTCCGATGCTTGGGCCAATCTCACACTACTGCAACATGAGAAGGATTTTGAGTTCTCTGCTCTCTGAATTACAGTGAATGGGAATGATCCAGATCCGTATGGAAAGATGGCATCATCAAGCAGTCAGCAGGACAATGGATTGCTATCTGAAACAGTCATGTGTTTCGAGGTGGCCAGACAGGAACCTGGTACGTATTTGGACCTGAACATACCTTATCCCAGAACAACATGCCATGTATGCCATCAATCAAAAGAGCAGTTGCAGGGCTTCATGATAGGGTTGATCAAAGCATTCGTGTGGAGCATTGCACCAAGCCTGCAGAGTAATTTCTAATACAATAATGCATATTACATGATCCCATCCGTCCAGCTCCTTGTTTTTCCACCTGCGTTAGCGAATTCACTGTTAGGTTGGCGGTCAATCTCAACTGTCCAAGCAGGCTGCTGGTCAGCATCCACAGTAGCTGTACTTTGAGCTGTGTTGACGTCACGGACCCCAGCAGGGCCCTTAGCAACAGGTGCAAGCTCCGCAACCAGGTTCTTGTCATCATTCAGATCAGCCTGGGTCGCTGTGTAGGTGGTCAGGCACACAATGCTTGCATTAGGTGCAAGGGAGGCAACCGTCATATCAACAGGTGTTGGGGTGCAGGTAAAAGCTGGGTTGGCTGAGGTTCCACCAGCTAGCAGTGAGGCACCGATGTCAATCTGGGTGAGGGTAGCGTTGCCCGTGTTGGTAATAGTGTAGTTGAATATCACATCAGTACCTGCAGCAAGAAAGGAGGATATGAGCGTCAGGTATGTGAGCTAGTACAAGACAGGGGTCTTACATACGCATATAGAGTCAGGTGCACAAACCTCCAAAAGGCAGACAATGGTTGCACCAAGATTTAGTAAGACACGCATTTGAGTGGTGCGCTGTTTTTGATCCCAAAGAAAGGAGTCAAAAGCAGGACCTGAGTGACTGCAGAGCATGCAGGGAGATACAACTGGAAATGCTGCAAACTTATTGCTGACAGGCGTGGCCAGGAAGCAACTTCCTTGGCTCACTGAACTGCCCTGGATGCAGCTGGGACCCTTAATGTGAAAAAATGTCCACAGGTGCAATCAATTATCAGCCCAATTTTACTCTCTAGAAACGAGCAATGACCCAAAAGGCGGGCGGTGCCTGAAGTTGTCTTGCCCTTACCTGCCATGCTATACGAAGTTTGACTGGCCGTCACAGTTGCAGCCATCTTCAGCTCACTAGCATACACCACAGCAGAAACCGTCCTGGCAGTGTTGGCATCCCCATTAACAAAATTTGATGTTGCAGTGTTGATCACGGACGTGTCCAGATCTGATTGCTGCACAACATAGCTTCCTTGACAAGTGCGGGTAGCCCCAGGTGCAAGATCATCAGCAGAGCAGACAAGGGCGCTTGTCAACTTAGCATCACTGATGCTGGGCCCCTTGATTGTCACTGTGCCTTGGTTTTCAAGGTCAAAACGGTACAGCAGTACATCACCTGCAAGGAGCAAGCCAGAAAGAAGCTATAACATAAGTAATCTCCAAGACATGCAGAATGCAAGTGACGAAAAGAAGACATCTACGAGAGATGATTACAGAGTAACCTATGCTTTTTTGTCCACTGCTAAAGTTGCTGCATGATACCATCCCTAAAGCACAAGTACAAAGTAAAGTGTGAGATAGGGCCTTCCTGCATGCCAGCCTCAGCAAAGTGGCTAGTTATTTTGTCCATATATATGGACATGGACATTCTGTATCCGGGAGTCTGGTATACATCTTGCAGAGTATTTTGCTCACATGGTGTGGCAGGTAGGTTCTATTTCTCTTTTACCAACAAGAACTACAACACCTTTGATTCTCCGCCTGTCTGAGTATGTCCCCACCCACCAGGCTCTGCGTAGGAGATGTTCAAGGCAGTTTTTCTAAAAAAAAGCTCCTTCCTCCCAGTGATGGGTATGGTCAAGCTACCGGAAATCACTGTGGCATCAAGGTTCCAGTGCTTCCCACTTGGAGAGGCAGACAGGGTCACGGTATCGGCATCAACGTTCTCCTGTGTGACCATGTAGTTCAGGGTGCAAGAAGAGGTTGCACCTGGCGCAAGGTTACTGAGAGCTGGGGTACAGCTGAAAGTGCCTTGAGCAAAAGCCAGGTTCACATTGGTGAGTGGCACGTTGCCATTGTTCTCCAAAACGGCGGTGGGGGCAATTGCGCCTGTAGAAAAAGTAGCACAATGAACAGGTAAAGATACGTGCTAGTATACGTAGTTGTTGCAACGGCTCTTGAACCTGGTAACAGCAGAAGGCAGAAGCACGTGTTTTATGCCTGGGCTACATCATATCCGTCAGGGGGGCCTATGTAACAAGCATACAGAGCCTACATCATATCAGGGGGGCTGACATAACAGACACACATAGCCTACATCATATCGGGGGGCCTATCTAACAGGCATACAGAGCCTATATCCTATCAGGGGGGCCTATCTAACAGGCATACAGAGCCTATATCCTATCAGGGGGGCCTATCTAACAGGCATACAGAGCCTATATCCTATCAGGGGGGCCTATGTAACAGGCATACAGAGCCGAAATCATCTCAGGGGGCCTATGTAACAGGCATACAAAGCCTAAATCATATCAGGGGGGCCTATCTAACAGACACATAGAACCTACATCACATCAGGGGGCCCTACATATCAGACACACAGAGCCTACATCATATCAGCGGGGCCTATGTAACAGGCATAAAGAGCCTATCTCATACCAGAGGGGCTTGTGTAACAGGCATACAGAGCCTAAATCATATCAGGGGGCCTATGTAACAGGCATACAGAGCCTATGCCCAAGCAACATACAATTTGCACTTGCAGCTGTATGTGCATGAATGTTTTGTCAAGGTGAAAATCTACAACTCAGCCAAGGAAGCCAGTTCAAAGGGTATGCCAGAATCAGCTCCCACCAAAAATTCGGGCACAGCTTTTTTGGTAACAAGCTTACATATGACCTTACTGTCAAGTTTCACCCCGGAAGCATACATACACTCATTGTAGGAAGCCGACAGGTTACCCATGGGCGAGATGGCCAGTATCAGCCTTACATCTCAAAAAGGAAGAAATGCTCACCTGCAGCTGTGATTGGGGTGTTGAAGGTATTGAAAGTGACCCTCACTGAGGGCGTTGGTGTGCGGTACAAGCCCTGGATCACAGGAGCTGCGGCAGCAAAGTACATAAGAGAAGCTTTTTGGCCTTCACCAGATCAGGGTAAATTAAGCAGTTGGGCAACTTTACTCAAGCATCCGTCCATCCAACAGCGGGCATTCATGGCGCAATACTAAGTGCATGCAGCTTGGCACTCATAAGCTCCTGGACAGCAGTTTACCAGGAAGTCAATGCTCATACAGGTGATATAGACCTGCAGGTACATGCAGCATGTAGGGATGTGGGAAGACCTACAGTTGCAAGCTGTGCTGACCCGAGCAGAGCCGCCATATATCTACATGTGTTCATCTTCAGCAGTGCATGCGCATAGACAGCTTGAATGCATGCAATATCATACGCCAGTGCCAATCCTGGCTTCCGTTAGTTGGTTGACTGGGCAGTTTAAATAAACATGCTGCAATGTGACTGTATATTTTGCCAGAATAACACATTATTGTTTGTAGACGAGGACCGTATCACCTTTCAGCAGCCTCAAGTGTAAGTACATGCTAACCTGAGGTGCTGACGAAGCACTGGCAACGGTTTGCGTTTTTGGTCCAGAGGTCTATATTGTTGCAGCCCCCGCTATTGCCTGAGGCCCAGCCGAAGCAAACTGGCACTTGCACCTGCGTCCCGCTACCGGCACAACGCACTGTAACTTGACTTGGGGTGTTGCATGTAAGGTCTGTGTCTTGCAGACCGTCACCACAGTCATCATTATCAACGCCATTCTTGCAGTTGGCAGCGAACACCTTGCACACGCTGGCAGTTGATAGGGGAGACTGGTCATTGGTGGAGAGGTATATGTTGACGTCGGGCATTGCATTGGCACCCCTTACTGCAGCCTGCAGGAGGACGATAGCACTACCAGTGCCGTCGCTGTTACAGGCCTGGACCACGTTCGTCGCGGTGAACGTGAAGTTGCCGACGTTGTCACCTGCAGCATGTGCGGTAAGGCGAGACGTCAGGGGGGAAAATTGGCGAGAACATGCCGTTAGTTTAGGAGTAGTCCCATCAACGCCCGTTAGTCCACGCACGACTTAAGCACCAGTTCTGTCTTGGTGATGTATTTGGTAGCAACGGCCTGCAGACCATGGATGGAATGTGACCTACCGTACTGATGGATTACATATCATATATGCGTCACGGACCATACCCTTGCATGATAAGACAAAACGCCATCAGACCCTTGCATGATGAAACACATTGATGCATTCAAAGGCAACCCTACCTAGTTTGAAAATGCTTAGAAAAGCAATTGCTTATATATAGCCTGTGCTCAGTCACCTGTACAGGTGGTTCTTCCAATGCAGCCTTGGGCGGCCGGGGAAGCGGTACCACTTCTGTCCCCAGAGTAACATTGTGTGGCGCTCGAACAGCCCGACTGCAGCAGAACCCTTCCATACAGGGAGCCACCGTGCAGAGGGAGTCTTGCTGCATTGCCCAACGACAGGAGACCTAAAACCAACAAGCAGCACAGAGCTCGAGGCCCCAAGCCTCGAACAGCAGCCATTGGTGCTTAAGCACTACTAGCTGTGATCCCTCGGCTCAATCGGGCCTGGTAGAGAAGAGATGGCAGGTCGCAGGGTAGCGCCCAGGTAAGGAGTGCGTGATGAAGTAAAATGATTGGACGCAGGCAGCCCCTAAAGTCGGTTGACTCCTGCGGGTGCTTGAGGGCCAGGTATGCACATGCCTTGCTCGAAATAGCGCCTCCCTTCGGTGGTAGAGCTTGCCGCACGTTCAGCGTCACCTTGACCTTGAATCGTAAACCTGATATACGCCTGATTTACGGACCAATAATGGGCAGCGCGGCAAGCTCTAAAGCAATGCATTTCAGAAGTACATACTGCAGCAGTTAAGTCCTTACACAGCATATCAATCAATCAATCAAAACGCAAGACCAGCAATGCCAATGGCCAAACAAACCTAGGCCACAAACACAAGGCTCCTGATCACAATCACGAAGCCACACAACCGATGGTGGATTTGCCACACACAAGCTGAGGCTAGATGCAACGGCGTGCACACCAAGGGGAAGCAAACACCACCACTAAAACCCAAAACCTGCTCCACTTCCATCACACATGGGTGGCGGGGAGGCAGCAGGATCAAGCACCACCCTAGTAGGGGCTGGAGGTGGCTCCCACCACCAAGGTACTGGTGAACCACCATCCTCCCAGCCACTGAAAGGCACCACATAGCGCTCCACATGCTTATCAATAGCTTGCTTAGTGCGCCTTCTACACCTCACTAACCGTTGGCTTTCCCAAGGGTGCGTAAGATCCCACAACCTCTTCCTCCAAGCACTCTTAATCTGACATGAAGCCTCCCAGCTCCCCTCATCTTGACCAAGCACCTTCAGATCTGCACACACGCATTTCTCCCAGGTATGGCGAGGCCTACCCACTGGCCTCGTCATGTCACCATGTAATGAAGAGAACAACGCAATATGCGGCAACCTGCCCTCCTCCATGCGGCCCACATGCCCCAGCCACCTCAGCCTATTTGCTGTGATGTATGCTGACAAGGTGGCTACCCCACATGATTTCCTGATATGCTCATTGGTGTGCCGATCTGACAGCCTGACCCCCAGGATGCTCCTAAGGCAGCTAGAGTGCACCCGCTCAAGCTTTTGCGATTGCACTTTGGTCAGGGACCAACACTCACTCCCGAACAGCAGAATTGGCAACACATATGCCTTGTAACACTTCACCTTCGTAGCCAATGACAGATGCTTGGTACCCCACATCTTTTCAAACTGCTTAAACCTCCCCACAGCCTTACCCCTCCTGATATTCAACTCCACATCCAACCTGCCATCAGTCACAAGCACACTTCCCAAGTACTTGAACTGTGACACCTCTTTTACCACACCCTCACTGATAACCACCTCTGGTCCTTGCTGCACTGGCACATCCCCCTCCTTCCAATCCTTGTCAATGTCTAACCATATACACAGCATATACACAACAAAAAGAAAACTGGAAAAGCCCAAAGAGCCTCAATGGCACAGGAGGAACTACAAGAAAGTAAGCTAACAAAGGCGGGTGGGCGGAAGCCCACCCACGGATGTAACTATCCTATGGTAGGCTGGCCCAGTGTAATCCTTACACCAATGGGCCCCTCCCTTAATCTTACGCGGGAGGGCACCTCACGCCCCTCCTTGCGTAGCTCTCTCTCTCTCTCTAATGGGCAGCGCACGTTAATTGACCGTTTCAAGCGGGTGAACCCTTTGACAGACCTTCACGACTCGGTACGTCATTACTGCCACCAAAAGAGTCGCTTTGGGATGGCAAACAGAGCTACCTGTTATTTCGAGGCTTTTAAAAGGATTGAGGAAAGACTGGACCTGCCTGCTAGCAACGAGTACATGACCTCGGGAAAAATCAAGTATGCAGAACGTAAAACCGCTTTGCGCTACCGGTACGGGACCATGTGGACAAGGAAAATGGCCTATAGGTGTGGACATGCACCTAGTAGCAAATGTCTCCTGTGCGGTGACGAGGATGGCGGACACCACACAGCCTCAGGATGCCCAGCTTTGAAAAGAATGTACATCAACAGGCATAACAAGGTCGGCCGACTAATCATGACAAGAGTGTTAAGGGGACGCAAAGGAGCATTTGTCATTCAAATGGACCTTGGATCAACTGAAAACTGTGCAGAAGACGGCATCATGGCCCACCAGTCTAGAAACATCCCGTGGGAGCTCCTTCCAAGGGGACTAAACGAGGCAGTGCAACAAGCACAAGGCACCACCGACAAGCGCCCTGATGGTATGCTATACAAACCCAAGAATGGAAACAACCCAGCAGAGTACTGGATAATAGAGGTCAAGATCTGCAGGGATTCAGACCCAACAGGCCAGCAAAGCAAAGCTGATTATCAACACCAAGTACTCATTGACAAAATCAAAGACATAGACCCCACTGCCAAAGTACAGTTGGTTGCAAAAGTTTTGGCCGGAACATAAGGCTGGGGTTTAAGCAGCAGCAGCAAGACCTGATTTACAACCATTTATGTTTAAGAAAGTAAACAGGCAGAGCATCAATGTGCTGCAGTTGGTATGCCCAAGTGGTACCACAAGTAGCCTCGCACGCGAGACGTCCCGAGTTCGAGCCCCGGGCGTGCCCTATAAATATACTATATAAAAGCCAGCCAGCCAGCCTTAGCCTTAGCCGCAGACGCAGACCAGCAAGCCTCCCCCCTGTTCCTATAGCCCTCCTGCTTTTTTTAACGTGGCTCTCCCCTTCCACCTCTGCCCCTCCTGTGGTTGCCAGCCCCACACCCCATCTGCTCCCCTCCCACAGCCCTCTCAGCTCAGCCTTGCACTTGCCCCAACTTCTCGCATGCCCTGCCTACCCCCACCTGCCCTGCCATTGAACTGGTATAGCCCCTGCACCTGCTTCACACCTGGTCTATATGCTACTGCCCCTAAACAGTAAAGAAAGGGCACCTGTGCCTGCTGGCAGTTCTCAGCATTTACCCCCTTAAAAAGCAGCAAAAATGCCTCCGCTATCTCCCTTGCAAGACCCCTGCTTTTCTCAGCAGCCAAGCAACACAGAGCAACAGAGATGCTGACCGCACCCATTGGTGACAACCTGGACCTCATACAGAAGCTGCCTGTGCAAGAGAGCAATGAACGGCCATGCCATTTCACAGAAGCAGACCATTTCCTAAAAAATCTGAGTTTTGCGCCAAAACTTTTGCAACCAACTGTGTCCAATGTTTGCACCTCCTGTTTCCTCAAGTGCAAGCAGAGATAACAGCTGTGTCTAGCCTGTTGCAAAGAACTTGTTGATGCAATTATTGCCTGCTGTGCTAAATTGGTGGCAACCGCAACCGCATTGAGAAAGTGCTTGAGCTGACTTTTCAGATTTTGGTCAAAAGTGGGTACGCCCCTGTGGTCACCTGAGTTAGGGTGCATGGAATGGAACTTCTCCCATTTATCAGCAAGCTTTCCTTGGCTTTACTGTACCATGTCACTAGCTGCAGTCATGCATGCTCGGCACAGCAGGCCCCACATTAGCTATCCCTGCAATGCTGAGCATTGCTACAGGCAGCAAAAAGTGTGGTTTTCAACATGGATGCTTCCCCTGCTGGAGGGGCCCTGCTTCTGGCAATCTTACCATAAGCTTCAAGGTCACTGCCAAGGATTCAGTATTAACAGAAGCTGGTGTGCTTTGCATGCCAGTTTGATGGTAGGAAGCTTCCTTCTACATGCTGCAATCAGCGGCGGGCGAGACGGGCCTATGCTGCAAGGCTGTCACCCACGCTGTCACCACCACTTTGGAGGACTGTTTTCTTTGTCACCTGTCACTGCTTGAAACAAGGTCTAGCATACCACAGAGTTGTTCACTGGGCCAGGCTTGTTGTAAAACAAGACATGTTACGCATATCCCTTCGGTGCAGCACCACCTTCTAGACCCGACGTGCCCTTGCTACTGCTGTTTTAACACTTTCCACCAGATCTTGCCATGATAGTGCTAGCAGATCTCTCAACAACCTCCTCAAAGCATATGTTTTTATTCAGCACCGCTCCCCCTTTCTACAATACCACATCGGCTATGCCAATCATGCTCCACCTGCAGAGAACAGCAGCTCGCTACATGTGCTGGGGGTATACCCTGCTTTGGGGGCGCCAGATATGCCCTTTGGGTATTCCGCATGGCACAGGCAGCTTCAGAGACAGCCCCTGCTCCAGCTGTAATATCCTATGGCATGTGCTACCAGGGGAAGTGTGCAAGTCAAGGTATCTCAGTTGTTGGTATTTGCTTAGTGTACTGCTGCAGCTGGTGAGGGTAGGGGTAGGAAGGGCCCCCGTCATGGGTTGCCAGCACATGCAACAATTTATTCACCCTGGCTGTGACTGTTGCATAGGTCCAGCCCCTGGTACCTTAAACCAGCCCTGCCCCAAGCCAAAGCCCTTGCCTCTGTCAAACAGCAGCAGCAGAACCAATGTCCACAGTGTCCAATGTTTGCACCTCCTGTTTCCTCAAGTGCAAGCAGAGATAACAGCTGTGTCTAGCCTGTTGCAAAGAACTTGTTGATGCAATTATTGCCTGCTGTGCTAAATTGGTGGCAACCGCAACCGCATTGAGAAAGTGCTTGAGCTGACTTTTCAGATTTTGGTCAAAAGTGGGTACGCCCCTGTGGTCACCTGAGTTAGGGTGCATGGAATGGAACTTCTCCCATTTATCAGCAAGCTTTCCTTGGCTTTACTGTACCATGTCACTAGCTGCAGTCATGCATGCTCGGCACAGCAGGCCCCACATTAGCTATCCCTGCAATGCTGAGCATTGCTACAGGCAGCAAAAAGTGTGGTTTTCAACATGGATGCTTCCCCTGCTGGAGGGGCCCTGCTTCTGGCAATCTTACCATAAGCTTCAAGGTCACTGCCAAGGATTCAGTATTAACAGAAGCTGGTGTGCTTTGCATGCCAGTTTGATGGTAGGAAGCTTCCTTCTACATGCTGCAATCAGCGGCGGGCGAGACGGGCCTATGCTGCAAGGCTGTCACCCACGCTGTCACCACCACTTTGGAGGACTGTTTTCTTTGTCACCTGTCACTGCTTGAAACAAGGTCTAGCATACCACAGAGTTGTTCACTGGGCCAGGCTTGTTGTAAAACAAGACATGTTACGCATATCCCTTCGGTGCAGCACCACCTTCTAGACCCGACGTGCCCTTGCTACTGCTGTTTTAACACTTTCCACCAGATCTTGCCATGATAGTGCTAGCAGATCTCTCAACAACCTCCTCAAAGCATATGTTTTTATTCAGCACCGCTCCCCCTTTCTACAATACCACATCGGCTATGCCAATCATGCTCCACCTGCAGAGAACAGCAGCTCGCTACATGTGCTGGGGGTATACCCTGCTTTGGGGGCGCCAGATATGCCCTTTGGGTATTCCGCATGGCACAGGCAGCTTCAGAGACAGCCCCTGCTCCAGCTGTAATATCCTATGGCATGTGCTACCAGGGGAAGTGTGCAAGTCAAGGTATCTCAGTTGTTGGTATTTGCTTAGTGTACTGCTGCAGCTGGTGAGGGTAGGGGTAGGAAGGGCCCCCGTCATGGGTTGCCAGCACATGCAACAATTTATTCACCCTGGCTGTGACTGTTGCATAGGTCCAGCCCCTGGTACCTTAAACCAGCCCTGCCCCAAGCCAAAGCCCTTGCCTCTGTCAAACAGCAGCAGCAGAACCAATGTCCACAGTGTCCAATGTTTGCACCTCCTGTTTCCTCAAGTGCAAGCAGAGATAACAGCTGTGTCTAGCCTGTTGCAAAGAACTTGTTGATGCAATTATTGCCTGCTGTGCTAAATTGGTGGCAACCGCAACCGCATTGAGAAAGTGCTTGAGCTGACTTTTCAGATTTTGGTCAAAAGTGGGTACGCCCCTGTGGTCACCTGAGTTAGGGTGCATGGAATGGAACTTCTCCCATTTATCAGCAAGCTTTCCTTGGCTTTACTGTACCATGTCACTAGCTGCAGTCATGCATGCTCGGCACAGCAGGCCCCACATTAGCTATCCCTGCAATGCTGAGCATTGCTACAGGCAGCAAAAAGTGTGGTTTTCAACATGGATGCTTCCCCTGCTGGAGGGGCCCTGCTTCTGGCAATCTTACCATAAGCTTCAAGGTCACTGCCAAGGATTCAGTATTAACAGAAGCTGGTGTGCTTTGCATGCCAGTTTGATGGTAGGAAGCTTCCTTCTACATGCTGCAATCAGCGGCGGGCGAGACGGGCCTATGCTGCAAGGCTGTCACCCACGCTGTCACCACCACTTTGGAGGACTGTTTTCTTTGTCACCTGTCACTGCTTGAAACAAGGTCTAGCATACCACAGAGTTGTTCACTGGGCCAGGCTTGTTGTAAAACAAGACATGTTACGCATATCCCTTCGGTGCAGCACCACCTTCTAGACCCGACGTGCCCTTGCTACTGCTGTTTTAACACTTTCCACCAGATCTTGCCATGATAGTGCTAGCAGATCTCTCAACAACCTCCTCAAAGCATATGTTTTTATTCAGCACCGCTCCCCCTTTCTACAATACCACATCGGCTATGCCAATCATGCTCCACCTGCAGAGAACAGCAGCTCGCTACATGTGCTGGGGGTATACCCTGCTTTGGGGGCGCCAGATATGCCCTTTGGGTATTCCGCATGGCACAGGCAGCTTCAGAGACAGCCCCTGCTCCAGCTGTAATATCCTATGGCATGTGCTACCAGGGGAAGTGTGCAAGTCAAGGTATCTCAGTTGTTGGTATTTGCTTAGTGTACTGCTGCAGCTGGTGAGGGTAGGGGTAGGAAGGGCCCCCGTCATGGGTTGCCAGCACATGCAACAATTTATTCACCCTGGCTGTGACTGTTGCATAGGTCCAGCCCCTGGTACCTTAAACCAGCCCTGCCCCAAGCCAAAGCCCTTGCCTCTGTCAAACAGCAGCAGCAGAACCAATGTCCACAGTGTCCAATGTTTGCACCTCCTGTTTCCTCAAGTGCAAGCAGAGATAACAGCTGTGTCTAGCCTGTTGCAAAGAACTTGTTGATGCAATTATTGCCTGCTGTGCTAAATTGGTGGCAACCGCAACCGCATTGAGAAAGTGCTTGAGCTGACTTTTCAGATTTTGGTCAAAAGTGGGTACGCCCCTGTGGTCACCTGAGTTAGGGTGCATGGAATGGAACTTCTCCCATTTATCAGCAAGCTTTCCTTGGCTTTACTGTACCATGTCACTAGCTGCAGTCATGCATGCTCGGCACAGCAGGCCCCACATTAGCTATCCCTGCAATGCTGAGCATTGCTACAGGCAGCAAAAAGTGTGGTTTTCAACATGGATGCTTCCCCTGCTGGAGGGGCCCTGCTTCTGGCAATCTTACCATAAGCTTCAAGGTCACTGCCAAGGATTCAGTATTAACAGAAGCTGGTGTGCTTTGCATGCCAGTTTGATGGTAGGAAGCTTCCTTCTACATGCTGCAATCAGCGGCGGGCGAGACGGGCCTATGCTGCAAGGCTGTCACCCACGCTGTCACCACCACTTTGGAGGACTGTTTTCTTTGTCACCTGTCACTGCTTGAAACAAGGTCTAGCATACCACAGAGTTGTTCACTGGGCCAGGCTTGTTGTAAAACAAGACATGTTACGCATATCCCTTCGGTGCAGCACCACCTTCTAGACCCGACGTGCCCTTGCTACTGCTGTTTTAACACTTTCCACCAGATCTTGCCATGATAGTGCTAGCAGATCTCTCAACAACCTCCTCAAAGCATATGTTTTTATTCAGCACCGCTCCCCCTTTCTACAATACCACATCGGCTATGCCAATCATGCTCCACCTGCAGAGAACAGCAGCTCGCTACATGTGCTGGGGGTATACCCTGCTTTGGGGGCGCCAGATATGCCCTTTGGGTATTCCGCATGGCACAGGCAGCTTCAGAGACAGCCCCTGCTCCAGCTGTAATATCCTATGGCATGTGCTACCAGGGGAAGTGTGCAAGTCAAGGTATCTCAGTTGTTGGTATTTGCTTAGTGTACTGCTGCAGCTGGTGAGGGTAGGGGTAGGAAGGGCCCCCGTCATGGGTTGCCAGCACATGCAACAATTTATTCACCCTGGCTGTGACTGTTGCATAGGTCCAGCCCCTGGTACCTTAAACCAGCCCTGCCCCAAGCCAAAGCCCTTGCCTCTGTCAAACAGCAGCAGCAGAACCAATGTCCACAGTGTCCAATGTTTGCACCTCCTGTTTCCTCAAGTGCAAGCAGAGATAACAGCTGTGTCTAGCCTGTTGCAAAGAACTTGTTGATGCAATTATTGCCTGCTGTGCTAAATTGGTGGCAACCGCAACCGCATTGAGAAAGTGCTTGAGCTGACTTTTCAGATTTTGGTCAAAAGTGGGTACGCCCCTGTGGTCACCTGAGTTAGGGTGCATGGAATGGAACTTCTCCCATTTATCAGCAAGCTTTCCTTGGCTTTACTGTACCATGTCACTAGCTGCAGTCATGCATGCTCGGCACAGCAGGCCCCACATTAGCTATCCCTGCAATGCTGAGCATTGCTACAGGCAGCAAAAAGTGTGGTTTTCAACATGGATGCTTCCCCTGCTGGAGGGGCCCTGCTTCTGGCAATCTTACCATAAGCTTCAAGGTCACTGCCAAGGATTCAGTATTAACAGAAGCTGGTGTGCTTTGCATGCCAGTTTGATGGTAGGAAGCTTCCTTCTACATGCTGCAATCAGCGGCGGGCGAGACGGGCCTATGCTGCAAGGCTGTCACCCACGCTGTCACCACCACTTTGGAGGACTGTTTTCTTTGTCACCTGTCACTGCTTGAAACAAGGTCTAGCATACCACAGAGTTGTTCACTGGGCCAGGCTTGTTGTAAAACAAGACATGTTACGCATATCCCTTCGGTGCAGCACCACCTTCTAGACCCGACGTGCCCTTGCTACTGCTGTTTTAACACTTTCCACCAGATCTTGCCATGATAGTGCTAGCAGATCTCTCAACAACCTCCTCAAAGCATATGTTTTTATTCAGCACCGCTCCCCCTTTCTACAATACCACATCGGCTATGCCAATCATGCTCCACCTGCAGAGAACAGCAGCTCGCTACATGTGCTGGGGGTATACCCTGCTTTGGGGGCGCCAGATATGCCCTTTGGGTATTCCGCATGGCACAGGCAGCTTCAGAGACAGCCCCTGCTCCAGCTGTAATATCCTATGGCATGTGCTACCAGGGGAAGTGTGCAAGTCAAGGTATCTCAGTTGTTGGTATTTGCTTAGTGTACTGCTGCAGCTGGTGAGGGTAGGGGTAGGAAGGGCCCCCGTCATGGGTTGCCAGCACATGCAACAATTTATTCACCCTGGCTGTGACTGTTGCATAGGTCCAGCCCCTGGTACCTTAAACCAGCCCTGCCCCAAGCCAAAGCCCTTGCCTCTGTCAAACAGCAGCAGCAGAACCAATGTCCACAGTGTCCAATGTTTGCACCTCCTGTTTCCTCAAGTGCAAGCAGAGATAACAGCTGTGTCTAGCCTGTTGCAAAGAACTTGTTGATGCAATTATTGCCTGCTGTGCTAAATTGGTGGCAACCGCAACCGCATTGAGAAAGTGCTTGAGCTGACTTTTCAGATTTTGGTCAAAAGTGGGTACGCCCCTGTGGTCACCTGAGTTAGGGTGCATGGAATGGAACTTCTCCCATTTATCAGCAAGCTTTCCTTGGCTTTACTGTACCATGTCACTAGCTGCAGTCATGCATGCTCGGCACAGCAGGCCCCACATTAGCTATCCCTGCAATGCTGAGCATTGCTACAGGCAGCAAAAAGTGTGGTTTTCAACATGGATGCTTCCCCTGCTGGAGGGGCCCTGCTTCTGGCAATCTTACCATAAGCTTCAAGGTCACTGCCAAGGATTCAGTATTAACAGAAGCTGGTGTGCTTTGCATGCCAGTTTGATGGTAGGAAGCTTCCTTCTACATGCTGCAATCAGCGGCGGGCGAGACGGGCCTATGCTGCAAGGCTGTCACCCACGCTGTCACCACCACTTTGGAGGACTGTTTTCTTTGTCACCTGTCACTGCTTGAAACAAGGTCTAGCATACCACAGAGTTGTTCACTGGGCCAGGCTTGTTGTAAAACAAGACATGTTACGCATATCCCTTCGGTGCAGCACCACCTTCTAGACCCGACGTGCCCTTGCTACTGCTGTTTTAACACTTTCCACCAGATCTTGCCATGATAGTGCTAGCAGATCTCTCAACAACCTCCTCAAAGCATATGTTTTTATTCAGCACCGCTCCCCCTTTCTACAATACCACATCGGCTATGCCAATCATGCTCCACCTGCAGAGAACAGCAGCTCGCTACATGTGCTGGGGGTATACCCTGCTTTGGGGGCGCCAGATATGCCCTTTGGGTATTCCGCATGGCACAGGCAGCTTCAGAGACAGCCCCTGCTCCAGCTGTAATATCCTATGGCATGTGCTACCAGGGGAAGTGTGCAAGTCAAGGTATCTCAGTTGTTGGTATTTGCTTAGTGTACTGCTGCAGCTGGTGAGGGTAGGGGTAGGAAGGGCCCCCGTCATGGGTTGCCAGCACATGCAACAATTTATTCACCCTGGCTGTGACTGTTGCATAGGTCCAGCCCCTGGTACCTTAAACCAGCCCTGCCCCAAGCCAAAGCCCTTGCCTCTGTCAAACAGCAGCAGCAGAACCAATGTCCACAGTTGGTTGCAAAAGTTTTGGCCGGAACATAAGGCTGGGGTTTAAGCAGCAGCAGCAAGACCTGATTTACAACCATTTATGTTTAAGAAAGTAAACAGGCAGAGCATCAATGTGCTGCAGTTGGTATGCCCAAGTGGTACCACAAGTAGCCTCGCACGCGAGACGTCCCGAGTTCGAGCCCCGGGCGTGCCCTATAAATATACTATATAAAAGCCAGCCAGCCAGCCTTAGCCTTAGCCGCAGACGCAGACCAGCAAGCCTCCCCCCTGTTCCTATAGCCCTCCTGCTTTTTTTAACGTGGCTCTCCCCTTCCACCTCTGCCCCTCCTGTGGTTGCCAGCCCCACACCCCATCTGCTCCCCTCCCACAGCCCTCTCAGCTCAGCCTTGCACTTGCCCCAACTTCTCGCATGCCCTGCCTACCCCCACCTGCCCTGCCATTGAACTGGTATAGCCCCTGCACCTGCTTCACACCTGGTCTATATGCTACTGCCCCTAAACAGTAAAGAAAGGGCACCTGTGCCTGCTGGCAGTTCTCAGCATTTACCCCCTTAAAAAGCAGCAAAAATGCCTCCGCTGTCTCCCTTGCAAGACCCCTGCTTTTCTCAGCAGCCAAGCAACACAGAGCAACAGAGATGCTGACCGCACCCATTGGTGACAACCTGGACCTCATACAGAAGCTGCCTGTGCAAGAGAGCAATGAACTGCCATGCCATTTCACAGAAGCAGACCATTTCCTAAAAAAATCTGAGTTTTGCGCCAAAACTTTTGCAACCAACTGTATGGTACTATCCCTTGCTTGTCGGAGTTGCAGGCACCATATACAACAGTACCACCATGAATCTTCAAGCCCTCGGTATCAAAGGGCAAGCTCTAAAGCAATGCATTTCAGAAGTACATACTGCAGCAGTTAAGTCCTTACACAGCATATACACAACAAAAAGAAAACTGGAAAAGCCCAAAGAGCCTCAATGGCACAGGAGGAACTACAAGAAAGTAAGCTAACAAAGGCGGGTGGGCGGAAGCCCACCCACGGATGTAACTATCCTATGGTAGGCTGGCCCAGTGTAATCCTTACACCAATGGGCCCCTCCCTTAATCTTACGCGGGAGGGCACCTCACGCCCCTCCTTGCGTAGCTCTCTCTCTCTCTCTACGCCTGATTTATGACTCCACGTGGTACCTACTACTGATTACACTTGGTAAGGGTGCGCGCAGCGCACGGCCCGAAGTGTTGAGACACGAGCACTCCGTTACAGAAAGAACACACACAACACAATATATACACTGCTCGAAGAGCAGACTCCGAAAGCTCAACTCGCTGGAGGCTTACTAGTAGCCAGACGGCGAACACCGGCGAACAATCATGTTCACTGTGCAAGTCACTACGAGTGCCTTCACCAAGACATTATGGTCCTCAGTAGGAACAGAATGCTAACTGAACTGAGAACTTCAAAGCTACACATCCAAGCATTGTTGTGGCTGAATGCATGCAGAGATTCTAGCAATCTCAACACTCCCACACAGGCACAACCAATGCAAATGCAACCGTGCATCAGTTAAAACATGCCTATGCACAAACAGCAACAAGCTCGTTCAGAATGCATCACCTCTGTGCAACAAAATCACAGAGCCAGTGATAGTTTGTATGTGAACAACAGAACTCGACATGTGTAAACATCTTATGCCAGGCATTGTACTCATGTCAAAACAGGACGGCCTGTAAACAAATATGCGCTCAGCATATAGATCATGAGTCAGTGACAAAGTGCTCACCACCTCAGGTGAATCTCAGGATGTCGTCCACTTGCTCAGCAAAAACACTACTGAACAATACTTCACAATCACACAGAGAACTATACATCTCACACAAGTCCACTGAAATCCAGGATGTTCATTTATCTCAGAACAACACAAGGGGTCGCAGTAACACAACAGACTGCTCATGTTGATGCCTTGTTCGGCAACAACGGTATCTTCGCAGGCAACTCACATGCTGCTCATAGACTGCCCACCATGCAGCCCGATAACCCTGTTGACCAGGCTACTTTGCGCATAAGTACCTGCCAACCATACACCCAGATGCATGGCCAGATAGACAGTGATCAGCTGTACCTGCCAATGCACGCAATGAATGCTGGTAACCTGCAGCACAACCGATGTCAAGATAACTGCGTAATGACCCTGCAGCAACAGATAGGCAACTATACTGGCCTATATTTCTCAATTAGCAGACAGACAATCCCAGACTGCTGCAGCTCATGATGTAGGTCCGAGATGACTTCCAGCACAACATAATAACACATGCACATGACTAATCAGGTGGGTTTCCAGAACTGCAACTCAGCAGCTCCCACAGTCTCAGTGCAGAACTCCAATGTTTCAGAGCTTCAAGCATGCAATGTCCTTCATGCTACCAGATGGTGTAGAGACAACACAAAACAGACACCAAGATAAAACCTCGGAGTAATCCGCACGAACAGGAATGGGTCCGCAGCAGGCACCCATGTTGTAGAAGCGGTGGTGCTTCAGGGCTTCATGTTTTTGCAGATGACAGGCCAGATTACACATGCTGGCAGGCACATATCTCCTCCTCAACATTGCATTTCAGAAATGCAATATTGTATCAATCTGCAGAAAACGCTCAAGTTCAGTTGACACTAACCACAGCTGCAATACTAGCCCCGAAGGTAACCAAGAAAACACACTACTGCCATCTGTCAAAACTAGCACCATTACCCAAACCCAAAGCCAACATCGACCATCAAACTCCTCCTGAATGTCAACACCATCAACACTGGAGACCACACAAGGATCTATGTGTTTACTGCCATACTGCCTAGACACAGCCATGTTATCATTCACATCTCGAAGGCAGACTGCAAACCGTAATGCACGGCTCATGCTGACACTACATACCATGCCCAGAGTGAACTCACAATGCACAAATTGTTGACGGAGCCGTAGACACACCCAGTGTGCTTAGATCAGGACGGTTCCCAAAGTGCAAGCAACTCCCACAGAGTCTGAGCTCATAAGCCACATGCATCAAAATCAGCAGCCAGGGCCAGTGTTTGGAGATCATTAGACTGAGCTGCATGCTCATCTGCAGCCTTCTTCTTACGGCAGTCTTTGATGAGGTGGCATTGCTTCTTGCAGTAGTGGCAGGTGCGAGTCTCACGGTTGTAATCAGGCGGGCCACCACCTTGATGCTGACCATATCTGGACACACTGACATAAAGGGCAGCATTTGGGTCATTCACTTCACGTTGTTCAACCAGTAGAAGCTTGGACAGCACATCAGCAAGCTTCAGGTCGCCACTAGCAGTCAGGAGAGCTGTACGGACAGTGTCGTATTCTTGTGGAAGGCCATCGAGAACCGCAAGGACCAGGTCGAGGTCATCAAGGGAGGAACCAGCAACCTTCAGCTGGTCACGAATGGCCTGGGCTCGAGCGACGTACTTCGCCAGGGGCTCAGCTGGGTCAAGGGACAGTGTAGACAGCTGGCGCTTCAACTGCAAAAGCCTAGCATTGCTTTGCGCGGTATACATCTTAGCAAGCGTATCCCAAGCTGCCTTGGCAGTTGTGCATTCACCAATGGTGGGTAGGTAACAATCTTCAACAGACAGGCCAATTAGAGCTAGAGCCCTCTGATCGTTGAGGAGAGCTTTGTCTGCTGTTGACCTATCAGCGTCGCTAGCTGTCTCGCTAGCTGGGACAGGAGCAGTGACTACAGACTGACACACACCTTTGTGTATAAGCAAGAGCTTCATACGTGTGCTCCATGTGGCGTAGTTGTGTACATCAAGTTTAGCAATGCTAAACTTATCACTGCTTGAATCCATGGTGGCAGGTGCAGTAATGAACAGGGACTGCTGGGGCCACAGGTGTGAACGGAGGTCTATCAATCAAGTGATCGTAGAGGAGGATCGACAGACGACCCGTCAAGGACTCGCACAAAAGCAACCTACACCGACAGACAGCCCCCGAATACACCCCTCCCCAGACGTTCCGGCCTCACACCACCATCGGAGATGCTAACATGTGCGCCATCCGTGTCCTGCTCACACCCATAAACCCTGATGCTGATGTGGCCCCCACTGGCAGATACACAATCCAGCTACGTCACACGACGCAACGTTTACCCGCTCCTGGGAGAAAAGGATTGCAAAATTACACTAGAGAGATGGCCTGCCTGTATGAACCAGAAGGACACTGCATTGGGATGCTAGACCCTGCTCGTGCTGCCGTGCTATATGATAATTTCCAACAGGCCTCCAGCTGCGCCCCCCTGGTGGCAGCACTAAACCCAGGAACATTTGCAGAGGAGCTTGCCCTGCTGCTATTACGTTACAAGGAAGGTACCCCCGTCGCGGGAACTAAACGACAAGTCAAACTAAAAAACCACTGGTCAACCCCTCCTGCAATATACTCCCTCTTCCAAAACATGCTGCAAACCACCAAGGAACGCTTCGCCAGCCCTCTTAACTACAACACCAAAATGGCAGAGTATTGGAGCTGCCACGAACGAGATCAGCTATTTGGGGCTCACCATGATGCATACAGCTGCCACTGGACTGGATACTCAGTCGCCAACCCAGAATACGAGCCCAAGGACATGGACAAGGATGTCGCCTGGGCAGTGCACTCCGCCAGAACAGCTACGACACCAACGCTCACGGTGTTCATACTACCTGCATGGACAGAAAGCAGCAGCACAGCATATCTTCGGTGGGCCCGCAAGTTTCCTTCCAACTGTGAAGTCCTATTACGCATTCCCAAATCCAGCTTCAGGTTCCTTCCCCCAGATGCCTTTGGTACCACACAGCACGCACATGACACAGGCAACCCCAAATGGGATGTCAATGTCCTCTTGGTCTACAATGAAGCAGGCTACCAGCACTCTCTCCAGCACAAGACTCCACAGCTGCAAGAAGAGCTATGCTC
The DNA here is from genome assembly GCA_963556185.1 of Pseudopediastrum boryanum. Lineage (NCBI taxonomy): Eukaryota > Viridiplantae > Chlorophyta > Chlorophyceae > Sphaeropleales > Hydrodictyaceae > Pseudopediastrum > Pseudopediastrum boryanum. Next base: position 1,406,305 of record OY744494.1, read on the forward strand.
CATAGTCAACAAGGAGTTCGTCTTAACAGGCCCTGCTAAACTGACGCGTGAGTGGCTTCAACACTTTGCCCCTATTAAAGCTGCTGGTCCACCAGTCCCTACTCCAAACCAAGAGCACCTATACCGCTCACCATCAAAAGTCCTGGAAGCACCCTCGGACATGGACTGCCTTCAGACAATGCCATTGACAGCACGCTCTGAAGCCCTGCTCGAGACGAGGCTGCGCCACGCCTTCCCCGTCGTAGACCCTCGGCTCTACGGCAATACCACCATTGCATACACTGACGGGAGCAGACTCCGTGACGACGAAGGCCGCATCCATACTGCTAGTTCAGTGTATATACCAAACGAGGATGAAACAAAGGAAGTGAAGATCGGTATCCACCCCCGGGATACCAGCAGAGACAACACCATCGTGCGCGCAGAATTAGGCGGTATCCGAACGGCGGTGATATTGAAAGCCCCAACCATCCTCACAGACAGCTTAACATCGCTGCAGCTCATTTGGAAGCAACTGACGAGGCCTTACGCAATGGCTTGAATACGGCTTGAATACGGCTTGAATACGGCCCACCCATATTCTGCGTTGCGCAAGATACAACTAAAGGTGGCCCTTGACAACCTTCACCCCAGCTTGCGTGTTAAGAACGGCAAACTCGGTTACTCCATCCGCCCCATCCCTATCCCCCTTCGGTGTCCTTCTGGTTCCCATCATCTGGAAACAGAAGAAACCCACAACAAGCCACCCCCGGGGTCCTCAATGAACATCCCGCACCAGGGCCCTCCTAACTCCCCCGCCCCCTCCTCCCCCCCTTCCTCTCCTTCCAGCTGCTCAACTTCATCCCTCCCCGCTTCCCCGCAACATCGGCACGACCCGCTCACCCCACACCACTGCTCCCCCCCTTCTCCTACTCACCAATATTCACCAACGGCATCAGACAATACTTCACCCTCCGGTGTTCCACCATCTCCGCCCAACCCAACTCCTCCCCTTGCGTCAGCCCCCCTTTCCGCCCCTCCCCAAGGACAACCACCACCACCACCACCCCCTCAACAAAACCCCCCTCCGCCTGCCCCAGGCCCTCCCCCCCCTCCCCAAGGACAACCACCACCACCACCCCCTCAACAAAACCCCCCTCCGCCTGCCCCAGCCCCTCCCCCCCCTCCCCAAGGACAACCACCACCACCTCCCCCTCCACCAAACCACCCCCCACCAGCACCTTTACCGCAAGGTCCCAGACGCCGATGGTTCGCTCACAGGGATATCCCCCGTCGTGTCCGGTACTGGACTGTGTTGATGAGGCAATACAACCAAGCCTTGGCAACAAACCCTCAGCAAACCCCGACCAAGGGCCTAGGACTTCACCGACTCCCGCCACTCAATGCCCAAAGGAAAACGTTGGCAAAGGCGTTAACCATGTTACGGGCCAACCATCCGGACGCCTTCTATCCTACCCCAAACCCTCCGCCAAGGCACCGTGTCACCTTCGTTGGTGTCTATATCACAAGCCCCGAACGTCAGACTTTAATACATCTACTGGAGCTCAAGCTTTTTGGGCAGGACCGTTCTTGTAACAGGCTCATTGCTACTGCAGTCTTCTGCTCACCCTTCCTGGACGCCATCAATGTGAACGCCATCTTTCAGAACAATCTCCACCTGCTCCCTCCCCCACTCCGACACCGACCCCCACTTTTTACCTACAAATATCAGAAGACGGTGGGCTCACTCTTCTTCAATTACTCTGACATTGCCAACATGTCTGACGAGGAGATACAAGACATTCTCAACAGCCCATGCTCGTGCTCAGGTGTACCTTCCAAATACCATCACCCGGAGATGCACCATGTCTGTACGTGTGACAGCTCGGTCCTAAACCAAGCATGTTTGGAGGAGCTACTGAACATGGGAACTCAACATCGCCCCACAACCCCCGATGACGTATCACTTTCTCCCGATCACCAATTTCATATGCGGTACCACATCCGCCGAGCCATTGAGAAGTTCTCAACCCAGGTGGAAACGGAACTGGACGCACCCGGGTGTATGCAAGCGTGGTCTCATACATCAACCATGGAGGTGTTTCAAGCCATTAATGCCCTCACCCCAGCCAGCTTGGCATCTACGTCGGTTGGCCAAGCCTTTAACACTTTTGGTGACTCCCCAACCCCCATCACCCCTGCAACCCGAGCAGCTATCAAGGAAGCACAAAAACGCTTTGTCTTCACTGGTACCGACAAAGTCAATGGAGTCTGCACGGTTTACTGCCGAAAGTTCTATGTACAGACCATTCTGGCCGACCTTCAAGCCCAGGACGTTTTTGATGAAGTAGACCCTGCCACGATGGCCGTTCGCCTGAATGATATCGAAACGGAACTCAACACTCATGAGGTCCCTGTGGGTAAACGGCAACTCTCTACATACTACATGATCGCCAAACATCACAAGAACCCCCCCAAGCACCGTTTCATCAGTGATGCTCATGACATAATATTGACGCCATGTGCCCGGCTACTGAATGGCTTATTCACCGCCATACAGAGTGACATCAACCAACTCTGGTTCAATGCGACAAGCTCCCTGCAGCCCCCCACTACTCTCCAGAATGGTCAACTGCCGTCCCCACCACCACCAACTTCATGGCCTTGGATCCTATCGGACAGCCAGACTGCTATACGGACTATCAATGCCTTCAATTCCGAACGTCCCACTCAACTCATCCCAAGCTCCCCAGACCCTACGGCACCCGGAGAACAAAACCCCGTTCCCCCACCACCACCACCACCTGCTGTCCCTCTCCCCCCACCTCCTGCTCCACAGTACCAGGCCCCACCCCTCTGGCACGGTCCCCTTCCCCCACCAATACCCCCCTTCCTCGGTCAACCTGGACCACAGGTTCCCCTGGCCGCGGTCCCACCCCCCACCATCCCACCGCCCAAATTGGAAAGCCCCTTCCACCTCCTCACAAAGGATTTCGAACGCCTATATACGAACATCCTACTACAAGACCCCGTCAATGGATTGATACCCCGATTACAACGCCTTCTGGACCTGGTTTTCGACCTTCACCCTAATCACCCACATTTTAAGGTGTATGAAAAGGACCCCAGCAAGAGCAAATGGGACAACACATGGAACCCAGGCAATCCAAAAACTGGTACTACTCCTTTCCAAGGCACCTACTACATGTTTTCCCGGGACTCGGCCAAGTCGCTTTTGGAACTTCTGGTCCTCAACACCTACGTCACCTTTGGTGGGAAAACGTACCACCAAAAGAAAGGTTTACCCATGGGAACCAACCCAGCAGTCCATTTGGCAAATGACTACCTCTTCACTTATGAGGTTGACTGGGTTCTGCACCTATTGACCCTGGCTGTGTACGGACCCCCTCCCCTACCACATCCCCAACCCCAGCCCTTCTCTTTCCTGCACAACTTCCCATCCGCCCCAACACCGAATGGCAACATCTGGCAGGAAATGAAACAACTTTGGAGCACCCTCCCTTCCTCCCACTCCACCTACACCTCCCTCCTCCTATGGACTTCTCAGCTACCGCTACCGGCCCTCCCGCCAACACACCCAGTGCCAAATGTCAGGCACATACCTCTCTTGGTTTGGCAATACTTCAAATGGACCCTCCGCTACGTTGACGATTTACTGTCTTTCAACAACCCTCTACTCCATCGGCTCGCCATCCACAAATCAGCAGATAATGCCCCGCCGATCCTCCTATACCCCTTTATTCGAGGCATCTACCCAGATTGCCTCAACCTGGAAACATCAATGGAGGGAGCAGAGGTTTCATACCTAGACCTACATATCAAGCAGAACTCCACCTTGGCTGGTTTTACCCCACAACTCTTCACCCATCTTTATGACAAGAGGCGCCAACCCATGTTCAAGAACATTCGCCAACGCCGCTACCCCCACGCCACCTCCGCCCTCTCGGATACCTGCAAATTTGGTATTATCACGAACCGGTTCCATCACCTTCACCGAATTACTGGTACCGATGTCGCTCACTTCAAGCTGGAATTCTCAAAAGTCATGCTATACTTCCTTCTCCAACACTACCATCCCCGACCTGTTTTGAAACGTGCCAGAGCTCTCATCAGCAAGCACCGAGAAGCCTTTCCTGATGTCCCTCGAGCACCTCTCTGGAACGGCATCCGCCGGGAGCTGGCTAATCTTACCCGAAAACACAGCACAGACATCCCCCTACCATCACGGCAATGGCTGGCAATCCACATATGAAGAACCCCCCCCCCTCCTCCCGTCCCTCCTTGACCTCCAATTATACCCCCTCCCCCCCCTCCCCCCACCCCTCCCCTCCAACAACACCCCCCCCCCTTTTTGCGCCCCGCCCACCTCACTACACCTCCTCTCCACCTGGTACCCTCAGCAACGCTTGGCTCCCTCACTTACTTCCTGACATACCGCCACTACCTTCCGACTTCACCCCCCCCCCCTCCCACACACTTTCCCTCAGAATACCGCTGGCCTACCCCTGCTCCTCTTATCCACTCCATCCTTGACCAAGCTCCCAAACCCTGCCTGCAATACCATTGCTCAGGGTTGGGGAGCTCCTCGAGAGCCCGACCGCTTCGACACGTTTTGATGATTTTCAATGAACCCTGGCCTCTACTCACCTCACTAAACCCTGCTGGTGCCGACCCGAATTTCGAACCGGCTTTGCAGCCCAGTGGCGTGCCTCATAAAGCCAACACCGTCCTCGTGGAGGCCCTTCCCGAGCAACCTATGGCCCCTAGAAGATCAGATGACAGCGAGCATACCTTTGGTTTCTACTTCCATGTGCTTGAAGCTTGGCAACAACGGAAAACGTGCATCCCCTAGGCGCGCTTTTGTGGTTTTCAAACTGGACTAAGTGGAGGACGGCGTTTCGCTGCTTGCTTCTCAGGTACAGGCTTCCCAGTTTGGAGTGCAAGAGATTAGGCAGCAGCAGGCAGTGGGGCCATAGGTTGTAGGTCTGTTCAGCCGATCAGCAGTTAAAAATGCAGATTATGCTATGATAGCTTGTTGGCAGCTTGCATACTGTTACAGCTATATTGATGCAGCAGGTACATGCTCTTTAACATGAATATGTGATAGGGTCTTGGCTGACACAAGTTCCGTCACGCGCGCGCGCTCGTCGAAGACTACCCTCTGAAGCTGCTAAACGGAGAAACTCACTGGGGGTTCAGGCTTGTTCTGACCGTCCCATAGGAGTTACTACAAACACACACAACAATGGGCCCTTTACATCGCCACAGTCACCTAGTGACCGTTGCAGTACAGGAAGCAATACTGCTAGCTCAAGAGTTACAGCGACCCGTAGTTCTCGGTAAGGTTAAAGCTCATAGCGGCATACCCGGCAACGAAGTAGCCGACGAGATTGCACAAGCAACAGCTAGGGGGGAACAGGTAGCATGCGAGGATTACCCAGTACCTGATAGCAATCGCCGCACCGAACTGTACTGGCCATGCACAGAGAAAGAAGAGGAAAATCGAGATGGCGAAATACGCACCAGGATTATCTACGCCGACAGCCTAGAGGGAGCCGTTCGGACACATAGCATTGATGCCCTACGCCTCGGAGGAGCTAAGACAGACACAATCTACTACAAAGCAATGCAGAACCAAATGCATCGCATTGACAGTCAGCACCTCGAATTCCTGGCCAGTACCACACTGCTTACAACCACAAAAAAGATACGAAGAATACAGTACCTCACAGGCACACTACACAGCCGCAAGCGCGCCTACTGGTATGGATTTAGCAACACCGACATCTGCCCCAACTGCAAGAGCAACAAAGATGGCGGCTCACATATAATGTCTGCCTGCCCCGCAATGACTACTTCCTACCTGAGCCGACATCATGCATTGGGCAGAATCATTGGTAACTCCGTCTCACATGGCGACCTCGGCAACAGCCTGGAATTTTGTTTTACTGACCTGGGTAGTCGAGATAAATGGGCAGCAGAAGAGCTCATCAACGAGCATCACACCTTGTATGAAGTGCCAGCAGACCTTATTGACAGAAAAACGGTGACAGAATGCGGATCACGGCCAGACATGCTCCCGTGGAAAAGGAAGCAAGCAACTCTCAAGCAAGAATCTGGTGACCCGGACATCATCTACATAGTCGAACTCAAGGTCTGTTGCGACTCAAGCCCGGAACAAACCTATCAGCGCGCCCTTGACCAGCATGCCATCCTCAGAAATGCTATATGCAAGCAGCACCCCTCCGCCGTCATCCACACTGTGGTCATTCTAGTGGGAGTGGCAGGCACTGCATACGAAGACTACACTCTTGCTCCGCTTCGCAGGCTCGGCATCAGCGGCAAACATCTGAAGCAAACAGTCCAGAAGCTGGCAATCTGCACCACGCAACACATGCAAAAGATCTGGCAACACAGACAGAAACAGCAGCAGGGTACATCTGCAGCAGCCCTGAGAGCAGGCATCGGGTAGCTCCATAATTATACATTTTGACGGATTAGGAGGGCATGGTAGGGGGGGAACGCACCACGTGTGCTAGTACCGCCTCTTCCTTAAAACTACGCAGGGCTAACGCCCGGCGTCCACTCACTCACTCGACAGACGAACACTTGGTAGGCAGCCGCACGCAAGAGTGGGCCCATAACCTGTTGAGACACGAGACACTCCGTTACAGAAAGAACACACACAACACAATATATACACTGCTCGAAGAGCAGACTCCGAAAACTCAACTCGCTGGAGGCTTACTAATAGCCAGACGGCGAACACCGGCGAACAATCATGTTCACTGTGCAAGTCACTACGAGTGCCTTCACCAAGACATTATGGTCCTCAGTAGGAACAGAATGCTAACTGAACTGAGAACTTCAAAGCTACACATCCAAGCATTGTTGTGGCTGAATGCATGCAGAGATTCTAGCAATCTCAACACGAAGGAGGCCAGCTATCTTTTTGCGTGCTGGAGGTTGGGTACAGGTAAGCAACCTGCGTGCTGTAAGCACGCTTTGGAATTGGTGTCGGTATATCCAGAGTAACCGGGGGTTAGTCAAGGGGGTGAGACGCCTGAGACGCCCAGCCTGGGCAAGCCTGAGACGCCTTCAAACTCTCACCCATGAGTCGCGGGAATGCATTCGCGTGTCTTCAAATTAAATAGCGTAGACTTGTTGTCTTTCCGATAGCTCGAGTTGCTCCCTTACATGCATGGCCAATCCTTCGCTGCCAACTGAAGGAAGCTCCCAAGTTAGGCGTGAATCTATGACCTGCGCATGCTGCTGCACACACGGAAGTGTACAAATGTAACTTGAACTTACGTTTCGAGTGAAACCTGCCTGGCATTGGCACACCACGCGGACGCATCCATGTTAATGAACTTCATTAACATGGGCGAAGCTCACAGATTTTCCACTTGTGGGTTTCCATTATCTGTAGGCAGCGGCCGGATTGAGCATGCATATTAATCCCTTGTTTCTTATGAATCAGCTCGCAAAATACTAATTTGCCGATTTGCCCTCGACACTCCCTGGGCCGGGCATGCGGCACCGACCGATTGAGCCAACCCCCACACTTTTCCTTTCCAGGCACCTTATTCGCTTATAGTGTGAAGCTTACATGATCGTTGTTAGTCATTTAGCTAGCCGCAGCTCCAAATTTGAGAGAGTCCCAACGCGTGCATCGTGCTTATAGTCCGGCATGGCACTGAGACTATGGCATAGACTATGGCACCCAGACTAGCTAGCACGTACGGCTTGCTCTTACCGCCAGGCCAATCATAAGCACAGCATAGAACCTACCTGGCATTTACAGACGCAAAGAATACCGTTACGGTGCGCGGCACTGGACACAGACCACGGCCTTTTAAAAGTAAATGAAGCTAGGCAATGAATATGTCCACTACAGTTTGTTAAGAGAGACCACTGCACTGCCCTCTGGGCCGTGCAGCACCCTAGCATGACTCCAACCGGGTCCATTACAGTTTGGAAGTCCGTTTTACAACATAACATCACTGATGTACGGAATGGAATAAGCAGCAGCACAGCCATACCGCCGCTTAAACCAGTTCACGAATTTGATGAAAGCTTCTGCTAGCAAGACAAGTGCCCCAAAGCAGCTACATCGTACCCCCAATCCAATACATCATAGCCATCTTCTCTGTCCAGCACATCTACCAAATAGCGATCCTGGTGGCAGGTACCAGAATGCCCCAACTAGGCTTCAAGATAGCATCTACTCCCTAGCCTAGCAGCAGCAGAACCACCTGCTCTGACTGGAACAGAGGGAGCCGGCAATAATGATTTGCTGGCGGCAAGTACCAGAGTCTCCCGCCCTTGTTGAAAGAAGGTTTAGTGGTTGTATTTTGGTGACTTTCTATGGTTGTGCACATGTGGTAAAGTGTATTCAGTATGCTAGTTTGGCGTGCTGTTCGCTTTAATAACTGCCTTGTTGACCTAGATGTTGCTTCAGTGTATCGAGGTGTGCTACGACAGAACATTGAAGATGCTCTCTCGACTCGCTCTCGGGCCCATAATTTTGTGGGGGCTCTCTTTCAGGTGTTACGAATTCTCCTACCTCGTGCAGGTGGAATTACACGCACCTTGCGGAATTGCCTGCCTTTGGATGCTACTGCCATTGATGAGGCATTGTCCACTAGGTACATTGAGCACATCCAGCATCTGTCCCAGGTTGAACATGGTACTGGATCCTGTATTGGTCTGTATTTCAGGGTTATGGGTACACATGCTTTGGGCGTGGTCCCTTCTTTTTACTCATGTAGACTTTCTCATGGTGTGTTGGTACGCTTCTTGCGTTTTCGTCTTGGCTGCCATCATCTGCGCATTCACACAGGACGTTGGCAGCTGCCTGCACTCCAACGTCCTCAACGTACTTGTCTGCGCTGTAGTTCCACAACCGTGGATGATGAGGCACATTGCCTCTTCTTGTGTGAACACCCGACAATTGTTGAGGCACGAGATGTCTTCTTGTCAGCTGTTGTACCACCTGTGTCCGCACTGTCGTCTCTCAGGTGTGCTGACTTTTGGGCACTGTATTCAACTGGCAGGGTCCCTCTTCCAGTGTTGGTCAAGTATGTTGCCATCTGCGTTCGTGTCGGTCGACAATGCCACCAGTCTGGTGGTACTGATGTGGTGGACTTGCCAGACATCTTGCTTCCGGAAGATCAGTATTTAGATATGTTTGATTCGGAGTCTGATATTTCTGGTGATAATTCTGAGGATGAACTGGTTGAAGTCCTCTAGATGAGTGAGTACCTGGCTGGTATCCATTTGCTTGTTGGTATGGAACCCATTGTGTTTTGGATCCATCCGATGGTGTGTTTGGTCGGTTCGACCTAGCAGCCCTTTGCGGTTGCCACACCTTAAATGTTTGTTTGTTTGTTTGTTCTTCTCACTAGCCACGCCACTAGCCTGGCTAGCCCCTGGTAGCCTGGTACTAGCTCCATACTAGCCTCCCCCGTTGCTGGTAGTGGTGGTGGTTGCAACCTGCTTTGTTCGCTGTACCCTGCTTTCCTCGCTTTCAGCACTGCATGACAGACCCTGCTTTTCTTGTCGCATCACTCTCCCCTGCTTTGATTACCTGTACCCAACCTCCGGAGACGAGAGTCAGCTTATTGTCAGCAGCAGCCTATTCAGCTTTTCAGCACGCCTGCCAGCCATTTCAGCTCATCGATCAGCTCACAGGACAATATCTAGGTTTGGGGTGGTGCATGCAACCTGCTTTGTTCGCTGTACCCTGCTTTTCTCGCTTTCAGCACTGCATGACAGACCCTTGAAGAGGTTGTGGGATCTTACGCACCCTTGGGAAAGCAACGGATAGTGAGTTAAGAGAGACCACTGCACTGCCCTCTGGGCCGTGCAGCACCCAAGCATGACTCCAACCAGGTTTGTTAGTGTGGTGTGTTGAGTAAGAGCGAGTAATAGAGAGCTAGAGGGCTGCGAATTCGAGCGAGGCGGATACAAGCAGGCCTGAGACCTTTCTTACACTGCTAATTCTGAAAACACTTCCCCTCGTATGCGGTATGCCTGGCCGTTATCTCCCCTTCCCTGCCTCCCCCTGACCTAAACGAGTCCGAATGCATACTAAGCTGCATGGGCTGCTGAATAATTACAAGTAAAAGGACCTAGGTGACAAGCAGGCATACTCGCGAAAATACAGGGAAAACAAGCGAGTAAAACAGGGCATACGAGCAGAATGGCACTTAGCAAGCGAACATGTTGAATCTTCCCTGTCATCTGCTGCTGCGGCTGCTACTGTTGAGCCTTCTGAAAGTATGACCAGCACTCCCCTCCTCCCACTAGGCCAGGCGGCCACAAACAACAAGGCACACACCTGCATGGTGCCACAAGATGCGCGTAAGTCCAGGTCCAGACGAAAGTCCACGATGCGGATGAATGAAGCCCAAGTACAGGATGCCTATGCCACAAAGGTCCTTGCTGACAACAAGAATGCATGCACAAACCATGCTCCACCGCCATATAAGGAAGAGCCTCCAACGAATCCCTGTATCCTGCGCTACCACCCGTGGCAGGGTGCTACTGCCGAGTGCTCCAATATCACCCGTGCACGTCCTAGTCGTAGTTTTCGACGTAAACACACAGAAAAGCCACTGAGGAAACGCCACTGTGCACTGATGGCCAGCTGGACTGTCCTCGGATAGTGAGGTGTAGATGAAGGCGCACTAAGCAAACTATTGAAAAGCATGCCGGAGCGCCATGTGGTGCCTTTCAGTGGCTGGGAGGCTGGTGGTTCACCAGTACCCAAAAAATTAAAAAACCAAAAAATTACAAAATTAAACTGTGTGTGCACTCTTCCAGGGCCAGTATTCCACATCATTGTATCTGCTTGGACATGCATGATCATGGCTCAGTTCAACTGGTGGATGGTGTTCAGTTTTTTCCTGGTTCTATCTGTGTTAGTGGCTTTGCCACCCCTGTGGTGAACTGTGGCACCGCACGCGTGCCGATGGGTTTGCCAATGTAAGATTCACACACACACACAGTACCCAGGTGGTGGGAGCCACCTCCAGCCCCTACTATCTAGGGTGTTGCTTGATCCTGCTGCCTCGCTCCCCACCACCCATGTGTGATGGAAGTGGAGCAGGTTTTGGGTTTTAGTGGTCTTGTTTGTTTCCCCTTGGTGTGCGCGCCGTTGCATCTAGCCTCAGCTTGTGTGTGGCAAATCCACCATCGGTTGTGTGGCTTCGTTATTAGTGATCAGGAGCCTTGTGTTCATTTATGGCCTAGGTTTGTTTGGCCATTGGCATAGCTGATCTTGCGTTTTGATTGATTGATTGATGACAGACCATGCCTTTATTGTCGCATCACTCTCCCCTGCTTTGATTACCTGTACCCAACCTCCGGAAGGAGGTCTGGAGGTTGGGTACAAGAAATTTAAGCAGGGGGGAGGTCTGGTAGTATCTATTTTAGGGGCCCATCGCCGCCGTAAACTGCAGCAGCAGGTATTATTGGCTGGCCCTTTAGGGCTGGCCCTTTGTCGCATCACTCTCCCCTGTTTTGATTACCAACCTCCGACCCTTTAGGGCTAGTCTAGTGCTTTTATGGATCAGGAGCCAAGAAAGGTTGCTGCCTTTGTTTCAGAGTGCTTGGACTATAGGCGTTTTGAGGCACCGGACCTGCATCCATATGTGACAAGTGAGACGCTTCAGGATTTAGGTCTGGTTGAGTACAAGGTTGATACATTTTCGTCTGATTACGGTGACTTTGTTGATGAGTTTGGTATTGAGTTAGATGCCCATGGAGCCTAGTTTGGCTCCGTTACGGGCGCCCCCGATGTGGGGCCAACTTGTAATCTGTAATATGTAGTCTATATAGGTAAGATCAAGTTATGCAGGAAGTGCGACAAACGGTTCTTCGTCTTCCATTACGGTTCTTCAAGCGCCGCGCCGGCAGACGGACTCGGCGGTGCATCGAGCGCTGGCATACTTTGCAAAGTCAGTACTGAAGCCACGTGTATATGAATAAATGTTCAAAATATCAAGCAGGATGCGTTGCAGCATCTAGTAGCTCTGGCATCAACACCATCCAGACCTGGCTGCGCAGCTCTGTCCTTGGTCGGGCTCACATTGTCCTTGCTGTGAAACATGGCATGCAGAGGTCGGACTGCGAGGGAGGTACGGGCACCCCTGCCACCTCCTGCACAGGTGGTTTCAAAGCTCATCTTCTTCTTCTTCGTAACTCCCCACATATCCATGTCTTGACCCAGTGCCCACTTCAGCTCCTTCATGCTCTTGGCTGTTAGCAGTGCTGTTGGTTGGTACCTGCTTCCTCTTTGTCGTGTAGTGTGGGTAAAACGCTTTGTACCCAATAGACTCAGCAAACGGCAGCAGATAGTCCTCCAGTACTTGCCACTTGCCTGGGCTGATATTGGTAAGCACAGCTTCTGCTCTACAGTATGTCAATGCTTGCTGCAAAGGGCTCACTGCCAAGGGGGAATCATAGTCATGTCCAAGACCTGCAACATTATGGCACAGCAAGTATTCACCTGCTATACAAGAGCAGTGGGCATTCCTGTGTACACAGGCTGTGGAATCATGACCAAATCCAGTCAATCCAGCGAACGTTCTTTAGCGTAAGAACAATCTACAAACAAAGAAGCAGAGCCCACCAGAGCGTCTGGCAATGCTGATGCACACCTTGCTGCTATGCATCATTGAGAGTCTCACCGCTACACTTGTCATTTTCAGCTTCAAACCGATGTTTGAACATGACCAAGTCACGACCTCGACATCTGCCAGGCTGCTTTTGGATGCACCTCCAAATACCATGAGTGCTGCAGGCTGTAGCCACCTCCATATACCATTAGTACTGACCTCTTAATAGTGATTGCTTTTCACACAGCAGGGTTTCACGGCTCACATGGGCTGAGAGGATGGAAGAAAGTACTAGGAGGCAACATGCCTGAAGAGCAGTTCTAAGCAGCCACATGAGAAAGAAATGCACATGTAAAAGACCACCTGGCACTTGCATACACAAGGAGCAGGCGGTTGCAGAGACATCATCTTGGCCAAGATGCATTTACGGACATATGTCAACTTACCTTCCGTTCCACGACCGCTGTATGGAACTTATCTTTAATACACATCAAGCAAGAAGCAACAGGGGCCATGGGCACATGCCCCAAAAACTAGCCACATTACCAAACCCACTTACCAGCTAGAGTCTCATAGAATGACTCCCCATAGCGTGCAGGTTTGTGAGTGACTTGTATCAGCAGGTCACCTCCTTGACTGCCACCCCCTGCATTCCAGATGGTGTGTGCCTCCCCTACATAGCACAATGGCAAGGGCGCTTGTCAGACAGCAGCTTCACATGCATGCACTATAGTGCTGAAGAGACCCAAGCTTGCAAATTGCTTCAGTGCTGGCATAAGCAACATGTAGAGGAGGATTTGTAAAGCGCTTTGGGATTAGCAGGACACCAGAACCAGCTGGGCCTAAAGCCACTTTCACACCCCATGTGACTTTAGAATAGAGGCTGTAACACAAGGTGGTACCCAAGAATCTGCATCTCCTTGACATGCCAGATTCAGCCCTGTCAGCAAACAGCAGTGCCAAGCAAGCACTGGCAGTGCTTCAAAGCATACTCTTCTGGTCCTTTTTGAATGGAACTGCTAAGTTCTGTGCGGCTTCCCCACCTATGCTGTCTGCATAAAGTAGAGAGGCTGAGAAGATACATACGTGCCATGCATCGACATGGCGCGCTATGGCTATGCTGTTCTGTGACTTCAGGACAATCCATCACTCAGGTGTGCTTTGGCCAAGCCGCTTGCCATAGCCATGAAGCTCCTCTCTACATGCATACATGCCATCCTTCATGCACAATATGACCCAGCTGCTGAAGGGAGCTTAACTGTCCCCGTTGTCCCAGATGCTGGTGCCGCTGCCTATAGTTGCACCATCTGCTTTTGATACACCGTTGATGCAAACCCTACCACCCCTTCCATGGTTTAGGGTCCGAATGAATTCTGGATGTCTCTGGCATGGCAATGCTCTTAGATCAGGCTCAGAACCCTCAGGTCTTGTACTGAACTGATGATGACCCTGGCGCACAGCTCTGCCTGTCTGTAGGCTGTCAGCACCATGCATCATGTTCTTTGCACTGCTCCTGCTATGACATAACCGTGTTACGAGTCAGGTTAGGATCTGGACCTCACTGCCGCGACAACCTGTGTCTCTTTTTCGCCATGGTACCTGTGGCTGCTGTTGTAGCTGCTGGCTTCTGCATGATGTTCATGGTTCTGTTGGTGCACCCGCTGCTCCTGCATGTTTATGTCAACTAGCTCACCATGCCGCTGCAGCTGCTGCTGCTGCAGTCCCTGCATTGCCACTGCTGCAGCTGCCAAGCAAAGGTCCGCCCTTTCAGCTTCAACACCATTTAGTGTTTCTGAATCCCTCACCTAAGTTGATGTGCACTTCTTCACCAGCTTCTGCTGTAGCTGCATGTGTGTGATGGCCCCTGTAGTACCCCAGTGTGCCTTTGAGCACTTTGATGTGCTCCTCCTGTTGTTTGTGCAGGTGGTGGGGTTGGCAACCAGGCTTGCCTGGAGGAGGAGATGTACATGGGCAATGTAGAGAAGAAAAAGATATCTGGTGCAGTGATGCAGGCTGAAGTGCAGAACCAGTCGTATCTGCATGTCCCAAAAGCAGCCAGTTCTCACCTTTGACAGCACCATAGGCCTGTGGTCTCATGAGGATCTCCACGGTAAAGTACTCCCCAGCCGTGTCATTGGCACCAATGACCACTTTATATCTAGTGCCATTCCCTGCAGATCTGCTGATGGGTCAAACGATGGACCCAGGAAGGAGCAGGAGCATGGCGTGGGCTCTACCTGATAGTGAGTCTTCTATACTGTATGCTTCGTTGAAGCTTGTCCTGTGTTTTCTTCTGATTTGCCACCGCAGGCTTGTGACCATAAACAGCACCATGAACCCCAGCATTAGGCCAACTTTGAGGAGGCCACCCATTCCTTTGATGTACTATCTAAAATGAGATCGCTCTATGTGATCATCACGCGAGCTAATTAATCCTTTTTTCTCCTGGGGCGGGGTGGTTACTGAGGTGGCATCGGCCCAACAAGGTGTTGGTGCATGGGTCCAACCACAAGCCAATGCAGTCCTATTTCTTGCAAAGCCGATGATGTTTCCATTCAATAGATCGGATGCTCTAAGTCCGAAACGGATCAGCGGGCCCTGTGGAGGTGTAACTGCCGTACGAGTAGTGCCATGCAGTTCTTATTCACTCTTCAGAGCCATCGGCACGAGCGAAAGGTTCCCAAATATCCCGGGCGTGATGCACCAGCTAGTGATCCACATGGTTCAGTTTATCTCAACGGCCGCACTAATATGGGTCCTGCATGGGTGTTGTTGCATGGCATCGGGTATGGGGTCGCTATCTGCAGTCAGTCAGACTGTGCATGGGCCGTTGGGACAGCTCATATTGGAATGCTGTGTTTTATCATTCAGATAGTTTTCGCGATCTCGTAGCTGGCTTGGGTCACTGGGCTTGCGCGTTCAAAGTCCACCATTGCCACAACTAGCTTGCAGAATTAGCACAGTCCCACCCACCGACGGCACCAATGGCCCCCACTTCAACAACTAGCTTGCAGACAGGCAGCCATGGACACCCAAGCATTCAAAGTCTAGTAGCCTTTGATTCCTGCTCCTGAATTAGCACAGTCCCAGCCAACTAGCTTGCAGCCAGGCAGCCAGTGCCCAAGAAGTCAAAGGCCAGACTTTGATTCCTGCTCCTGACATTACCACAGTCCCTCCCACAACACCCATGCCCCACCACTTCTGTTCGACACCTAGTGTGCAGCCAGGCAGTCAGTGCCCAAGAACTGACTGCATTTCAAGTCAATGTTGTGACACAGATCATCCTCTCCACGCAACAAGAGCTTGAAGTAGCCTACTTGTCCCACAAGGCTTGTCCCACAAGGCTTGTCCCACTACTACCTTTGCTGCTGCCTTGTATCCTGTATGCTGACTGGCCTGTTTTGTGCACAGCAACAGCAGCAGCCCACTACTTTCTGTTCACTGCACCTCCACTCCCCCTGTTCATTTCATGCTGTAATTAGCCTAAGTTGGCTCCTTGTGGGTGGCGCTGCCCCCACCGGCGCCCCGCTTTGACGGGGCCCAGCGGGGCCATTTGGTAATTGGTAATTGGTATTTCATGCTGTAATTAGAAACGGTTCTAGCCCTACCCCCCCTTCTTGGGCCCGCTCCACCCTCAGTACAAGCATCATTATCTCGAGCAGCAGCAGCAGTAGCAGAAGGCATAGATGCATTTGCCACATGTGCGGCAGGTGATGCCAGAGGAGTTACATCCAGCGCATCCCCATCAGCCAAGTTCGCCACGCCGCCAATTGCGTTTCTCTCCCCTGGCTCCGCGACCACATACCCGAGTGGGCAGTAAGCGCACGAGCTTATCCGCACATCGCACGAGTGTTTGTTGTCCTTGAATAGGCACGCACCTGTCACCCTTGTTGTTCCGCTTGTTGTCCTTTCAGAACATGGCAACAGAGCAAGTGGGTTCCGTCCGAAACATGTATGAGGTGATGTGGGCGCTGTATACAGGGCGATTACCTGCAAATTCCTCGTAATGCACGCATGCATGGCAATTCCCTCCGCCGCTGGCTGATGTACCTGTCTTCTCATAGGCTATAAATGCAGCCTAACCAGCGTATGTATCAATACTATCAGGGCTTAGAGTGCAGCATGTCTGCCAACCCCTAGCATGTCTTCCGGCCTTGAAGACGTGGTAGATGAGGCAGGGGATCTGCAAGAGGAAGAACCCAATCCTGCACCCGCTAAGCCCAAGACAAGGAAGAAAGCAGCCCTGATATATGAGAACAATGACAAGACTCGTCAGAACGTGCAAACGCAAGCGTTTAACCAGCTCCAGCGGGCCGTTACGACCCTGCGTGTGCGGTGCAATACTGCTGTAGCTGTCATAGTTGTCAGCTCAGAGAACGACATATTCACCTTTGGGACGTCAGATACATCGGGCCTCTGGGAGTCCTCAACAACCGGCTTCCAAGATGCTGTATTGGGCCACATTCAAGCCAGCAGGGGCTCAGTCCGTGTCTTGCAAGCCACCGGTGTTCTTGATAAGGTGTCCTTCTCGGAACTCCAAGGCTTGTCCCGCCGCTTGCTGCTTGAGATCGGGATGGACCTAGCTATACCGAAGCGCAGCCAGCTCTTGCCTTACCAGGGTACTGAAGCAGACACAGTTCAAGAGGCACACCCCTGGTATCCTCCCATCCCTTACCAGCCCCCAGCTGAATTGAATGCCACTCAGCAGCAGCAGCTCTTTGAGGCCCTCTGCAAGCAGCTAGTGCCAGCAGACTACAGGCGCGCTCTAGACCTGAATAGCAACTGGGGCGGCCTCCCTCACGCTGTGAAAGCTAAGGCAGCCATTACCAACCAGTGCAAAGGCAGCAGTGCAGCAGAACCAGGCCCAGCAGCAGTAGGGAGAGCGCAAGCTCCAGCCCAGTCCAATGAAGGTGATGCGTGCTCATGGTTTGGAGTGAAGTTTCTTTGCATGCCTCACAATGGAAGCAGGGTGCAGTAGGTGCATGCACATGCTCGGGAACCACACCGGGGTGGCTTGCAGCTGAAGCACGGCACGTACCAGGCTAGCAATGGATCCAATTGTGCCCTTTTGCGATCAGTGATTTGAATAGCAATACAAATTACCAATCAACTTTTGGATGCATTGGTAGTGCCCTGCTTGCATGCGGGCTGTGCAAGATGCAATTGGTAACTCCATGCTTTGCTGCTCATGCAGGCGCCAGCAATAAGCTTCCTCCTGCCCAGGCTTCCAAGGAGCAAGTCAAGCATGCGCTGCGTGGAAGCAAGTTCCGTGCAGCTAAGAATCATGGCATAATAGTAGTGGCTAAATGTGACGTCCAGCTCCACGAGCTGTACAACACTGTCAAACGCCTGGGGGGCTATGCGTGCGTGGCAAAGGTGGGGAAATGCAAGCATTGTTTACTTGCAGCTGTACTTTGATACGTTTTTTGATGTGGCTCCTCCCACTGGGCCCCTTGGTAGTATTTCTTTGAGGCTTCAGTGCAAGAGAGTATGGTACTTTAAGACAACAATTTCTTCGACTTGCTTGCATCCTACCAACCTAATACTCATCTGCTCTCAATGAACTGCAAACTCTTCCTGGTATAAGCATTCACCTCCCTCTATACCTTGCTGTTTCAAACAGCTTGAGGGGCTGGGCCTATGGCATTTCTGCTATGGCATATCCTGAGATGTAGTAGTACCTGTTAGGATCAGCTGGTAGGCCATCTTCCAATTGTGGTCGATGCTGCTTGTTGCCATATATTGATTCCATGGTGACCAGAGGCACCAGCAACACCAGAGCAAGTCATTTGCAGTGCTGTGCTGTGCTGCGCTGCAGGCAACGGAAGATGAGATCCTGCATGATCTCCTGTTAGGTGTAGGCCTTGCTGCTGGCAGTTGTGGGGACACCAGGGTTGTCAAGAAGAGCCTTCTGAGGGCCTACAAGACCTATCTGGGGGGCATTGACCCTGACTGGGATGGTGAAGATGGGGAGGGAAGGGGTGGCAATGACTTAGGTCAGGAGGAAGGTCAGGCAGGGGCTCGAAGGGGTGCTGCGAATGGCAGGAGGGGAACTGAGCCTTCTTGCCCACCTGCCAGGGGATGCTTCATGGTGTTCAGCTACCGGGACAACAGCTGCGCCCGGGACACTGTTCTCATGGTGCTGGCAGCTGCAGAACTCAACGGTGGTGGTCCTTTTGGCGGTGTCTCAGGCGGCATCATCCGCACATTGGCAGAAGGGCTGCGCACGGTAAGAGCAGAGTCTGGTGGCTGAGACAGATGACAGAGGCATGCTTGGCTGTGCACAACGTGAGGGGGGTCTGTTGGAGTACAGCTTGCATATCAAAAGCATCCAAAGCATGTACATGCACTGGGTCTCTGCTGCAGGCCATGGGACTGATGCTGGAGTTTGCCTACGGATGCTGGGCTGGCATTTAGATCGAGCTACCGAATTAGCTATGACTTCTTGTGTCGGCAGTAAACTTTACACTCTGACATGCAACAATCCATCATGCTTTTGTAAGGACGATTGATTACATTTTGGCATGCAACATCCTACCCATATATGTTATTTGGCCTGCCAAACTTAGAAGGCTATAAGCCTGCTCGAACATTGACTTAAAACAGGCAATGGCTTTGGTCTTGCTCGGAAGAATATCTAGCTTTGTACTACTGCCACTGCAGTCAGAAATCCATGGAGGCTGACACCAACTACAGCCCTGCTCTTGGCATCACATACAAGCTGTACCCTCCCTGCAGCCCTCCGTGCTTTGTCTCTGAGCACACAGTGATCCCTCTGCGTATTGATGATGCATTCGTTGAGGACTTTGTGGATAGGAGCGATAAGCTGGACTTTGACAGCATGATCCCTGCAGCAATTCCTGTATGTGGTGGCTTCAACACAGCAATCGGGTGCAGCGAGTGCGGTGCCGCGGTCGGTGATGCCTCTGGGGACTATGAGTCGTTTGTCTTGGACGGAGAGGTGCCCCAGGTATGTTTGGAGTAGGTGCTACTGCTGTTCTCCTATGCCTCGGCATGCAACTCAGGGGTTCTATTGATAGCCGCTTGTGTACTAAATCGGCCATATGTCACAGTTTTTATGGTTTTTCAGTTTTGCTCCAGCAGAAGGTTTTCTATATCCAATATGCGCTTGGGGTGTGTCTCTGATGTTTTTTACCAGGCATACTTCTATGCATGTGTTCTATTACTCTCTTCTGCAGCAGTGTTAGCTCATCCTTGCAAAATCTCATGAGATCTAGCCCTTCCCCCAACAAACACCATACCTTGCTTCTGGCCTCAAAAGAATGCCAAAAAACATAGCTGAGCAGGAAAGAGTGCCCACCGCTCCTGCGCTCCAAGGTTACGACCCTCCCCTATGTTCCTGCTGCTGCTGCTGCTTGCGCCACCTCCGCTGCTGCCAGGAATGCTGCAGGTTACTCCATAGGCTGTTGCTAAGCTGCTTCTGCAGGTGCTGCTCTCTGGGCTGAATGACCTCCTGCTACTGCTGCTGCCATGGCCTTTTTCCTGCTTCATGCTGTTGCTTCTGCTGCGTGGTAAGGAGGTGTTTGTACTGCTTGCTAACTGTACATTGCTTCTGCCTGCTGATGTGGGAGCTTTATAGGTGAAGCTGAAGTGCGTCTGCTAGCTGACTGAAGCTGTTGATTGTCCCGTATCGGCATGATGGTACTGGTACTGCCGCTCGTGGTGGTGGTTGGCTACTATAGATAGATGCACAGACACGAGAGCCACGTGCTGGTCATTCGTGGTTGCTGGCTGGAGAGTAGGTGCTGCTGTGGCTGCCGGCTGCTGCTGCAGGGGCTGTAGCTGTTGCGACGGCTCTAGCTGCTGCTGCTGTATCGGTTGCTTACTCAACTGTGAATGCCTCTCAGTCCCCTTCTGCAGATAACGTACCTCCCCTTGCAGGGCTGCGACTCTGTTTCAGTTGACCCACCCCTTTTCATGCTTTGAAGTTCACTCATTATGTGGTATCTTGATTCCCTTCTTGCTTGATATTCTAACATGTAGGGGATAAAGTATGTTAAGTAGAGGGTAAGGTGCTGCATGTTGTCCAGTGCAAGTGAGGTCATGCCTCAACTGGTCAAAGCAGGCTATCACTGCGAATGTATAGAAGTATCTGCTTGTCTGTGGAGCTATTTGAAGTGCTGTCCATGTGCTGTCCTTCTTGGCAGGTGCTGCCGGTCGTGGTGCACAACTGCAATTTAGACGGGATCGTAGGGGTGTGCTTGTCGGCAGCGATTGAGATCCAGGAGACCTGGTACCGTTTGGTGGCGCTGGTCCTTCACAGTAGCGCACACTTCACATGCTACTTCTTCCTGCCGCAGCAGCTGCCCATGGCCTCAGGGTGGTGGTTTTATGATGACTTGTCCCCTAGTGGAGCCAAGTACATTGGCCAAGGCCTCTCGGCGGTTGTGCAGCGGCTGGATCTGAGCAAGCTGTACGGTCTTGTGTACCTAAGGCAGGGTAGTTCAGAGTCAGAGGAAGAAGCCTTACATGGGGCTGTAGCAGGCGGGCAGGGGAGTGGTGTCCCGGGTGCTGATCGTGGGGAGGAGGCTGGGGTTTTGGAAGACACGCTGGCAGAGCCAGCTACTGCTGCAGGGGGTGAGGGGATGCAGGCCCCCCATAGGTCCTTTGAAGCCACCATGCCAAAGAAAAAACCTAGAGGCAAAGTCAGAGATGGGCAGCAGCAGAAGGCTGTGGGAGGGAAAGGGAAGGGCACGAGTAGTCAGGGTCAAAGGGCTAATCGCCGGAAGCAGCAGCAGGGGAAAGGAGTGAGTGAGACAGATGTACAAGGGGTGCGGGCTGTGCAGGAGGAGCCACAGCAGCAACAGCAGCAGCAGAACGGGGGCAGGCAGCGTAGGGCAGCCTCTAAAGGGGTAGCAGCAGTGCTGCAGCAGCTTGCCGAGGATGGGTTGTAATCGATGCAGTCATGTGGCTATCAGTGTAGGATGAACCTGCCCGTGGGACCTTGGTTAGTGGGCTTGTGTCCCTGCCTTGGGTTTACTTGTGCTGGTATGTCTTGAGTATTGGTTCATCTTCGGATTATTTGCATCGTCAATGGAGACATCTCAGTTGCAGAGCCTTGCACAGTTGACATGTTCATCATTGGTTGAGTTGTTCTATAGGGGCCATCATCGCTATGCGGTTCGGTGCTTACTGTATGTCATTTTCGCCAGTGGTTCAGGTAGTTGTATGCCTGTTGGCGTTTTGGGGGTCGCCTGTGTTTCTTACTTACTGTGTCTCTGGTTTAGGTGTGGAAAGTGGCGGCAGGGGTGTGGAAAGTGGCGGCAGGCTGTTTAAAACAGGGTGCCTGTGCCTTGTAATGGTGGTTTTGTGGCTTGGAGGGGCATCTGATATTGAGGATTGACCGACTCCCTTCTAGCTCTCACTGTAGTTATCTACTTGCATGCGGTCAGCCCGCACTCAGTCCTCATTGACTGACTTTCAGTCTAGTACCGGTACGCAAGGGACTTACACCACATGCAGGTAGCAGTGTAGCAAGTGTTTCCCGGCTGGTAAGCTGAGGTATGTATGGATGCATATCCGGGCTGCCAACCTCTTGTGCTTGTGCCCATGCCAGTGATTCGAAAGTGGGACATGCAGCTAGTCACAAGAGACTGCAGAGTACTTGCTGGACTATGGATAATAATAAAGCACGGAGTAATATTAAAAATCCAGTATTAACGGGCGGCTGATTAAAGCTAGAGCTCTTGCCAAAGCCCGTCCTGTAGCCGCATGCGATCGATCGGGCAGCACTAGCAACCGCCATCATGAGAGTGCCGCGACCGATACAGCTTACACCGGTGACCACTCCCATTATCGCTCGAGTGATAATGTGTACCCTTGTGCTGCTTTTGGCAATGGTGCTGGCGAGTTCGGCTGACACACGGGCAGTGGTCGAACAAACCCGTGGGTCAGCCGATTCCCAACCGACTCTAACGTGTGTGGAGCACTTACCATGCATGAAAGCGCCCGGTTCTGTGGTAGCAGCAGAATGTACATTGTTCCAAGTGCAAGCAAAACGCACAGGGCCGGGACTCCAGCTGCCCCTGCAGGGCAGGGCAGGGGCACGCAGGAGTGCCCAAGTTAATAAACTGTATTTCGCTGCTAATGTCTATATAAGTGCACCCAGATCCACACTGTGGCTACGCTAGCTTGCGACTATCTCCGCTGGAGAGCCGTGAATGATGTCAGATCCATATCTTCCACTGTGTTGAGTGTCTGGCCTACGATCTCTCTAGATCATCACCACTACTTAACTAGCAAAGGCGGTCAAGATAGATGGGCACGGCACTGTTTTGGCTCAGTCAGAGATAGATCTGCTTTGTCAGAGCATTTACAGAAGGATCACTACACAGGATCTAACAGATGGCTGAACTATGGTGAAATGGATGTGCACTTCTTCCACCATGATCACATTCAGAGAATGATGTTCAGTGACCATTCCTGTTCAACTAGTTCGGGAACCATTCAATTTGCTCCGTTATCATTTTATCGACTCACACCGGTTAGTGATCAATCATCCCAGAATTGCAACATAGATCATTGGCTACCGGAGCTGAATGCCTCGGTACGTACTGTTCATCACCTACTACATGATCAGCCGGCGAGTGCTGGGCTCCCGCTGCCACAGTACAACTCTAGCTGGCAGTATAAAGCCCATGCATTCATGGCCTCCCATCAATCAGTCATGCAACAACAACAACAAACATTTAAGGTGTGGCAACCGCAAAGGGCTGCTAGGTCGAAACGACCAAACACACCATCGGATGGATCCAAACACAATGGCTTCCAGACCACCAACCAAGCAGTACTGATACCGAAACATGTATCCAGGCAAGACAGAGCCCATGACCAAGAACACCACCCACTCCTCCATCGGTTGCAATGGCATGGCAAACAATGACGATTACCACGGGCTGGAGATGTACAAGAACCATGCAAAGGACTCAACCACAGAGGGATATATGCAACCAGACCCAACCACCATGGAATGGCTGCTGATTTAGGATTCTAGAGTCCAGCCAGCCTCAGCCTGCTGCATCCCAGCAGTGGCCCTAAAGCAGCATACTGTCCGATCATGTTGCGCAGAATAACTGTCAGTCCATTTGGTTCTCACAGCAGGAGCCATTGGCACCTGCATCTTAAAGGCCCTGAGCAAGGCATAAAACTGCCTGGCGTGCTGTTGACTGGGTCAACTGGTCAGCGCATGGCAAGTCGAAATGGGCTGGCCTGACATACCTTGGCTAGCAAGGGATATAGGGTGGGCTGGTGGCAGCCATTGTTTGAGCCTGGACAGGAAATATACTGAGTATGCCGTTGGAGCCTAAGTTGGCTCCTTGTGGGTGGCGCTGCCCCCACCGGCGCCCTGCTTTCACAGGGCCATATGGTAATTGGTAATTAAAGCTCACCCGGTCTGCAGCTGACATGTAATACTGTTGCAAATGTCCCATCGATGATGGCAACAGTTGCCGCAACGCAAGCATATGCGGACAATTGATTATACAATAGTTGCCATCCAACCACGGACACGTGCACAGCACATACACACATACACACACACACACACACACACACACACACACGCACACACACGCACACACGCACACACACACACACACACACACACACACACACACACACACACACACACACACACACACACACACACACATGGGCACGCACACACACACACACATGGGCACGCACATAGTTGCCATCCAACCACGGACACGTGCACAGCACATACACACACACACACACACACACACACACACACACACACACACACACACACACACACACACACACACACACACCTTGCCACACTTGATTGGGCAGTAGGAGCAAGAAGCAGGGGCTCCAACAAGCACTGGACACACAGGATGCCTACTTCCTGTGGCGCCTCTTGCATCTCTTCAGCTTGGTATATGGCTTGTAGTAGAAGCACTGCCCGGCTGCCTTCTCGGCCTCGTACTTGTTCATTGCATACATATACAGCCTCACAAACCATAGGAATGTGAGCTGGTCTGCTGTTGCCATCATACCCCTCAGTGCGCCAATGAAAGCACTCTTCTGCTCAGCCAGAGGCGAACACACAATCGCAGGGTTACTGCCTGCAAGTAACATAAATGTAGGCAGCAAAGATAAGCAGTCAGAAAAGTTGCTGCGGGCAGCTTTGGCCGTCAGCAGGTCTGGACAAACGACGTTGGATTTGGAGTCCTGGCATCTGGTCTTAAGAGATACCTCTCCAGCATCCTGTGCTTATAAGCATACCAAGGCACTTATGAGTCAAGTAACATGCACAAACTCTCATAAAAACAAGGCCGGCAGCTGCCTGCAAAGGTTTCATTGGACAAACCAGCAGGATTGCGACATATACTGTTTGGCACCACACTACATTCTTGACATCCCTAATCACACCAGAACCTGTCATGCAGTGACAGTACATCACCTCCATGTGCTGCTGCCATCTGCCCATGCCTTTAAAAAGCTCCCGGAGTGTCAAGACTGGGGCAAGCTATCCACTTACTTGAGCTGTATGCAGGCGGGCAGTTTGTGTGTGTCACCCAGTGCGATGCATCCACATAGAAGTCTACAGCACCAAAGAATTCTGGCTCCCTTGCCAAAGTGTACTGCTCCTCGTTGCAGCCGTTGTCGTAGCACACTAGGGCAGGTGCCACCTCGCATCTGCACAGATCAATTACACAGGAGCATGCACTTTGGATGCGCCGACCCGGGGCAGCAAGCTCGGGCAGACATATAAGGGTGGTTCACAGGCAAGCAGACCAGAAACGCACTGCACAAGAATCAGTTTGATCGTACCGACCCACGCTACTGCTTGCCAATTAAAACGGCAGTAAGCCCCAGAGTCCACATCCTGGAAATTCTGCGGCTTGGTTTTCTAACAATGTATGAACCAAAGCTGACAGTTGGTGCACAGCCCTTACCTGGTGTAGAAGAAGACAAAGGGCATCTTTGGGCTCTCCGCATTGTCCATGACATGGAATCCAATGCACCTCCTACAGCAGAGGCAGTAGTAGAACAGGCAGCCGGGAAGCAAAGCTGCATGCTGGCTGCCAGGCTTGCTGCACCCCTCGCACTCTGCTGCTGCTTCTTGCTGGTAATCAGCTCCATACAGCCGCGTAGCCCTGAGAATATCAGACCCGCCCAAAGCTGTGGGCTGCCAGGGGCTCTCGTGGAATGCAGAATAGCAACCAGTGCGGATAAGGGCTTCTTCCCGACCCCACAACTCCGGTCTGCACACTGGTCCTGTGTGGTAGTGTTGGGAGAGGGGGGGGGGGGCGAGGGCAGCAGGAGGAGGTGCGGCAGTAACAACAGCATGTTGGCTACAGGGTTTTAACAGGTAGCATATTTTTACTACATTTAATGATATGCCATAGCAATAAGTGCCATAGGCCCCGCACCTCAAGCTGTCACAAAGAGCAGTGAGGTGGAACAGAATACGGGTAAATCTAGGCATGTATGACAACATATGCCTAGACGTGAGGTCCAAACAGGTAGCATATACACCTCGCCTAGGTGCTTGAGGCTGTTACTGAATTGATGCAAAAAGAGGGGTCAGGGACATGGTTCACACTGCTTGCTTACAAAGAAACTACCGGGTACAAACCTTTCTGTCAGAATAATTTCCAAACACTGGAGTAAGAGGGCCACTTCCCCATGACAGGGTCCTATACTGTTGGTTGCATATACAAAACAACTCAGCCATGTTCACTTGGTGGACCTTTCAACCCAAAACTGCCATAATCTCCTTACGCCGTCCGAGTAGTTGGTGACCTTACCTTGGGCGACGGCTGCCTCCTGCTGCTGCTGCTGCTGCCTCGCACACTGTAGTATAGGTGGGACAGTGTTGTGGCGGCGCTGTGGGATGACTGCCTGCCTGGCAATCTTCAACATTGCAGACAGTAGATCACGTACCTCCACAGAGAGGCACCCAGCAGCGAGGTAGGCCCTGAGGAACTCATGCAGCAAAGGAGTGCGCCTCTGCAGTACGCCCACATCTGCCAGTGGAAGTTGTTCGCCCAGCACGAGCCTCTCCACCAGATCAAACACAGGGACCTTGAGATACCTGCTGATGGGATGCGGGCAGCCTACAGTGTAAAGCATACTTCGCCAACCAGCAGGGGCCCGCACAAAGCCCGCATGGGATGAAGGGACAGGGTTGCTCAAGAACGGCTCCAGGTAGTGTTCAGGGCAGTCCGCTGGGAGCTTCCTCACCTGTGCAATAAGATTCAAGCATGCAACATTACCATTCTGTTGGCGGGTGAAAGTGCCTATAGGATCCATTAGTGAATAAGTTCATGAAACGCAACAGTAACTGTAGGCAAGCTTAGAGGAGCAGGAGTGCAGTGCAAGTGCAAATGAGGCTATCTCTGCAAGGCAAGCTTACATAATCCTGCAGCACATTGTAAGGCAAGCTTGGAGGATGCAGCAGTACACTGAAAGGCAGTGTTACAGATTGCTGCAGCACATTGTAAGGCAAGCTTGTAGAATGCAGCAGTACACTGAAAGGCAGTGCTACAGAATGCTGCAGCAGATTGTAAGGCAAGCTTATGGGATGCAGCAGTACACTGAAAGGCAGTGTTACAGAATGCTGCAGCAGATTGTAAGGCAAGCTTATGGGATGCAGCAGTACACTGAAAGGGAGTGTTACAGAATGCTGCAGCACATTGTAAGGCAAGCTTGTAGAATGCAGCAGTACACTGAAAGGCAGTGCTACAGAATGCTGCAGCAGATTGTAAGGCAAGCTTATGGGATGCAGCAGTACACTGAAAGGCAGTGTTACAGAATGCTGCAGCAGATTGTAAGGCAAGCTTATGGGATGCAGCAGTACACTGAAAGGCAGTGTTACAGAATGCTGCAGCAGATTGTAAGGCAAGCTTATGGGATGCAGCAGTACACTGAAAGGCAGTGTTACAGAATGCTGCAGCACATTGTAAGGCAAGCTTGTAGAATGCAGCAGTACACTGAAAGGCAGTGCTACAGAATGCTGCAGTAGATTGTAAGGCAAGCTTATGGGATGCAGCAGTATACTGAAAGGCAGTGTTACAGAATGCTGCAGCAGATTGTAAGGCAAGCTTATGGGATGCAGCAGTACACTGAAAGGCAGTGTTACAGAATGCTGCAGCACATTGTAAGGCAAGCTTGTAGAATGCAGCAGTACACTGAAAGGCAGTGTTACAGAATGCTGCAGCAGATTGTAAGGCAAGCTTATGGGATGCAGCAGTACACTGAAAGGCAGTGTTACAGAATGCTGCAGCACATTGTAAGGCAAGCTTGTAGAATGCAGCAGTACACTGAAAGGCAGTGTTACAGAATGCTGCAGCACATTGTAAGGCAAGCTTGTAGAATGCAGCAGTACACTGAAAGGCAGTGTTACAGAATGCTGCAGCACATTGTAAGGCAAGCTTGTAGAATGCAGCAGTACACTGAAAGGCAGTGTTACAGAATGCTGCAGCAGATTGTAAGGCAAGCTTATGGGATGCAGCAGTACACTGAAAGGCAGTGTTACAGATTGCTGCAGCACACTGCAAGCTTCTAGGAGGGAGCAGTAAACCTTAAGGCAAGCTTAAAGAAGGCTGCTGCTGTGAATTCAAGGCAGCATTGTAAGCAAGAGCAGTATACTGCAAGGCGAGCTTATAGGGGCCAGCAGTTTATTGTAGGGACTTGCTATCATAAGCCGCCCAACGTCACAAGGAGGTCATCAGGACACACCACTAAACCCTCAGGAGACGCTGTCCTGCCTCAGGCTGCAACAAATCAATATGGAAGCGAGGGAGACCCACCACGCGGTCATGACAACTTGCCTTGTCCAGCATCTCCAAGTACACCTCCTCCTTCAGCCCTGAGGCATTGGGCCCTAGCTCAGCATACTCAGCAAGGCGGTTACGCAGCTTTACGTCGTGCACCAGGATGCGCTCTTGGAAATGGGAACCCCAAACAATGTGGTCTTCCTGCAAACATAAAAGTCAGGACAGTGTGCGTCTCTGCATGGAAAGTGAAACAGAATGCAAGCAATAGCATGATTGCAGAACCTGCTTTAGGAGCTCCACAAGGTTGCTTCCATGGAAGGAGCAAGCGATCAGTTAGAGACACCACACATGGGTTTGAGCGCAGTGCCACCGGCATAAGTCATCCTATATTCATTGTGTGTCCCAGTCAGACATGGTGGTGCAGAGAGCAACGTCAAGTAACTTTGTGCATATGCATATGCTGTAGGTAAGTAATCAGATGCTAGCATGAACCAACCAAATATAATGTTGCTACCTCCAAGATGCTGGGCCTGCAGGACTCACTCCTATGCTGCACTCCCAAGGCTTGACGAAGTATGCGTTGGACAGCTTGAAGCCCAGAGTGATGCCATCCAGAATGACGCCGCCTTGCAGCCCATGTGGGCACCTGAAGCCTTCATCCCAATCCAGATCCATGAGGTTGATGAAGTCCTTGGTGGCTTGCTCAAACTGCTTGCCCCTTACCATCCATGCACGCAGTTGCTGCAGCAGCAGGGAGGAGCATAGGAGGACCACCTCAGCAGGTTGAAAAGAATTGCAAAGAAAAATTCCTAGGCAAATGGTAGTGATGTGTTGATTACATTGAGTAAGACAAGTGAACTGCAAAGGAAGCATGGGACACATGCTGCTGCTTGCTGCTGGTGCTGTAGCTCTATGGATAAATATTCAGCATATTTATATTACGGAAACAAACCATGTGGCCGCAGGCTGCAGCTGACTGCATTCTTCTGGCCTCATATGGGTCCTGACGAGCAGTACCCATACTACCGCTGGAAAAGTGTTGCGGCCTGCTGCATGGGTATTACCTGCTGACCAGCATTCTTGTAGTCCTGTAGGGTGGAGCGCCAAAATTGGTACCATGGCCTGGGAGCAGGCACCAGCTGGTGCCGCCAAGAGTACAGCAGGGTCAAGCAGTATGCAAACTTCTCTGTCTGCCTCAGCAAGCCATACTCATATCCTCTACTACAGCTTTCCCCCTGCAGCCTGGGGTGGAGCAGAAAGCCACCGCAAACTGGGTGGAGCCGAAGGCCCCTCTGTAGAACACCACGCAGTGAGGGGCTTCTTCTGGCAAGCTGGGCTCATCCCAAACTACGCAGCCGCATTCAGAGCAGGGCTGTGTCAAGTCTGGTGTGCAGATGCTGGGGACTTCCTTGTTGCCTGCATTCCTCTCTGCAGTCACGACATGCACATAAAAGCAACAGGCATAGTAAGATGTTCCCTGGCAGTTTCAAATGAAGACCGCCCCAACCAATGGCTGACAGCAATGTTCAAGGCGCCACTGCTAACAAGTACATACACAGGATCCAGAATGAAAGAATGTAGTGATGTGCAGGTACTACAATAGTCAGTTGTCATCCAAGCAATTAGTAGCAGAGAGGTGCAGCACAATTCACACTTGCTGGCTGCTGGCTGTATTCCACCAGCCAAGGCTGCCAGATTTTTTCTCCATGCATGTCCCATCACCAGTGTAGATGCTATAAAGGTGGGGGTCTTCTGCTACATCCCAAGGCAATGCATGCCTGGAAATGCACTGGATCTTCCACTTGCCATCCTCTGCAAGCCGCTGCTGCAGCTTCTGGTCCAGTTTGACAGCTGGGCAACCTGCCTCAACAGCTTCGACCTCCCCTTCTGTCTGCAGCACCTTCACATGCCTGCAACATGTGGTGTTGCGACTGCAGGTGCGGCACCTCCAAGACCCACTGGGCTCTTTGAGCACAATGCCCCAAGCTTCAAAGCTTGTCTGTGCATTAACAGCATAGCCAGGCTTCCCATACAGCTCTATGGGTCGGAGAACGGGCACCACTGGGTTGGCAGCATCACTGGCATCCTGCATCAATTCTAGAAAGCCAGCACTGCCTCCCACTGCAGTGCCCACAGCAGTACCACATGTGCAGCACAAGCCCCCACTGCTGCCATCGTTAGCTGTGCTGGAGTGGTGGCTTGGGTAATCTAATCTCTCAAACAGAGCTGCTCGCTCAAGGGACAGCTGCCGGCCGCTAATGCTGCCCTGACAACCAGGCCGGTTGCACCAGGAGACCATCAGCTGCTGGTCTGAAAACTGCACAACGCGAAGCCCGACGAGTATGTGCGCACCACTAGCCACATTTCTGTCATCTGTATACTGTCTAGCTAGGAATACCCCTTCTCGCCTGTCGGACGACACATAGATGAGGGAGCAGTGCTGGGGGTTAACGTATAGTTCTGCTAGCCATGACGCCAGTGAGTGCTCCTCTCTGCTCTGTGGTTCTAAGAATTCTTCTCCTGTAACATAGTCTGCTGTGAACTCGTGCTCAGCGTCGCTGTCTACATCTGAAGAGGGAGAACCAGCTGCCGATGCCTCCTCATGTTCTACGCAGTATGTGGTGTCCCATTCGTTTGTATCGTCATTGAATCTCTGAAACAACAACGACCTAGCGCTTGGTATACGACACTGCCGTAATTTAAAGCATTCAAGCCGCATGGTAACAAATTACTGTGGGGCTGGGCCAGGGATCCAATGTGCCATGCCTTAAGCTACGTCAAGATAGCTCCTTGAAGCCTGATAGATGGTGTTCTTATGTGACTACTACGCCTTGGGCCCGAAGACACGTTGTGAAGGCTTGCATACCGCAAGGACAACAAGCGGAACAACAAGGGTGACAGGTGTGTGTCCATTCAAGGACAACACACACTCGTCTGGTGTGTATATAAGGATGTGCGTTAACTCGAGTGGGTAATCAAAAGTTTTCCCAGCTTTCCTTGGACCCGCTGCCACACTGCAATCCCCTCCAAGCCAGTCGCTTTGATATAACAAACAATTGTTATCGATTAGTATTACCCAAATCACTGCCCAGGGCCTTGGGGTGGCATCGCCTCGCCTGGAAAGGTCCGTGCTTCACACTTTGGCGAACATGATCAGGATTCTAATCGATAACTTTTGCTTAGGATATCACATAAGTTAGATCGCGCGCATTAGCTTCGTCGAAAAACGCAGGGCCAGACTGTCCAAAAGTTTTGTTGGAGGAAGCACGTGCGCATAACCACAAACCCGTCCATAGCTTTGTTCACGCCTATCAGAGCACTTGGTTTTATGGCTTAATATGCATAGAAGCCATCTGCTCGGTGCGGCCATAGCAGGCACAACAGGACCTGCCCCCCATAAGGGGTACCGCAGGAGCCATCTGCTCGGTGCGGCCAGAGACGAGCAAAGAGCACGTAGATCAACAGTTCCGTGTCATTTAAGGTGTCTTATATCCCATACGTAACGTTGGAGTCAAAACATGGCAGGCTCCCCAGCTATTAGCCAAATCTGGTGGCCCAAGCCTCGTGCGCAGGAACTCCTGAGTGACGTGGTGAACCTGGCCATCAGGGCCCGTGCCCCTACCTGTCCCTTTGCACCCGCCCTCACCCCTGCCCTTTCCTTTCCCCTTGCCCCTACTCCTGCCCTTCCACTCCTCATGCTGCCCCTGCTCCTGCTGCTCATGTCGTTCTTGCTGCTCCTGCCGTTCTTGCTGCTGCATGTTCATTAGTGGTAAGTGGTGTGACTAAGGATGCAGCGCGAGTGGGCACGTTTTTTGGGTATTACGTGCGCGCTTTGCAGGCAACCATATCCCTTTAACCTTGTAAAAGTACACTGAATGTTAACAGCAAGCTAAAGAAGCAACCAGCCCCGCCGGCGGGCAACATCCTTCGCTGAAGCACGCACAGCAAGGATGCCGATACTCAGTTTAGGAACAAAGTCGTGCAACGAATTATGTCCCCTGTGAGTCGCACACTCAAGCTCAGGCACCCTGCCATTTGGAGGCAGTGGCAAGACCATTGCTATCACTGTCACATGCATCTGTACTGCCACCACATTCAGCAGCAGGTCTCAGGTCTACTTGTATCCGCCTCGCTCGAATTCGCAGCCCTCTAGCTCTCTATTACTCGCTATTACTCAACACACCACACTAACAAACCCGGTTGGAGTCATGCTTGGGTGCTGCACGGCCCAGAGGGCAGTGCAGTGGTCTCTCTTAACACATTCAGCAGCATAACAAGCTTCTTATTGGAGCGAATGTACTCTCATAATATCAAGTACCCATCCTAGCCCACAAGAGCCTCGCTGCACAGCGGGGAAGTAGCTGCTACAGTCATGCCAAACCCATGAAGCCTCTGCTGGGGAACCCATATAAAAGTCCATGGGGCCACAACTGTTGTACACAAGTCACATACAAGCACTACTGTCAAAACTTCTACCTGATGGCACACATCACACATACATAAACTACGACCAAAGACACGTTACCCACTCCTAAGCCCATGCATCATGCATATATAAAATCTCTCTGAGTCTCCAAGCACGCACAAATGGAGCACAGAAGGGTGCATGCAGCAACCATGCCCAATTGTTGAAAGCACATGTCGGATTGATGCAAGCAACAAACTCATCATGCTCTGTTGACAAAGGGTGTCACTCCTATGCTCACGCACCTTTGCATCGCTCATAAAGTCACAACTGCACACTCAACAATTCTGTCCACAACTCATGATCATGACTACACAAACCCTACAATCCTGTGCTTCTGATAGATGTAAGCAGACCTATAGAGTTACATGTTGCCGTACAGCACCGCTACCATCAAGCACAGCACTTCCCTCATCCCTCTCCCACTGCGACTCACATCATACTCTCGTGCAACCATCCATCAAAAACTCACTGACAGCAGAAGCACTGCACACAGCACGAATAAAGTACATGGGGCCCAGCAGAGTGCTGTATTTACAGACCCATCATACCCGCCAGGGAGTGCCGAGTTTACCACGCCCGAGATTTTCCTTGCATCAGTAAACCCTTCATTTGCACCACTCCCAAACCTTCCAAGATTAGTCTGCCTTTTTCCGGCAATCAGGGATGCAAGACCCTTTTAGGAACAGCAATAACTACCAGTAAGGCATCATGCCATGCCCAGCAGCCTATGGTCAGAATGCTACTCTGACCACACAATGGCCCCTTAGCTGGCCTTGGCAGCTTCTGCAGGATTCACAGCAGCCTTTATGGCCCAGCCCCTAGCAGTCGTCCAGGTAGGAAGCTTTTTCCTCATCCAGTACAGTGGCTGTAGCAGAGAAAGAGCAACAGCAGATCAGAACAGCAATTGCAGGGCGGCAGAGACATAAACATCAGGGCAGCACTCGCGCACATACCACAAGTGACAGTCAGCATTCAGACACTCAGTATGCACAGCCCCGCAGCCTTCTAATTCTTTAACCACACATCGGAATTCACTGTGCAGGTCATCAATTGAGCTCCTCACTTACACCAGTTGGTAAGCCGTATACACTGCCCTATCTTTCTTTCAGACAGACACTGCTTCCACTTCATCTCTTGGTATACACCAGTGAGAACTCCGAAGATAAGCCACCACCAAAGATAAGCCACCTCCTAAGAAATTGTCTCTCCCATAAACCCCAACTTCACCCTTTTTACCCCTCGTTAGCATCCTTCACTAGATATCATAGCATGCACATCATGCCCGAAGTCCTCATCCGCACAGCCACACATCCATCGGCCAGCCGCAACACAGCCACAACCATACTGCAGCATATAAGAGCCCAATGCAATAAGCCATTTGGTGGTAGCATGAAGATGTCTAGTACTGCTTTAACAGCCCTAAACCCTACTCACCGCCAAGTTGTACTGCCTCCACTCATCAGGTGACATCACCTTAATGGCTGGGTGTGAGTCTTTATATGTACCGCACAGCTGGTCCCACCAGATAAAGTACAACGCACGGTTGTAGCGTGGGTCAAGGTGGTGGATGTAGTGTGTGGTTGAAGAAGCTACATTCAAACAGTAACAGTGTGGTCAAAAATGTGCCGCATGCAGAAGAAAGCAAGGGAGAAAGCATGCTGGAGCGCAACTGACACCTCACCCATCAGAGGAGACATGCCCATTGCAAAGCTCCACTTCACAAACTTATTCACTCTTCTCATGCATGCCAATTAGCTACTACGCAGAAGTGATAGCATTGATATTGGCAGGGGGGCTATGTAACAGCACTAGCTCATGTCTTCCCTTGGCAAAGGTGCATTATGCCCCTGGACCTTAGGCTGGCGAGCTCGGACAGCAGGCCCGACGGCCTTGGCATACTGCAGCGCTATCCATGTGTGTTGTGCTAAATAAGCGGCCCCAGCAGCTAGGAGCCCCAAGATGTCCACTGGGGTTAAGAGGGCCGTCCTGATAGCAAAGATCTACGTGCGCGAAGCCATTCAGGCTAAACCACAACACTGTGCCAGCCTCAGGCATCACATTACTTTCTTGTGCTACTCACACAACAATGAGGAGTGGACTCATGGGCGGGTGCTGCACGGTCCAAGAGCTGTGCAGCAATCCATCTCACGTAAGCAACAGGGCTGGGAAATGCTCCTATGCTTGACTACAGGCCCACAGCCTTCTTGGATCCATCCCAAAGCAGCACCCGCAGCAGGAGCGCTGCAAAATCTTAGCACGACCAGAATGAGGACTGCGGTTAGTCCTTGTCCAGTTTCCAAAAGATGGTAGAGTGCTTCCATGTCACTACTTTAGTACCTACCAGACCAAGGTGTGTTTCCAATGCCCATTGTCACCAGGAACTGCAGCCAGTGGGGCAGCAGGTAACCGCAGTGACCCCCCATGTTCATGGAACCCTCTAGAAGCACCTGAACTGCAAACGTCACTGGGTTCCACCCACCCTGTGAAACAGAAGCAGCAGCAGCATCAGCACAACCCTAGTAGCCAAGACCGCACCAGCAGAAAAGGATAGAGAGCCTTTGGTATTGCTGAAGGTCAGGGTTTTTATACATTGCATGAAGTGCTCCAGGCTGGGTTGACTTTCTATGACTACATATAACACACATAAACCTTGTGAACATGTAAGACAGCCACCCTCAGCTGCAAAAGGTGAGTTAAGGGGCTATCTACTACGTGTGGACAACCTCACAGGCATGTGCATTACCCGTGCACAGCCACCCTCATGTGACTGCAGGGCTGCTGCAGTAGGAAAGCATGTAACAGAAAGGAAAACATATGTGCTATTCTGCTGCATGCAAGCGGGTGCATGAGTTCTACACCGCTGAAATTCTGAAGGCCTTTGGATTCGTAACACCAGGGAACCCAGTGCTGCTGTGGCCCAGATGCTCTACTCTCATCTGGACCGTGGGCCTAAACATTGCAGGCACGCTACAGGCACGCAGACATAAGCTACAAGGGAGGGGTGTGCTCTTGCTGAGGTTAAGTGAACTTATACACATCTGTGTGACTCATACGCAAACTGTGTCCTGCCAAGTTGCAGGCACCCTGTTCAACCTGCTGACATGCAGCAGGGCGTAAAGGCACCCACAGCTCAAAGCTGCTGCTGCCAATCTCATGCCCGCTTACCATCCAAGTCCAGAAGGCCAGAAGGGCGCCATAGAAGCCCATTGTAAGGAAGAAGGCCTCCACCAAGTGCATGTCAGCTGTCCCAAACACATTCAAATCTCCCTCTGAGACATGATGCTGCACATGGATGGTTCGATACAAGACTTTCACCCTGGAGGAGCACAAGAGGTTGAAGGAGCCATGCCTGAAGTTCAGTGCAGATGGTCAGGACAGCACAAAAAAGGTTGACGTCCAGGTTAGCTATTAGCCCTAGCAAGGATGCACTAAGGAGTACAGCTCTTCATGAGGAATTTGACAGCCAGAACTCAGATTGGATCTTGATGCTTGTGGCAGATTGCCACTTATTTCTTGAGGTGTTAGGGTTAGTGTTGCAAAAGACTGTATGAATGCTGCTGAGGCCTTTTTTGCTTGCATCCATTATGAAGCAGCTGTGGACCTTGCGACAACTTGCTTGTTTTGTGACCTGCAGAAACAGCCGTTATGGATAGTTTGCCTGGTGCTCTGCTCTTAAATCATCACCTGTGCATGACAAAATGCACGAACCAGAACCAGCAATCGTGCACCAGGGTAATTAGCCACACTTCTGAGTATATTCTCCACCAATTCCAGTTGGGCTTTGCAGATGCTAGTAGAGGCTCTCTTAGGTACAACACGATCGTGTACGTGAAGTACAACGAGCCTATAAAGGTCTTGAAAGTCGCCAACTTGTAGTGCGACTGTGTGCTTTCAATTGCGGGCACCAAGCGGCGTATCAGGTCCTCATGTTCCAGAAAGAGGTAGGCTCTGTGTGTGAGCGTTTCTACTACAACGCTCACACACGCAATAGCAAAGGCACCGATGAGGCTGACAACAGAGTAAAGGAGGAATGTTTGCAAAGGGGTCGTTGCTAGTGATAGTATGGAGGAGTTCATCATTGCACAGTGCAGTGTTTGGACCCCGAGTGTCTCCTGTCAGAAGAGAAAAGGACTAGGGCATTCAGCCTCAAGTATCAACTTTCAACGATGTGCTACCTCTGCAGTGAGTGTCCCGAAGAGGAGTACTCCTGATGCCAAGCCCAACCTGTTACACAACGCCCACCAATACATACCTAGGACCCCCGGGCGACGGACTACCACTGGTGCAGGTGAAGTCTGGTGTGCCTCCCTTGTAACGCCATCCACAGGTGTGGACAAGCGCGCAAGTGTCCACAGCCACGGCCTCCGGCGTGGCCAATGTTCCAAGGTTTATGAGATCAGGCTGACATCATGTGCAGTCAACACCCCTCAGCCGTTAAAGAGACCGTTGAAGATAGCGAGAGGTCTGCTGCTGGCCGAACAGCCACTGCATGAACATCGCCAATCTCAGGACAGAAAGAGGAAGAGCGGTGAATAGCTCAAGGACATTCATTCGTTATGGCGGACCTTCCGCAGGATCGATATCGACCCCAATGATCTTTGCAGCTCCCATCTGACAGTTTTGTAATGCATGCGTCTGTCTACAGCAACACTGAAGGATATATAATTGTGCCAAGGGCTCATGGCCAACCTCCGTTGTGCTGGGTATCGTGTACTGCAAAGCCGATGGCCCATGTCATGAGTGCCTTCCAAGAACCGCTAACAGTCTGCCAGATCTTCTGCTGCCATCCCCATCTCAGGTTTGAGGACATTACAACATGCCATTGCTGCTGGCAGCTGTGGCAATGTCCAGTGTTAGTGGCATAATTAAAACCCTCTATGGCAGGGCATAATAGGTCCTTGGCAGGGTTCTGCCAAGATTCTGCCATCATTCTGCCAATCAGTCTGGTCACTGGTTTGTAACTAGTAATACACTCATTACACACTAATCTAAGCATAATTACAGCATATTCTTCTAGATTCATGTCTAATCAGTGGATTCTGCCAACCTGCCAATCTCTCCTCCTGCTGGCAGAATAGGCATAATGGCATGGCATAATTGGCAGGGCAGAATGGCAGCATTCTGCCGCTAACCCTGGCAATGTCACTTGCCTCCGACTGGTGCCACCTGAGACACCCCCGCCATGCTCAGAATGAGCTCGCCCTGACGCTATGTGCTTTATTAGCTGCCCTTAATTGCAGCGTCCACGATTTAGCCGGAAACGCGTGCATCTTAATGCAAATTGGCAACAATGCCTCGACTTAACGAACGTCGTGGATCCATGGAATGCTTTTCATAACAGAAAGGTTGCCTGCAGGCATTTTGAATGTAGTGCGGGCTCGTTCAAAAGCGACCAGGTAAAGGCTCTGGCAGAGGATGCACATGTGCTTTTCTTTGAGGTTATCGCACTCCATTGACAGCGTCCATCAGACAGCATGCCGGCGTAGCAGCCCTATGTACCTGGGACATTGAACTCAGCTCGTTCGCACTGGCGCAGGTCTCCCATTTACCCCTGGATCCGGAGGTGGCCGAATCCCGGCTCTGGCACACACGTATGGATGCTCTCATGTCATCTGGCACTGGCTTCTTTCTGCCTCTGAACTCGCGTGTGGGCAGTGGTGGCCCTTCTCAGAGGAAGAGGCAGAGGCGGAACAGAAAACCCATTCCCAACATGGAGCCACATGAGGGATTGCCAGCAAGCTCAGAAAGACCTGAGACACTATCAAACAAAGACATCTCTGACCTGCCGCTTGCACAGCTTGCACAGCCCTCCCCGGACCCACATCCCCGTCAAGCCTCCTTCTCAGGCAACGTCGGAATGCTGAACACACACCAATTCTCTCATCACTGGGGCTTTGGGATCTACACTGGCCCCTTGGTGCAAGCTGGAGAGGGTTGCTATGCAGGTTGGACCAAGCACAACCACCCCCATTTCCAAGGCAGGTATGTCTTTGAGATGGTTCCAAAGACCACAGCCTCATCCTGATGGCTTCTGCAGTGGCATCGTTACATCCACGCTCCCTCCATCATGAGCGCCGCATAGTTAAGTAGGCTTACAA
This sequence comes from Pseudopediastrum boryanum, assembly GCA_963556185.1. Taxonomy (NCBI): domain Eukaryota; kingdom Viridiplantae; phylum Chlorophyta; class Chlorophyceae; order Sphaeropleales; family Hydrodictyaceae; genus Pseudopediastrum; species Pseudopediastrum boryanum. Next base: position 1,445,267 of record OY744494.1, read on the forward strand.
CAGTCAGGGCATGCAATGGCACTCGATGCTGCCACCTGTGCGCATGCAACAGACCAGCATGGCCTGCTGCACCAATTGGACTATTCTGAAATGAGGCAGGTGTCCGTTACCGGTTGGACTTGTTACATAGGATTCTGTGAGACCACTAAAAGATCTTCATGCCGGGCAGTATTCAATCTGAGGGTTGGGGTTCTCCTTGCTAAGAAAGGGGCTAGGGCTTTGGTGCTATCTGTTCATTTTGTGATACTGTTGCATGATTTTTGGTTGTGAGCGTAAACATAGAGGTTGGGGTAGGGATGGGCATTGTGGTTATTAAGGCATGTGGTACATGCCACTGCACTGAAGACTCTGAGAGTCAACTGGGCACTACAATGATGTGTCGCACTTGGCTTCATGTGGCGTGCAATGCCCTTGTGGTACAGTGGGTGGCGCACACATTCTGATGCATTTGGAGCGTTAGAGACAGTATCATACGGAAACCATGCACACCACACAGTTTTGACGTCTTTGACGTATCCTATGTTGCTATAGCATGCCTGAGCTCCTTAGTGCGGTTGCAGGGAGCATTGTGCAAGCTTGCATACCAGCAGCAAGTTTGGTGCTGGGTTAGGAAAAGGGCTTTGTATCGTTTCTGGCAGTTGCGGTGGTGGGTTGGTGGAGCATTCCATCATCGGTCTTGGAGGAGGCTTCCTCTGCCTAATTAGCAGGGTATTGCAGATTTGATATGGATTCAACATTGTGAGATGGGGCAGCAGTAGTCCCTGCCTTCCACACCCCAGCATTCAGGGATTAGCACGTGGTCGTTGGGCAAAGACCTGCCAAACCCAACAAACGACCCATACGTTTCTCTGTGATTTGTGATAACGATCTAGTGCGCAAGGTAGTGTGCAGTGACGACCCACAAGACCGTGGCGTCCCCTTGTATGGAGTGCACATTTACATTGACACTGGTAGCGGTGGGAAATGGCATTGTGTGCTTCATGCCAACATGGATGCCATACATGGAGCTCTCAGCCACTGCAATATGGCTGATGTTTCTTCATGTAATCTGAGAAGGTGGGAGCCGCGCTTGCACACCAACCCTTAATTGGTGTTAGATGGTGTGTGTTCTAGGTCGTGTATGTAGAACTGGTCCCTCTTAGGCATGCAGCATTGTAGAGTCAAGGCGTTTCTCCGTATTGCCAGGTTACCGGTATCATGAGGTCCATAGAAACTGTTGACAATTAGGACATCTCTGCTCTGGATCCAGGTTTAGATACTTGTTGTTTTATATATGAGGTTCTGTCCTGGGGTGTCGCCGAGGTTCTGTCCCGGGGTGTCGCCCCAGGATGATCTTGCGCCTATGTGGCACTGCAAATGCATGTGCTGTGTCCTCTCCAAGCCGTGGCTGGTATCCATGAGATGGTATGCATGCTGAGTCTGCATGCATGGTCTGCGGTTCCTTTGTTTATGATCTTTGTTGAAAGGAGGATTCTCATGTTGGCATGCAGCCTTTAGTGTGTGGCCCGCATGGGGGTCATACCAAGTGAGCTCAGTTGTAAGGTGGCTCTGCACTGAAATGCTAGTTGGGTACGTCTAGTAGCTCCATATGAAGTTGTTGTGGCTGTGAGCTGTATGCATTAAGGGACGGATGCTGACTTCTTCAACATAGATATCATGACCAGTTGGGCACTGCTGAGCTCAAGGGCAGATCCATGTTACGTTGTGCTGGGCAGCCTCTGATCTCACTTCAAAGCAATTCAAGTGGCAAGCTTTTGCACGTGAGCCATATTACTATGGCAGGGGGCAGTCTCAATACTGTGCACAGCACCATACTGCTGTATGTATAGTACAGAGCAAGGGACGGGCAGCATGCGCCCGTCCCTGTTCAGAAGCAGGGTGCAGAAACTGGCAGGGATGGCATGGTTTTTGGTGGATGGATCATGGACTATGCTTGTTAAGTATTTAACAGCAATGCTGAAGGATGACATAGAGGTAGGCTGGAATGTATCCCAGGTTGAACTGCTATTGATGCAAGTAGGGAGGTCACAAACGTGGCATTAATGATAAATGGAAAGATGAGACTGTACAATGGACGAAACCCATCAGGCGCTCCCCGTATTATAGCAAGCTCACTAGTTACTTTGAGCTTACTTCTGGCATGGGCTAACTGCAGGGTCGCCCAGTCATTTGCCAAGGGTTATGTAGATACTTCCAGTGAAGATAACTTAAGTCCTGGATACAGAGTGTGTTGGAAGGAATTAAGGCTCAATGGTGCGTCAAGCTCTCTCAAGGTTCTGCCTTCTGTGCATGGATGGGTGGAGCTCTGAGCATTTACTATATTGAGGCACCAATGTTATGCACAAGGAATGTGTGCATGGATGGGTGGAGCTCTGAGCATTGAATATATTGAGGCATCATTGTTATGCACAAGGAATGTGCGTTGCAAACACAGTGTGCGGCATTGTATGGATAGCGCTGTTTAAATGAGAAATTGATGTATGGTAAAAGGAGATAGAATATGACTGCAAAGCTGTGCGAGGTATGCTAGGATGGATTTGAGTGAATCAGATAGAAATTCGGGCACTTGTTATGGGGAAGCTCTTGATGGACAAATAGAACGCTGAAATGCAGCTTGCTGCATGTTTTGGTAGCTGTGATACCCTATGAACTGCCTGCTTGCAACATCGGCATCTAAAGAGAGCCGATTTGCTTCTGTCTAGAGACACAGCCCTCCAGGCCGATTTGTATTTGTGACGTTTAATGTCAGTGTCATCATTGTCAAGCATTTCAGCGTCAGGCCAAGCTGTCTGTTGGATGCTACCTTGTACATGTTCTGGTCAACGTCCGTTTGCTGCCATGCTGTGAGCTTTCTCTTCATGACCCAGCAGTAAGTTGTGACCGTGTTGCTGAGACTCCTAACAAGTGATGATATGCATTTGTGGAAGCAGGGAGATGGTCATGACATGCTTGAAAGGTGAATGAAGGGTTTGGTACTGGAAAGTAAGCCAAGGGGAAGTAGCGCTGATGCATGTTGTTGACATCACGCCTCATCTTTCAATTGAAGTGCTCTGCTGATGCAGTGTCATGACATGCCTGGTGTGGTGGGGACATGTATGTTTGCGGGGACACTTGCTGACTGTGACCATAGTCGCCGCTTGTGGACGATGTTGGAGCCACTATTTGCCACATTGTGCAGCTCAGTGATTGCTTTGGGACACGTTGTGCAGCTAAGTGTTACTGCTATGCTCGCTGTTTTGTGGCAATAGCATTGACAGCTCTGCATACCCGTATTTATAATTGATTCATTGGGAGATCTGAAGTGTCATTGATGACTGAGGTTTTGGCCCACTTTGTCAGCCCGTTCAATGCCTGTGTGCAGGTACTTGTGGGGTGCTCCATAGGCCAAGTGTACACCAAGCTCCATTGTGAATGTGGGATGCACATGCATGGGGTGATTGATTACCCACGTTTGTGCTTGCTTTCATTCTGTGTGTGATAGTCCCCCAACTTGTATTGTATTTATTGTTGTATTGTATTGTATTGATAGTCACCTGAAGCTCCAGTGTCGGGGGGTCTTGTCGTGCAACTACAGGACGGGGATCAAGGTAGATGATGCAGCATGATGATGTTGAGCCTGACTTTTCTGCTAGCTGAGCCCAGCATCTAAGTAACAGCGGCATAGGACAGACTGACTAGTAACCGATTTTTAGCCACCTCGCCTGAATGGCGCTTTTTGCTATTGAATGGTGCGTAACACGCCCCTCCACGGCGTAATCACAGCAGCACGCTCAGGCTTCTATTACGATTACATCATGGCCCCTCAAAGGGGGCGCCCGTCCGGAGCCAACCTAGGCTCCATAACAGCTAGCAGCAGCAGGTGGTAGTCACCAGGCCTTGCCCCGCCGCACAACCGTAGCACGTAGGGATTGGGTCTGCTTCTTGCTACTGACATGTGGCTGTGCCATATGGAGATAGCGGAGAGCCTGCATAATCAGCTCCAATACAATCGGCTAAATACATCACAGAACCGCCTCTTCCTTAAAACGACGCAGGGCTTACGCCCCGGCGTTCACTCCGCTCACTCACTCACTATCACAGAAACCACCGGCAGCCAAATCTGCAGGCCATCCTCAACAGTGGTTGCCGTGCTGCAGCCCCAGCGCTAGCAGCGACCCTTGCAGCTGCTGAATTCACTGCCGCGCTCCTGCTCTCCATCCGCCGCTGCCCCTGCTGCCAGTGCGGACACTTCAGTACGCTGCTGATAGCACTGCTGCTGTACGCCTGCTCGTGCTGCTGTAAGCCTCCTGCCGCTGCTGATACATACCTCCTGTCGCTGCTGCTGCATGCCTCCTGCCACTGCCACTGCTGCTGCTGCTGCTGCATGCCTCCTGCTGCTGCTGCTGCACGCCTCCTGCTGCTGCTGCTGCTGCTGCTGCTGCACGCCTCCCGCCTGCTGCTGCTGCACGCCTCCCGCCTGCTGCTGCTGCACGCCTGCTGCTGCTGCATGCCCCCTGCCGCTGCTGATGCATGCCTGCTGCTGGCGCTGCTATTACTACTTTGAAACTCAAGGTCCTTGCCCTAGCTGCTGTACCCTGGGCAGCCATCCAATCATGAGTCAGCCGCAAGTGTGACCTTCACCTTCTGTTCTTTGATGCCCTGGCAGGAAACAGCAGAGCAGCAGCACAAAACAGTTGAACCCAAAACGTTGCAGTGGCCAGCAATACGCTATAGAAGAAACTGACCACCCAAAGGACCATGCATGCAAGACTCTCAATTTTCTTTTGCATTTACCTTACTGGTCGTGTTGGGAACACCAATGGACTCTGACAAGGCAGGGCTGATAGGCGAAGTAGTCACGGTCGTAGCACTAAAGTGCATGCTCTCTGAGCTACTCACGGTTGCACCTTATAGCAGCAGCTATAACAAAAGCTGGTTCTTATGCAAGGCACTCTGTTAACCAGTTCTTCACGTTACGCCGATGAGCTAAAGTCTCCACTAGTGCAATCATATCGTTGCTGCTGCTGCTGCCTTTGCTGGGGGCTGCTATTGCACAGCTGTGGCTCTGCTGCGGCTGCTGCTGCTCCACGCCGCTGTCTATCTGTGAACACTTTTCAACTACGAACCAATCAAGTTGTGAACCAATCTGAAGTGTCTGCGACCATGGAATGCTAACATGAAGGAACCAATCTAGAGCTTCCATTTAACCAAGCATGAAGGCTACTCCTTTTTCTGCCTCACTGTTGCATGAACAAGACAACACAGCTTGGTCTCTTCCTCAGCCCACTAAAAACTGCTTAAAGTCATGCGGCGGCTTTGCACAGTGCGAAGGATGGCCACTTCCAAACCCCTCCTAAGGTCCCATGGGAGGTGTTGGGCTGGTGTCATGCAATTGCATTTGAATTGGGAGCACTTGGGATCTACCTCAGACAAACAAGGCACCACAGCTTCCACAAAGCAGGCCAGCAAGCACACACATCTGCTATATTCAACGGCCTTACACGGGTTGATGCCAATCGCTTGCTCTTAGGACTGCACTACTTCTCTACCTTCCAGTATGTGCAGTAGTCCACGCATGCCCCTGGACTTACTCTCCAGTCTCATGTCTTCATTTGCCATTTATATTAGAAGTACCAAGCATTACCGCATGCATTCAAATTAGATATATCAAGCATAACCCCATGCATGCCCCTTGCAGGGGTTCTAACTAGGTTTTAAAGCTATTCTTATACTGACCTTGGTAGAACCCTGGCCCCTTGAACCCCACCAAGGCCCTCACCTGATCTGTCACTCTTGACAGGAGCAGTTCCACCTCCTCTCCCACCCCATGCTCCTCCAATACAGTGAACAGTGCAGCTCCGTTGACCACCTTCACCCCTTCAACTGCCAGCACTACATCTCCTCGCACAATGCCCCCTAGTCCTCTTCTGGTGGCTAACAGCCCAGCTGCTGCTGCTGCACCTCCTGCCTTCACTTCTTGGATGAGGGCACCTGTGGTTACTGAGAGCTTTTGAGCCACTGCCTCGGTTGCTAGCTGCACAGCAGGAGGAGGAGCAGCACACAAGGAGCAGAATAGGTTGGAAAGAGTTCAACAATATGGCAGCATATGGAGGGTGGATGGACAAGCTTTCAGTCATCAGAAATTGCTGTAACAGTGAGAAGGGCAGACAGGAAGCCAGAATCATCTGCTGCACCTGAAGGCTGCACCTCTACGTTTTGGATGAGGGCACCTGTGGTACTGAGAGCTTTTGAGCCACTGCCTCTGTTGCTAGCTGCACAGCAGGAGAAGGAGCAGCACTGTCAAAGTAGCAAAGTAGGTTGGAAAGAGTTCAACAATATGGCAGTATGTGAAGGTGGATGGACATTCCTTCTGTTAACAGAGACTGCTGCTACGATGAAAAGAGCAGAAAGGAATCCAGCATTCACTGCTACACCTCCCGCCGCTACTTCATGGATGAGGGCACCTGTGGTTACTGAGACAATCTGTTTATCCTATAGCTCTTCTGCTGTGTCTTCCATAGCTGAAACCCAACTGCGCATTTCACCCCCCCCAAGCCCTCCTTGGTCTTTATCCTACCACCTGAAGCTGCCAATGTACCATTTAGTGGATTGCATTGTCCTCACAGCCACGCCAACCTCTGCGGCTGGTACATTGACTGGTAGTGCCAATGTACCAGCCACGCCAAAGCAGTCTAGCATTGCTCGGTAACGATTATTGCAGTGGGACTAGCTCACAAATTCTGCCACGATGACATCCCAAGCCGTCTCAATATGGCAGTAACACTCAAGAAAAAGCAGCCTGCCTCTGGGCATGGGTATGGCACTGCTCTAACTTGCTGTATGCTTAGATCTTTCCCTTCCTAATACTCCCACTCACCACTACTCCGAGGCTTGGCCTTGTGACCCTCCCCTTGGTAATAAGCTGAGGGACCACTCTGGACACCGTGTCCACAGGTATGGCAAACCCTACCCCTGCTGACGTCCCTGTTGGGGTAAAGATTGCTGTGTTCACCCCTATTAGCCTGCCACTGCTGTCAAGCAAGGGACCCCCACTATTACCCGGGTTAATTGCTGCATCTGTCTGGATTCCGCCAGGGATCACACTTCCAGCCTGGCTCTTGATCTCCCGATTCAAACCGCTGATTACCCCAGTGGTCAAAGTATGGTCAAACCCAAAGGGGTTCCCAATGGCTAAGCACTGCTGGCCTACTCTCAAACTGGATGACTGGCCCAACTGTAGCGGCCGAAGCTGATCAGGCGCTGCATTTATTTTCAGGACGGCTATGTCCCGGGGTCGATCTGCTCCTACAAGTCTTGCTTCGTAAGACCTCTGCACGTCATCGGGCCCTTGTAGCGTGACTAAAGCCACTTTTTTGAGGGAGATGAAGTCATCGCTGCTGCCGGTGGTAGCAGTAGCAGCAGGACCGAGGGCTTGGAAAGAGCTTGTGAGGACGTGATAGTTTGTGATGATGTGACCGGAAGTGTCCCAGACTATGCCGGTGCCATTGCCTTCTGGTGTATCTACTTCAGGAATGGAGGAAAGTGAGCGACCCTGTTGGTTTGGTGGAGGAGTTCAACCGGGAACATGCAGCAGTGGGAACAGTTAGCAGCAGTGGTGATAGGCATAAGCTGCCAAAAGCTGTCATCAAACCTGAACCCACAGTTCAGAGCCCAAACTTGTGCTGATGAGCATGCATAGATCCAAGAGGTGGGATCTGGGTTGTGCAGACCCTAGGTAGTCAGACTCCGACATTGCATGTATTAAATGCTTAATGAGGAAATGGGACAAGAGGCAGCTTATGTGTTGTGCTTCATTATGCCAAGATATCAACTGGATGGATGAGTGAAAGCTATCATCATGGGTGGCATTGTGGCAGCTTATGGGTCATGATGTTGCTGCTGCTTTGCAGCCCTTACCTGTAGGGTAACATCGAACACATTAACCACTGCGTAGCTGCAGGTTTCGAATATGTTTATTATGGCTTGCTCCCGTGCAGGTAGAGGGCCTGCAGGTGCTACCGCAGGGGTAACATCAGCTAAAGTCAAAGCTGCGCTTGGCTCCGGCCCTTGTAACAAACAGGCCGCCTCCAGCAGCAGTACTCCGATATTCCTACGGGATAAATCCCCGAGAGCGCGGCATTCTCGGTCCTGGTGGTTCCTGCCACTACAACTGATGTCTTGTGCCTGTTACAACACCAAGCACCGGTTGGCATTTTGATCGCGAGCATTGGTATTGTTGGTGCCTCCAGGACTGTTTGTAGAGGATTAAACTGCACCAAGGGCGCCATGAAACTATGGACTGCAGACTGCATGCTGGGAATCTGCGGGGAGACTGCAATGGGACCACTAGTAACTGTAAGCTTGAATGCACACCTTCCTAGTATGTGGTTGTGTGGCCTGAACCCCGCTAAAGGGCTTCCGAGTGCTCCTGCTGAGGAAACTATGGCCGTGAGGACGAACGCAAGGTGTCATCATCGTGGTCAGTAAAACACGGAAGCAGCTTTTTCACCGAGAGCCTTATTGAGATTGCTGGACCCAGCACTTAACCGGCGTTAGGACAGCGCTGCTCCTTCAGATGATTGTCCGGTGATCTGTGACCTCTGAGTGTGACTCCAAATTTTTGTCACCTCCACCCCATTTGTTCTTCGCTAGGGGGTAAATTCAAATCCCCATCGCAGTAGCTAGCTGGAGCTCCTCTTCGTGTGCAACAAGGCAAAGCAAAGCATAAACATAGGGTATGACCTATAACAAGCACTGCATTGGGTTGGGCATGCCAGCAAGCCAACCCCACGCGCTTACCTCAGCGATGTAAAGCGTCCAGCCCCTATCGGCCCATCAATTCTGAACATTTGGCATCGCATGGGGTCCGCGTTCGTACATTCAGTGTATCGCACATCAAGGTGCATTGTCATGCCATCTTCATGTGGGCTATGATGAAGTTTGGGCTCTTGCATTTCTCAGAATCCACTTCCCGGGAACCCTGAGTGCCTGCAGTTTAACGCCTACGTACACGTCTGGGGTCTGCTAATGTCACATGTCTAGCATTATGATAGCTTTAACTTAGTACCATGCCCATGACAGCTTACTCGGCACCGTTCAGCGGAACTTACCCTGAACTACTCGACTTGGGGGAATTGCAGCTCAGCATCAGTCCCGCTAGCAAGCTAGGCTCGTCCTGGGAGCACCAACACCAGGCAGATTGCCGTTCGTCTGTCTGGCTGGCCTTGAGCAGTGTCCCTCAGCACTCGGCACGATCTGCCAATCGCAGTCCACACGTGCCTTCTCCTGCCACCGCAAGCACCCAAATCCCGATTCCGCCGAAACACGATACTGGCATACGCACGAGCACAGTCCGTAGCAGGCGGTACCGCAGTGACCCAGGTGACCGGCCGAAAACCAGCCCAAGCAGTGGCTCGACCGCCAACTGCAGCCTAATTCCCTGCGCATATCCTACCATGCAGCAGCCAGGGGATTTTCTACAGCCTCTAACTCGCCCGAGGACTGCGACCACATGCGTATCTGGAGGACAGGATCTTATGGTAATGAGTATGAGCAAGCAGATAGTGCAAAGAAGCCCCAGTGCCAAGTTAACTGCCTGCAGCAAGGACGGCAGCCAGAGTAACAGCAGCAGCAGCAGTTTTCCCCTCCCAGGCAGCACGAAAGACAGTAGCAGCAGCATAGGCCTACATACCCCTGAAGGAGAGCAGGCAGGCAGCCAAGGGCTCAAGCGGGCTAGCAGCGCTAGAGCCAGCTACAAATGCAGCAGCAGTGTCAGCATAGCCAAAGGGGCTAGTGGACGATCCCTGGCATGGGTTGATCCTGAAGACCATCATCAGCAGCAGGAACAAAACCAAGGGGGGTCTGTGCTGGAGTTTTCAAAAGCTACAGATAAGGAGCAGCAAGGGGCGGAAAAATTGGCCATGCGCTCTTGCAGCAGTGCACCCACTGTAATAGAGATCCAAGTAGATGCTTGCTCAGCTGCTCAGCATCTCATATGGGGACAAGATTCAAGTACTCCGGCCAGCAGCAGCAGCAGCAGGCGAGCGAGCTCCGATCCGTTAAGCAGCAGCACCACTGCTTCTGGTGGTGCTGCAAGGCCCATGCTCGGTCCAGATAACGATGGCATCTGCACCAGCACTTCTGCAGCAGCAGCGACAGGAGGAGGAGGGGGAGGGATCAGCCTAAGCTCCTTTGATGCAGCTGATCAGGCACCAATCGCTCGTGCTTCCTCGTCTCCCGCTGTTGTTACTGCCATGTGTGCTACAGTTGTGTGTTCACCAGCTGCAAGCAATCGACCTAGTAGCAGCCACGGTGTTCCTGGCAGGCGTCGAGTGTCGAAAGCAGCAGCAGATGAGCTCCCTGTTCTGGACGCGGTTGGTACCACAACCAGCAAAGGGGGAAAGAAAGGAGGCAAGCGCGGGCCTAGCAGCAAAACGAACAGCAGCAGCAGCAGCAGCAGTAGTAGTAGGGGCAGCAAAAGCTCGCCAAGCAGCAGCGGCCCCAGTGAGGGCCAGCTTTTATCTGATGGGTCTTCACCTCTTGTTGGCAACCTGACGCTTGGGTTAAGGGAGAGGGCACACCTTCTGGAGAAGCGAAATCTGTGAGTGCTACATTGGAACCAGCATGAAGTTACTCGTGCTTCTCACCTTGTTTCAGTATGGTCGTCTCAAGCCCGAGGGTCTGACCCTATGCATGATACTATCAGGATTGAACCTGCCATCACCTGCCACGGCATGTCTTGAGACCAATCAATGGACCTCAAGCTGCTATTTGAGACAGTTAGCTGTCTCAGAGTCATATGCTACATATATTGCAGTCGCTGCAGCAACGTTGCTCGTATCATGCAGAGCTTCAATGGCGGAAGTTCTTGATTCGCAGAGAGTGCTTATGCAGCATTGCCTGCAGCTGAAGCATAAGAGGTATACAACTGATCAGAGGCTGTTACTGCCGTGTGCCTGCTAGTTTATTAGGATTGTCTTTATCAAAGGGTGTCTTTATGATAGCAGGTGTCACATGATAACAAAGAACTTATGTTGCTGCTGCTGCTGCTGCTACAGGTACCTTGAGGCCCAGGTGATACAACAGCAGGAGCAGATGAGGGAGCTGCGGCAGGTGCTGGAGCAACAGAAGCTCCGGGAGCAGCAGCAGGAGGTGGTGGTAGAACAGCAGCAGCAGCAGGAGCAGTACGAGGCAGACAACCGTGGGGACAAGGAGAAGCCGGGAGCAGGTGGATTAAAGGAACCAGCAGCAGCAGCAGGAGGAGCTGGGTCGCTTGAGAAGATGAATGCTAGGGTTCATGAACTGGAGGTGCTCTTGCAGGAGCAGCAGCAGCGCTCACAGGGCTTGGAGTGGCAGCTGCAACAGCAGGGCGAGCACTACGAAGCTCAGATGACGCAGATGGTATCACAGCATCAGCTGCAGCTGCAGCAGCAATTGAAGGATCTGGAGCAGGAGCAGGAAGCTAAGGCATGCAATCAATGCAAGAGCCCGTTACCGTCTCCTCCTCCTGCTGCTGTTGCTGCAGCACGTGGGGAGAGCACAAGCAGCAGCAGTGGGAGTGGCACTGCTGATGGCTTGGTGAGCAGCAGCGGTGGCACTGAGGCCAATGCCGTTGACAGCAGCAGCACCACGGGTGGTGGTGGTGGTGCTGGTGGGCTTCAGAACGGCAGTAGTGATAGTGGAGCAGCAGGAGGGGAGGGGGCTCCTGGCAGTGGTGAAGCACAGCGGCTGCAGGCGGAGCTGTCACAGGCACATACGGTGCATCGTCTGCTGCAGCAGGATTACCAGGAGCTTGAGGCTGCTTTTAAGGAGAGTGAGCGGCAGAAGCGGGAGGCTGCAGCACGGTATGCCTTCTTCCTGTTGGACCAGGTGAGGTCATGGAGGGTGGTCACTGGGAAATGCTGATGCAGGAAGGAAGGGTTGGTGTGTTGCCAGGTGTGAACAATGGTAGTTGGAAGTTGGGGATGTGGGAACTGTTGAGTGGATTTGCATTAGTAGTAGTACCTCATAAAAGGATGAGGGGGCTACTGGCCCAACCCCCCAAATCGGCCATCATATTAGCATGCAGGATCGGGAGGTGACGACAAGAGAGAAGCATGGTGACTGGGAATGGTTGATGCCGGCGATGCCATGCCAGGAGGGGAGGGTGGAAACTGAGAGTTTCATCTGGCAGCGGGAGAAGCGGGGTGAAGGGTGCTGCTGTGGTGTTAAGAAAGGTTGAGCTCTGGCAGGATTACTTACAGGCTTGAAGCTTGATTGTGTGAATGGCAGCTAGCATGAATCCAAAGCATGGTATGCATCTTCTTGTTGGGACCAGGTCGGGTTGAGGTGGCTGCAGGGGATGACCGAGGACATAGATGAGGATAATTACAAGGTGTGGGTATGCTGCAAGAGGGAGAATAGTACCTTTTCTTGAAGCACGTCTGTTTTGTGCTGGATGTTGGGGAGTGCAGAGGTTTACTGTTGGGTTAGATGGGTGGTACCTTCACCTCTTGCTGACCCTTGTAAAAGCCTGAACATGAATCAGCCAGAAGGTGTGCTACAACTGCTTTGGGAGGTGTCCGGGGATATCATTGCTGAGGTGTAGCTGTCTTTGCAGAATCTCTATTTTAAGGACTGTCTCTGCTGATGACTGTCTGTGCTGAAGTGAAATTGCAGGGTCCTTGTTTTTGCCACCCTGATCAAGCAACTCTAAATGGCATGAATTTCTGTTACATGTTGAGGTTTCGTGGGATTGTCCAGCTCATGTGGCTTTTGCATGTAGTGCTTTGTGCATGTCGACTTCTCACATACCATACCCACTGCAGGAGAGTAGGTGCTTCCTTTTTTCCCCAAGTAAAGGTAGTAAGATAAAGTTGATTTGCAGGGTGTGGTTTCTGATAGATAACCAAAAATGCCAGGTGTTTCACTTGGCATGTGGAACCCATGCAGCAGTCTCTATAGACCCTGGTTAGTCTTCAAGGCAGCGAGCACTTGACTACTGACACTTGCATCGCCTCCTTTGCTGCACTTGCAGGATGGTGATGGATTCATCACGCCTGAGATCATGGCTGGCTACGAGCCCTTCCTGCCTTACTCCCCACAGCTGCTGAGCTGGACCTTCACACAGTGGCAGTGGAGCAGCCCCTTCCCAGGACTACTCAACATGGATGACTTCTGTAGGTGAGAGGGGGAGAGGCGGGGGTTTAAAATGAGGACATGCATGTGAAGGGAGGAAGGAAGGGTCTAGAGGACCATGCTGTGTAGGGTATAGGGCAAGTTACTGATGGGCCCATGCAGCGATGGAGCAGATGGGGATGTGTCGAAGGGGGCATTGGAGCACATGCAGAACTGCAGTCTGATGAGAGGGTGGGCCATGAATTTGGGTAGATAAGAGAGGGTTATCGCACTCCACCAGGGCCTTGTTAAGATGGGAGAGTCATGCCTGGTGTAACTGCAGACGCGCAACTGCTGTCTGCAGGCTTGGCACTAGGTGATCACTTAGTAGGCATCATGATTCAGTTGGCGGAAGCAAAATTGCAAATTGCAGGAAACTAGTCTGCTAAAGGGCAAGGTGCCTGACATTTTCTCCTAGCCAGATGTGCAGCTATTGTTCAGTCACATGTTCAGTCACATGTACATAAGCAGATGGGGTCCCAGCAGATGAGCTTGCACTTGCAAAAAGCTGTTATCTGTCGACCCTCTATGCATGCTATTCAATGTGAAGTGGATGGTGCCTGTGTCAAGACGATGCTGTGATATGTTGATGAAGATGGTAAGATGTGCACCTGCTAATGCTGCCCTCAGGTTTGTTGAGTGCTGTGAAGATCGGGGCAGCAAGGAGGCCCTTCGCTTCTGGTTCAGAGTGCTTGACCTTGATGGCGATGGTTACATCGGAGAGCACGACATGAAGCAGCTGTATGAGGCTGTGAATAAGTCATCTGCAGCTTATGTGGTGCCCTTTACAGATCTGCGGAACCAGATAAAAGATATGCTAGGGGTGCTGGACTTGAAGATGTGGGCGAGGGGTTTTACTGGGCTGCAGCTGCGGGCTAGCAAGCTTGGAGCAGGTGTTGTTGGGTTGTTGACTAACCACGGCAACATGCTGCTGCAGAGGACGACGTCTGAGTGGGGCCGGGGAGACTACCCTTTGTAGCAAGGGATTGGGCGAGATAGAGGGAGACTTGAGACTGTGGTTTGCGCGATCTGCGTAGCTGATAAGGTTGGGATTTTTGTGGGGAGGGGTAGCTATTAGTTATTCTTATCTTCCTTGTTCCGTGCCTTGGGCAGTGTAGCACCCTCCACAGTACTCCAGCCAGTGTGTTGAGGGAGAGAGACTGAGAGCTAAGTCAAAGTCTTCTTCTGCATGGTGAAGCATCTTCTGCATCATTGCATGGTGAAGCATGATGCCTTGAGTCAGGATGGCCGGCGTCCAGACACATGCTGTCAAAAGGAGCCATTGGTTCTGAGGATTGTGCATGTACAACTGATTTGATTTTGCAGGAATATGAGCGACCTTGTGCAACCGGTGTTAGAGGACATGGCCGATGCGTCTTTTCGCAAACACCTAAAACAGGGAGTGTCCGAGACTCTCGAAGCTGAGAAGCTTGGGCTTGCGTGGATTCACATGTGCCGCCTCATAATTGACTGAGCTAGTGGTAGCCTGCTGAAGAATGAACCGGCTGTAGTGCAGGGTCGCTTCTAAGTCCCCGAGTTCCAGCTGTAGCTACGTGCCCTAACCCTCTCAAAACTCAAAGAGGCTACTGGGATCTTGCTGGGAACTTCCGAGAGTGGATGCCTGCTCTATATTAGCAAGGAGACACGTCTAAGGGTGCACCTTCTTTACCGTGAAGGTCCATTGTTCACATCGTACTCTGCGGCCCGTTTTCCTTCTTGTGTGAAAGCACGCTCCAGCGTAAAAATCTTTGCTAGGACCCACAGACCCTATTCCACCGTTGTGCTAAGGGCCACATTGGCAACTGTATCTTGCCCGTGCCTCCGCGAGGGTATGCTGAGCCAGGGTCGCCCCAGGACGAAGACTGTCAACAGGGAGCGACGCCCAGAGCATGGATGCAGTGAGCTGCAGGAACGCAGCAAAGTCATTTGATACATCATACTCTTCAAGAGGGGAGACAGGGATTACGACAGGAATTACGACGAGGTGGGCAAGCAGGCACATGCTCGGTCCGTTGACCCTTGTAAACAGCTAATGTTCTTCGCGCTAGTGGTGGCGATGTCCCACAGCAAGGTATCGCCCACTAGCCATGCCTAGCAGAAGTATAGCCCACATGATTGCGCCGTTGGTCCACCATTGTCTGCACTGTGTCCCACCCTCCACAGTATCCACATGGCCGCTAGGATGCCCAAGATCAAAGCCAACATCACAGAGCTCATTGATGCGGCAGTAAGTCTACAGCCTCAACCCACAGCCATAGATGGAAAGAGCAGACTCGAGCTGACCCCCAACTCCAAGGCCAAGGCTGCAACGCCTACCAAACCCAGACCTGTGACTGCTAATGGCATCATGGAAGTGGTCGTGAAGGCCAACATGGAGGCATACGGACCGGAGCAGAAGGTGGAGGTGACTTATGGGGACCTTCAAAGCCTTTTGAAAGAGGCACAGACCAATGGCAAAGCTCTGAAGGTAGGTTTGGCCGTACTGTCTGCACTTGGCAGGGCGGTCCCTGTCTTACTTGCTCCCCCACTTCATTCCCTTGTCATCTCTCAAACCCACCCTACTATGCAACCAGCCTGCATAGGCCTACCATATGGAAAGGTTAATCAAAGTACGCTGCAGAGCTGTGGTGCTGAGTTGAGGCGCATGGTGGCATAGCTTCTCTAACTATTTCATACCTTGCTGCCATGCAGACTGAAGCCGAGCGCTTGGCAGCTTCACTTAGCCGAGAGGAAGTCCTCAAGCAGCGGCTGGACTCTCTGCAATCATTGCTGAGGGCGGCCCGGCAGCAGAACAATGAGCAGCAACCATCCAATCTCTCCTTGCCTACATCCTCCCGAACATCACAGAACGATGACTTCGCCACCAGCACTAGAACTGCTGCAGTAGCCATGGCGGCAGCAGCTGCTGCCCTGTACCCCAGCAGTCAGCCAGGACGAGCCACCAGCAATGCCCCATCCACAGCCGCTGCAGACCCACACCCTCAGCACCCCACACCCCCAGCAACCTGTGCAGCATCCAGCCAGCAGGTCGTCCCTACCCACCCTACCCAAGTACCCTCTCGACCTGCCCCTACCTCTGCAGAGGACAACTGCCAGCTACCACAGCCAGGTGGTACCCAGGAGGTGGAGGCTCTGAAGGAGAGGGTGGTGACCTTGACTGAGAAGCTGAAGGCAAGCGAAGCAAGGGAGGCCAAGCTGGAGCAGCGGCTGCAAGGGGCCATTGCCAAGCTGGAGATCCTCAGGCAGCAGCAGGCATCACAGGCAGTGCCAAGTGGGCTGAAGCAGCTGAAGACAAGGAAGGCTGTTTCTGATGACGGCACCAGTGGAGTCCTTGCCCCCGTGACCCCAGCCTACCCTACCTCACATTGTGATGGATCCCTGCAGCCCATGGCAACCTCAGCACAGGTGGAGGAGCTGAAGAAGCTGCAGCAGCAGCAGGAGGACAAGAAGAAGTTGCAGGAGCTTGAGCATGGTGATGGTGGGTTGGGAACGTCAGAGCAGCAGCTTGAAGAGCTGCGGGAACAGCTCCGCTGCTCTGAAGCCAGGGCTATCCAAGCAGCAGGTGATTTCCAGGTGCAGCAGATAAAGATTGAAGTGCTGGAGAGGGACCTCCAGGGTGCACAGCAGCGGGTTATGCAGGTTGAGAATGAGAAGGCATGGCAGTTTCAGGGATGGAAGGAGAATGAGGTAGCTCTGAGGCAGCAGGTGGGGGACCTGATGCGGCAGGTGGAGGAGCAGCAGACCCTTCGGATGAGGTTTGGGCCAGGCATAGCACCAGATACGATGATGCAGTCTCGAGAGTTTCAGCCACAGCAGCAGGGATTAGGATTTATGGGGCCACAAGGCTTTGCACGTGGTCCACCCAACTCCCCTTCCCAACTTCCCACAGCACAGCAGCCTCTACCACCCTCTTTCCCATATCCCCCTGGCTATGGCTCCAATCCTGGTACGCCTCAGCGTCCTCAGCCTTCTCAAAATTTCCCCCCTCCCCCTGCAAATACCCCAGCAGCTGGTGGTAGTGGCATGGGCTACAACCCCATGATGGCTTTCGTTCTTGGGCCTATGTCGCCGGCGTTTGCAGCCAACAGCATGCCCCCTCCTCCTGCTGGGCGTCCAACTTACATGGACGGTGCTGGCTACCTGCCTGGCTCTCCACAGCGAGGCATGCTGCAACAGCATGGCAACGGCCAGCAGGCAGCAGCAGGTATCCGGGGGCCTCTGTTCAGCACTACTGGGCCAGTGGGTTCTGGTGTGGCTATCCCGCCGCATCAGCAGCAACAGCAGCAGCAAGTACAGGGAGGGTTTAATCCTGGTGCTCAGCACACAGCTGCTTTTGGTGCTGATCCAGCTGCCTCTGTGAATGGTCTCAGTGCTCACGACCCAGCCATCATGCCTATGCACTCTGCAGGCATGTACAGCCGGCCCCTCTCCCCAAATCCCCCTACTTCTGATCCTCCCAGGGAGCCAAATGCAGGTGCTCTGGCTGCACCTGCTGGCATCCCTGGCTTCAACAAGCTCACCTCCATCAACACCAGCAGTCCCTTGCAGAGCATGTCACTCCCTGTTCACGATCAGAGACCCACCAACCTCTCCTCCTTCGCTTTCATGGGTAGTGCTGATCCTGGTATTGTTGTTCCTCAGCAGGCACATCAGGGCATGCCATCTCCCAGCAGCTTCACCTTCAACGTGTCCCAGGTTTCCCCAGCAGCACCATGCTCCCCATTCTCTACAGGTCTTGGCTACCATGGTGATCTACTAGGTTCTGTGGTGCCGAGTACAGAGCAGCAGGATGCAGCTGCTGAGCAGATATTGTCACAGGGGCTGCTGCACTCCTTGGCAGAAGACCTCAGCCTGGCTAACTGGCAGGAGACTGGTGGGCCGTTGTGAGGTCAGGCTTTACATGCTTGGCAGGATCTGCAGAGCCTAGGGGCTGGGGTTGTGTTCAGGGGGCTGAAGTAGCAAGACTCCTTATCTGATCTCATTGGCTAGCTGGGGTGAGTGAAGGCTGTTGAAGTTGCTACAAGAGCAATGCCTGCCGAGCTGCTTATCCACCGCATGTTTCTCATACGCAAACACAGCTGTGTACTTTCCAGTCTAATGCATGGAGAAACTAAGCAAATTTGCCTTTACCATCTAGAGGAGAATCAGAGGGCTGGCTGGTAGTACCATGGTCTTTCCACTGTAGGAGGAAGCTGCCGGACAGCGGTCTATTTTATGGCCTGAATGATGTTCCTGGTTTTGCAGTGCATTTCTGGGCAGGTCAGGGTCCCTTCCATCTGTTTCCACCTGCACTTGCAGTGATTTGCGATTTTGGAGTGCCAGATGGTGGCCTGCATGTGAAGGATGTGGTGATGGCAGATGGCAGATGGGGGTTTCACCTGGATATAAATTGCTGGCCATGCAATATTTTTTGCCCACAGCATGCGCAAGAGTTGCATGAAAGCAGCCAATTCATTCCATGTAACGGGCGGGTGTGAGTATCCTGGAGCATGAACAATTACTGTTGCTTGTTCCAACATGATCGTAAAAGGAGGAGCGTGAAACGGTCTTGGCTGTCCATGCCGGACCAAGCATGCATGCACTTCATGAATGCCTGCTGTGTTATGTGGCCGATACTCATGTTGACTGCCATTTTCAATGTTATCAATTTAGCAATATGAGCATCTATATAGGGCCAGACTATGCCTTGAACAAGCCGGGTGCGTTTGTCATCTGCTTGTGAGTCTGGGACAACTGCATCAGTTCCAATGGCAGGTTTGAATCAAGGGTGAACCTTTACTTGTTATGATGTTGAACGGTTGTATGCCCAGCAACCCCTTTGAGACTACATGTAATATTTGGGTGGCACAGTAATCTGACAGTGCTGGATGCACCTGCCTACCACATGGCACTCGCATTTACTGTAATCATGTATAGGGTGGTGTGTCGTGCCAGAATACCGGTTTGACAGTCTGCCGCAGATGACGAATGCGACTGCACCCTTCGGCGCTATCAAGCACTCGCGGAACTGCTCTGCTATCATCTGCTTCTACCGCTGCGGGTTGCCTGCTTACTGTGCTTGGGTGCAACCTAGGCCAAGCACAGGGTCCTGAGGGATTTCAATGCCACCAACTCTACAGAGATTACACGTATATGTCTCATGCACTCCATCGTACTGATATCAATGCCAATATCCAAGGTAAACATGACTTCGTCTACACCGGAACCTTCCAACCCTGGCATGCGCTACCGCAGCCAGTGCCAGATACATGTCTGCTGTCTCTCACATCATGGTGACAAGGCGAAATGTCAGGACAGCTGCATACGCAACTGATCCTGCCATATATACCATGCTTCTGACTGCACAAACAACCCAAGCTCTGTCCAGCTCGTACTAGTGACACACAAGTGACTCAACTCAGTGTCACTGGCCAACCATACAAACATAATCCCAGCTGTCGAAGATGCATACTGTCAAGGATGCTATCTGTCCCGACAGCTGTCGTGCCAGAATACCGGTTTGACAGTCTGCCGCCATATCAGACAATCATGCATTTGCAAGACGGAACAGGATGCACACCATGTATGCACCCCTCCCCCCCCATCAATGTCACTAAGGGTCAAGGTCCTGTAGACATGAAGTGACTTGATGCATGAAAAGCATACATGGTGTGTACATGGTGTCACATAATCACTCTACCACATCACAGGAGGCCCCCCCCAGATGCTTGCTTCAAGTGTGACAGTCTAATCAACAAGTGCTTACTACTCAATATGTAATAGTGATGGCTGCATGCACAACACAGCATGCCCCAGAGATATACAGCAAACACAAGCAATAAGCTCTGCCCTGAAACACTGACCATACAACTTCCAATGGATATGCTTCTCACACAAAATGCTAACACCCCCACCATAAACATGCAAGGTGACACCCAGTGCTATACCAACCAGTGTTGGAGGACAGTTTGCACGCTTTGCGCTGGGCAGGCCGCTATCGACACTGATCTTCCAGCAAGATCATGCCAGTTCATTCCCCCTGTGGAGATATGATACCACTGCCCCTGTCACCAAAACTGCTGAACCACTACTTTATTGCTCGCTGCTGTAACTGCTGTAACTGCTGGGCGTCTGTGGCCCCTAGGTATGTATGAGCAGAACCGCTGGGCAGTCTGTGGCCGCGGGGTCCCTACTCCTGCTTGCTCTGTATGGAACCGCTGGGCATCTGTGGCCGCTGGGTCGCTTAGAGCGTTCAATCCTGCACTGCTGACTTCTCATAGAATGCTATCATGGTTCAGGCTGCTGCTTCCATGCGTTGGTCTGGACGTCCTTTGCAGATTAGGCATGAGCCTTGACACCTTGGTAAGCTGCTGCACCCACTAGCAGCTGAAGTGAATCAGTCTCTCCAAGCTCACATAGTTGCTCACATAGTGGACACTTCTTGGGGACTGCTGGCCGGCAATAGAAAGCTCTCCAACAAGTAGTACTTTGATGCTGCCGATGTGTTTCTGATATATCGCTCAGGCGCTCTTCGATGTAAGCTGCTGGTCCTTCGTGCGCCTGGCATCGTAGCTCGCTGCGGTGGGAAAGAAGTCAAGTAATCCCCCCCCACATGGAGGATTACAGGGGTCCTGACATTTGATGACGAATGCGACTGCACCCTTCGGCGCTATCAAGCACTCGCGGAACTGCTCTGCTATCATCTGCTTCTACCGCTGCGGGTTGCCTGCTTACTGTGCTTGGGTGCAACCTAGGCCAAGCACAGGGTCCTGAGGGATTTCAATGCCACCAACTCTACAGAGATTACACGTATATGTCTCATGCACTCCATCGTACTGATATCAATGCCAATATCCAAGGTAAACATGACTTCGTCTACACCGGAACCTTCCAACCCTGGCATGCGCTACCGCAGCCAGTGCCAGATACATGTCTGCTGTCTCTCACATCATGGTGACAAGGCGAAATGTCAGGACAGCTGCATACGCAACTGATCCTGCCATATATACCATGCTTCTGACTGCACAAACAACCCAAGCTCTGTCCAGCTCGTACTAGTGACACACAAGTGACTCAACTCAGTGTCACTGGCCAACCATACAAACATAATCCCAGCTGTCGAAGATGCATACTGTCAAGGATGCTATCTGTCCCGACAGGTGCTTGATCCTGCTGCCTCCCCGCCACCCATGTGTGATGGAAGTGGAGCAGGTTTTGGGTTTTAGTGGTGGTGTTTGTTTCCCCTTGGTGTGCACGCCGTTGCATCTAGCCTCAGCTTGTGTGTGGCAAATCCACCATCGGTTGTGTGGCTTCGTGATTGTGATCAGGAGCCTTGTGTTTGTGGCCTAGGTTTGTTTGGCCATTGGCATTGCTGGTCTTGCGTTTTGATTGATGTACAAGCGTGAAGAGTTGATCATCGTTAGAAGTGGTGCAGGCTCAGTCTCTAAACACGGACGTCAGGCCCACTCACTGAATGAACTGTCACACCCATGATGTTTGGCTTGAGAACGAGTCCGCCATCAACCATGCATCATTATCTAGGTTAGAGCAGAGAGTGAATCGCATGCAGGAACCCAGCATCAACCATGGCAGTGGCTGGCTCAGGCTGTTCTGCACCATAGTTCTCTCACTCAAGTCGGCATCCTAAAATGTAAGCCTACTAGAGTAGGCTCACCGGTCCAAGGCTTATCAGTCGAGGATGATTACGATGCATGCATGATACGGCTGACACCAGAGGGTTGCCATCAGAAGGGATCCCTTCTGATCAACACGTGATGGATCAATGCTGCGGTGCGCCGGCCCGTGAACTTTTAATCCCCGTGTGACTGCTATCATGTGATTCTCATGAGGTGGAGGGAATTGACTTTTTATTGAAGTAATGATAAACTGAAGGGGCAGTAGGGGCCAGTCGACCGCTTTCAAGGTTAAAAGTCAGACAGACGCATGTCCTACCTACCGCCTCGGAACTCTTTTTGCTTGCTCATCCGAGGGCAGACGAGAAGCAAGACGGCTGTGCTGTGATCATAAAGAGCAATATAACATGCTTGATGGAAGCTGATTGCTTGCAATTGGGGCCACCGCATCCGTGGCAGCCCGCTCGACTGAAAGAGGCACACGCCATGATGATCAATGAGATTGAATGCTCCAGCATGTTACAGCAAAACCGCCTACAATGGAAGCTCCTCGAAGGGAGTTCGAGCCCTTGCGCAACCCTATACATTTGTCTCAACCCAACTGCTCATGCACACAGGAAGCAGATGATTGGAAGGCAGCAGAACCACACCACTCCGCACGGCATACAACATCTGCACCATGCTACTTTACACATTGTCACTTTACTGGCACATGCCGGCCAGTGTTAGAGTCCTATCACACCAGATGAACACAGTATTTATAGAGCCCTCAATGTACGATTACGATTACGATTACATCATGGCCCCTCAAAGGGGGCGCCCGTACGGAGCCAACCTAGGCTCCATGGGCAGAAATACTGGAACCTGGTCCATCAGAAGTGAATGTCTCAGCAATATCACCTCTTGGTCCAGAAGAAAAGGTATCGAAAATACGACCTTGCCATTCATCACCCACGTCAGTCTGACCGGACTCGAGAGCATCATGAAAGCAATGGCATGCCACACCCGGGGCCACAACAGCAGAAGTGCCAAGAGTGGGCAGGGCCGGGCCCCGGCCTCGACCCTACTCTACCCTACACACTCTGCTAACCACTGCACCGTGCATTCAAACCCCGGTCAAGTGCACATCAGCCCAAATGGAGTTCAAGTCCCCTTTGCTGTTGCTTATCAGTCATTCAAGCTAACGAGGCTGATCAGCAGTGAGACGTGTGTGTGCCAAAAACTCTTGGGATAGGCTGAAGGCAGAGTGACAGCAACATGCAGCGCTTGCTGTGTCCTTTCAAGGGTTTATCAACTGGCTCGCTTCAAAGAGGGAAACTGACTAACCACCCTGAAGCAAGTCATGCTGCATTTGCCTTCCCTTGGCACATAAACCAGCAAGTGGCAAGAAGCCAGAAAACATAACCCCGCCCAAGCTGAGCATGAAACATGCTCCTTGAAGTTACGAAACAGCTTCCAGTTTGCAACCCTTGTAGCTTTCACCGACACAACCATTCTGAAATCGATGCAACCAAGTCAGGTTGAGCTTGCTGTGCACTGCTGCTGTACACCGTTCCGTAAAACACGCACACTTACATCCACGTGCAAGTCCCTCTGCACCAGTCACACGCTCATAGCCCATGTCAAGCAACTGAAGAGTCTATAGGCGGCAAGACAACACAGTTTACACTGCTGGACACAACTGAGCGTGTTGGAGGTAAATGTAAATTGTAAACAACAGGATGAATCGGTAGTGTCTGCAACACTGAAACCCCCCCTTCCTATGTGCTCTCTTCACTCCCCCTTTGTGGTGAAGGCATTATTTTCTAAGACACTAGGTGCATGCACCACGCTTCTAGTTGACCCTCTACCAACCAACAGATCGGCTGCAAACCCATCAACCAGACAAAGTAAGGTTAAACCTAATCTCCTCCGCCAGGAACGTCATTTCATCTGGCTTAGCCTTTGGTTTCAGGGGACGCTTAGTAACCGAATCCACAAGCTCCATATCACTACTGCTGATTTTACCCCAACATAAGTGGTCATCCCCAAACGCTGACTGATCTATCAAATTGACAAACCAATCAGGACCGCCAGCCCCACCTGCCCAGCAAACCATGCCCCTCTCCATTATCTTCTTCTGGGGTGGATTAGGTTGCCTCGGGGTTGCTACGTAACACCCAGGGGACATGATCACCCCTTGTATTAAGAAGTTAGCCTCAGAGCGGTATACTCTGCACCCCATGCAGTGACCTTGATCCAACATAATGCTCACACACCTCCGCAGCTCTCGAATCGAAGCTGGTGCCAGTTCAGGCAGCAACTTTATCGGGATTTTGCCGATAGTACTGTCCATGGTGAGCGTCAGCGACTTCTCAAGGGGTGCCAGCTGCCACTCACGATTTGAATATACCACCCCGGAAGTCCAAGGGACATCAGGTCCTGTATGGCCCTTAGGACCCTCCTCAGGAGGAGGCTTCAGCTGGTTGTTTTTCAGCCAGCACTCTTGATACTGTGCACCACACTTGACTTTGTCACCGCAAAACACCCAGGTGTTACATATGGTGCTATTCTTGCCCTTTTCAAGGCCTCCACGCGCTATAGCTGCATTGTAAGCGTGGCATGCTGCACAACACTCTGCAGCAGAGCCTGCTGTGTTCTGAGAGCCCCATGCCACGACATCCCCCCAGAGATCTGTGTTAAGCTTGGGGTTGCACTGGCCCCCTGTAAGGTTGATCAGTCGCATGGCTGCTCTGTCAGGGTCTAAGCCAGGGCTTTGTGAGGGCTTGGGTATGTGCTGTTCTACCTGCTGGCTGCGCTGGGCTTTTATGGCTGCTTCAAGCTCTGTCGCTACTTGGGCAAAGACACGGCCCGTCGCAGCATCTGCCTGCACGAAAGCAAGAGCATGGATGGATTGCTGGGCTATCAATAACGAACCACCAGCGCTGTCGAGCTAAGATAGCTGAGGTTATCTTCATTAGAATGGCTTCAGACAGGACCTTTATTGCAAACAGGCTAAGCACTGCCGTGACATTTCTGTGGTAGCATCGATCTGGCCCACATATTTGCTACTTCATCCTTCTCTTGCAAGCCCCTCAAAGCAGATGAAAAGAATTTAGGGCTTGACAGCAGCACCAGGCCAGAAAAACTGCCAGCTAAAAGTCGACCAGGTTTCATTCCGCCCTCAATGATGCTGAAAATGGCTAAAAGAGAAAGCTTACAGTCGGAAACAGACGACCCAAACTGGCACTTGCCTACCTTGCTTTCCCATTCATGCATCAAGCCCTGTAGCTGATCCAGATCAGATATGAGAGGGGGTATGTACTCCTTGCTGTTGTCGCAGGAGGAACGTACATGCATAAAGATGTACGCAGCTGCCCCCAAAAGCATAAAAGCTTTTGCGATGTTGGAGACTGTCAGCCAATGACCTCCTCTGCCCTCTTGCACAGACAGGAACGGACTCGTAGGCCGGTGCTTGTACAACATTTCAATAGTCACCGTCTACTACAAGCCGGGTGGATGAAAAGTGAGATCCTGTAAGTGTTCCACAGGAATTGTAACAATGTGCTCCTGCCATCAATGGCTGCATGAAGCCGGCCTGCTATGCCGAGCAGGGGACTGGCTGCATGTGGCTCGACGTCACGTGGTCTTCAGCTCCAAGGGACAAGAGATCGCACAAGGCCAAATTTGGCTCTGGGTTTGTCGGCCACCATGAATATCTTGGCTCCCTTAGCTTGCTCTCAAATCAACGGCATCCTACTCTGCTATGTGTACTGCCAAAAGTGCAGTACCGAGGCCGTCGGGTCGATTCAGGCCATTTGTGCTTATGTAAGCGAACTATACGATTCGAAGACAAAATAAGGGGAGAGAAGCCGAGGAGGGGTAGGACACTGGTATCCCGGAGATGCCTATATATCTTTGCCCCTAGCGCATGCACAGGCCAAGATTGCGATCATTGGCAAAAATACGGAAACCCACAGCCTCGCCCAGACGCAGTGATAAGTACAGCAGACAATAGCAGGCGCTGCAACAAACAAGGCAGTTGATGAGGGTCCTGTGCCCACAGCGCAACCTGCAGACATCTATAGGGTCCAAGTCTTCCTCAGCTACTCAGCTTCACCCGGGCCAAAGTCTTCGCTGATGACTGATTTGTCGCTAAGACCAGCATATCGCACACTTG
The DNA here is from genome assembly GCA_963556185.1 of Pseudopediastrum boryanum. Classification (NCBI taxonomy): domain Eukaryota; kingdom Viridiplantae; phylum Chlorophyta; class Chlorophyceae; order Sphaeropleales; family Hydrodictyaceae; genus Pseudopediastrum; species Pseudopediastrum boryanum. Next base: position 1,471,172 of record OY744494.1, read on the forward strand.
AACATGTGCAGGCCTGCACAAATTGGCAACAAAAGCAAGCGGCACCTCGTGAGGTTGGAACATTGAGACCGCAGCGACTGCCACGTGTACAGTGCCCCTAGGAACCCTCCCATGTCGTCTCTGGTAGCAAAAACACGGGCATAACTATCAGGTAACGAGTATGCTATGTTTGACATGGCTGTCATTTTGATGTGGGGCAAAGGCATAAGCCAATTTGCAATAGCACCAAAGCAAAAGATTGGCACACCAAAAGTGATTAGCTAGGCTAGGCATGCCCTTGACACCTACTGCAAACATGTGCAACAGCCCGTCCCAGCATGTCCTGCACTGCGGCAGGTGGCCGCGTACGCCAATGCATGTGTGGGAGGCTGCTTCAACAGAAGACAAACGAATGAACAGCTGCTTGCTCCGTTGCAAACTTCTCAGCACCCCCCTACATGTCAGAGCCCAGCCAGCTGTTTCAAGCCCATGCAAGGACAGCTATGCAGATACTACCCAACATCAGGCTCCAGCATCTAATCCTTTACAAGCTATGGTAGGTTAACACAGCGAGTGATGTTCCATCGCAATACTCATTCAAACGCCAAGTGTGTGAGTTTCAACCTTAGTGACATTGAGCCACAGCCATAAATGCCACAAGGCTTACCTGGTAGCCGCATACATGACATTATCAGCAATATCTGCTGCTGTGAGTGGATCCAAGCCCTCATATACAGCGTCTGCTTTCTGCACATCTCCCTGGAAGCGCACTATGCTGAACTCCGTCTTCACAGCACCTACACACGATGGACACCACACATTGTGCCATGAGCTCTTTTCATAATACTGCGCAGTCTACATTGATCACGTCCCCTGATACTCGCATGTTTGCACCTTTTGAAGCAGCTGTCTTAGATCTGGTATGGGAAGGCTCTTTATGTGGTGCATACAGCCATTACAACACCATAAGGCACAGCTGTCTTGGAACCATAGACACACCCATTAATTTTCTACTCACACCGGAGCCAGCAGAACATGCCAGGATGGAGCAGCAAATGAGGCACAACAAATCTACCATCCACCTTGCAGTTACATGCAGACATGATTACAACGCCAAGCACATGAGTGCAACTTTCACATGTCATTGCAGAACCTCTAGCTAGCATCATGCTGCCCTCTCAGAACTGAGAGAGGAACACTAAGTGACAGGCTTGAGAAGCTTCTCTTTGTTGCAATCAGGCTTCAGCATGCGGGCTCAAAAGTGGGGAGCACAATGTGCCCATTGCCACTGGCTACCTCAGTCACTCCAATTGTCACTTTGAAATCTCTCTGATTAAGCCCCAGTAGTTGTTGCTTGCTCCAGCACATCAATACACTACTGGTTGAACTCTGTGCCTGATATCCAATGACTGCTTGCCAGCAGATGACTGCTTAGTCCACTTCATGCAACAGTCCGGGTGGCTGACCAAAGGATGCTTACCTGGGCTAATGGTGGTGACCCGGATCGGTGTACCGACAAGGTCATGTCGCGTGGAGATGGAGAAAGCATCCAGGGCATGCTTGGTGGCACAATACACTCCCCCACCTGCACAGTGAGCAAGGGTACTATCTTAGGTGGTGTATGCACTGGGCAGACTTGAGATTAGACCAGCCCAATTCCAGCACTGTGGAATATGTTTTACGAGCGAACACTGCAAAGCCGGCGGACCGTGCAGCACCTGCAAGACGACTCCTATGGGTTTCATTGTGTTCAGGTGAGCAAAGGTAACAATAGACGGAGACAGGCAGACCCTAGGCGGAACCTGCCGAGTATCCTCATTGGAATCATGTGATAGAGGGACAGCATCTCTGGAATCAGGGCGCATACCAGTGACTCCCCCTGGCAAGTGCACACCCACCAGGTAGGAGTGGTATAGCCATGCTTACTGCAAAACCTACAGCTTACCGCCATACGCCTCTTTAGCTGCAATGGACGACAAATTGATGATGTGGCCATGATTCCGTTGTAGCATGCCTTTGACAAACTCCCTTGTCAAAAGGATGACGCTGGTGACGTTTGTGTGAAGCATGTTGAGCAGATCCTGCAGAAGCAGAAGCGCTCAGGCCCTTTCAGACGTACTGATGCATCCTCATCTTGCGTGAACAGTAGGGCTGGCTGGTGTATGTACTGTTAACTGACAGGATGGGAGCCCTGGTCAGCATAAAGCCAACCTCGCAAGCACTCCCTCAGTTGCTACCCCACCCCTACTGACAGCAAGATCAGCAGCTTCAGCCATTGCCTCTGCTGAACGACTGGTAGTGATACTACATATGAAGGCCGTTTCCAATTATCTGAATGTACATGTGTGTCGCGCATGTATTGCTTTCCGCACCTGCCCCATGACAATGCATGACTGCTCCTGGAGCGTTGCCTTCTAGGGTAGCCTGTTGCAGAGAAGACAACTGGGTGTGTAAGGTCCTTCATTCACAACCTGCTTGTAATATAGAAGGTATAGCTAGCAGAATGATCTGCCAAGCACCTTCCACTTGCTATCTGACTTCTGCTAAACCTTGCTAAACAGTAGCAGTAGGAGATGCTCCAGCAGGTGCCAAGCCCAGACCACTAGCCTACCTACCTGTGTTACTGTCTCCGCAACCGTCGGAACCCCAACCACAAATCCTGCATTGTTGACTAATATGTCTACCTGCAAGTCAGAAGCAAGCTTTGAGATCTCAACTTTCAAACAAGTAGTCAGAATGCTGCGGGAAGGAGGGTAGCACATGCTGCAGAAGGTACAACAGAAGCATGCTCTGCAAACGCTTGTGCAGAAAGACGGCGAGATATTGCACCAGCTGTCAGAATGCTGGTACAAAAGGTGGTATCAGAGTAGCAAAAAGTTCCAGCAGGGCATGCTTCCTCACATACAATGCAGGGCTTTTGCTGCTTCCCAGGTGTAGGCAGCACACCTAGGTGTAGAAGCACCTGCTGCTTCCTAGGTGCTTAAAGTATCTACATGCTCCATATGACATGAAGCATAGTCAAGGGATGACAATGCCATAGGTTGGTTTTTGCTGGAGGTTGCAGAAAGTGGTGGGAGCAGCAGGCATCGCAGATAGGCATGCCCACCTTGGCAAATTCCTCTGGAAGCTCTGATTGAAAGGCTTCAACTGCTTGTATATCGGTCAGATCAATCTGTTTAATGAAGATGGGCACCTGCATTGCAACAAGCCAAATGCTTTGCCATGTGAACACATCTGGTCTATCTGAGTCTTCAGCACCAGCACTTAGAGACCGTGTAATGGACAGATCGACCAGCAATTACAGCCTGCTGCTCATTAGACGCACAGTGACTGCAATCATTGCATGTAATGAGTCCAAAAGTCCAAACCACAGGACGAATTGGGCCAACTAGTAACGCTTTCCACCTGCAGAAGTAGAGACAAGGCAGGGGCAGTGTGCAGCTGCTGTCATCTCCACCTCCTGCACCTGCTGCTTGCTGTGCTGCAGCGGGCAGGCATTTAGGGCTAGCTCCCATTTGGCTAACCCCTCCAGGGCTGGTAACACACCTTGTATTCTTCTTCTAACTTTGCTTTTATCGACTCCAGCCGGTCCAGACGCCTGGCGACTAAAACTAGGGCGCATCCAGCCTCTGCAAACCTCCAAGCACAGGCTTCCCCAATACCAGCGCTGGCCCCTGAAGACCAGGAGCATTTGTGTCAGGCAAAGGTGGACATGACCCTGGATAGCCGTCCTCAAGTCACCCCATGGCAGAAGTGAATCGAACCCATAGAGCACATGCCTAATGCTTGGGGCAGAGCTACAAAGCCCTGGACAGTGCCCAATTGGACAACCAAGGGGGATATTGAGAAATTAGGTAAGGGTTGAGTAACTGAGTCACATGCCGTGGATGCTTAAGAGCTCGCTCCCTGACAAAAAGTGACCCTGGTAAACAGCAAATACCAATGTACCTGTGATCAGGACAGTTTGGCCTCTCAAATCCAGGGTCTGGTACAGTTTGGACATCGTGAAGGGATCCAAGCCAGCTATGCCTCAGCTGCACACCTGCTGAACTTGAAAGCATTGAGCGGCGTATACACTCGACCAACTGACAGAATTTTGGCAGTATATGCTGGACCTTCTGCTGCTGTTGTGTGATTGAAATGATTAGTGACTTGGACCCTGATTCGCTAGACCCTAGACAGGAGTTGGCACCAACCGACGTCTGTTGCTGCGACGACCTCGACAAACACTGTTCAATTGAAGCTGTAAGCTGGAAGGTAGGTCCTCACATGGGCCGTCCTGGTCAAAGGCCTGCAGGTGCATTTTTTAACCGCAGGACCGATTCCTCTGCCAAGAGTTGTTCTGTTGACGTGCTGTCCCTAGCCGACATCCTGTGCACCCTGAGTTACAGCTTGTATAGTTGGCGGCTATCTATATACATATATGCGAAGCATGCAACGTGTCAAGTGACACCAACCGCACTTTCTGATCGATGCAGCGTCCTCCCGGACCCCCAGTGCCAGGTGTGCGAGATGAGTAGTACACACGAGAGCCTAGCAGTGCCTTTAGGTTGGACCATCACTTAGCTTTATGGAATCAGCTTCTAGCTATGCACCTCGAGCCGGGAAGTGCCAAGCAACTTCTTGGAGCAAGGGAGAACTGGCCACGAATGAACCTTGCAATAAGTCAGGCAATCCACCTTTTGTCACACCCCACGTGAGGAGCTGAGATTGGAATGTTCCATGGTGTTGACAGGGGCGCCATATGGCGGACCTCTTCCTCCAGGAGCGCCTGGAGGCCAGTATGGGGGCCCTCCCTTCCCAGCAATGGCAAATGGGCCACCCAGTGGCGGGATGCCACGGCCTCTAGGCCCAGGACCAGTATCAGGGCCCATGGCAGGCTCTTATGCCCCTGCACAGGCAGCAGCAGGCATGCAGCAAATGTCTCTAGGACCGCAAGGGGTGAGCAATTGCAGCGCATGCAAAGTGTTAGGGCTTGCCAGCCATTATGCAGGCAGATGGAGCACACTGTATCAGGATGGCTGCTTGGAGCACGGCAAGTTGGCTGGGAGAAGCGGTGGCCATATGCAGGTGCAGCTGCAAGTTCAGACTCGCTTGACAGATAGCAGCTAGCAGCATGCATAGGGTTGAGTTTCAGTAGGACAGCAATGCTTTGGCTGCGCCTGCATGTCAGAGTCTGAGGCCAGCAGTTTTGGATGCTGGAAGGCACCCATTCCCTCAGGCATAGGGGTCTCATAGCTGCTGCACGGCCTGCTCAAACCTTGGGGATGGTTGAGACTCAGCTGTATGCTTATAGTATCTGCCAGTAGTAAGTTGCAGTTAGGCTGGGCAGTAAGTTGCAGTTATGCTGAAGCGTGCACGTCTCCTGTCGCAGATTAGTTGGCTGGCATGGTTGAACACATGCCACACGCCAAAGCAAGCATGCAAAACCGAGCACTTTAGACCGTATCGTGGTATCTGGTGTCAGCTGTCTGACTCTGATATTGGGTGTGTTCCTGTGCTGTTGTAGCCTGGCTTCCCTCCAGGTGGCCCCAGGCCAATGGGGATGCCTCCTGGTGGTGGCATGCCTGGGGCACCTAGACCAGGTGGCACTCCTCCAAGCTCCACATCCTATGGAGCAGCCCCTCTAGGGGGAGGGTTCCCTTCAGCAGCTGCAGCAGGTCCCGCAGGCCCTCACCCCTCCTTCCCAGGTGCTGCCATGCCACGCCCCTCAGGGCCCCCATCTACAGGTGCTCCAGGCATGCGACCTGCACTAGGGGGACCAATGGGAGGACCAATGGGGGGACCAATGGGGGGACAGATGGGTGCAGGTTCCATGGGCCCTCCTTCAGGGAGTTACCAAGTCCCTGGCTCCATGCCTATGGGGCCCCCAGGCAGCATGGGTCCTGGGATGCCACGGCCTTTTGGACCCCCCATGGCAAATGGGGGACCACCTCCTGGGCCTATGGGGGGCCCGCCTATGCCTGGTGGTGTTCCTCCTGGACCCCGGCCCCCTATGCCAGGGTTTATGCCTTCCGGACCACCAGGCATGGCTCGGCCAATGGGAGCAGCACCACTAGGGGGTCCCCCTAACCCGTATGGGGCCCCCATGCCCTCAGGGCCTCCCAGCAGCAGCAGCATGCCCATGGGGGGCGGTCCTATGGGGGGCCCACCTCCCTTCCCAGGGCCCCCACCTAGCGGTGCAATGATGCCTCCAGGCAGCGCTCCCATGCCTACCCGGCAAGCAACAGCAGCAAGGATTGACCCAGCACAGATCCCGCGGCCAGTAGCCGGACAGCAGGAGGTTGCAACGTTTGAGACGCGGCTTGGAGGGCAGCATGCACCACCACCACCTAGCACCAGCCACTACATTGTGCGTGACAGAGGCAATGCCAGCCCACGGTTGATGCGCTGCAGCTTGAATGCAGTGCCAGCAACGTTGGACTTGCTGAACCAGAGCGGCATGCCCTTGGGGGTGGTGGTGCAGCCACTTGCGCTGCCAGACCCTCAGGATGATCCAGTCATGGTGAGTGTAGGTGGTGGGGAGTGTCAGCAGGGGGTTGCACCTGCAGATCAATGCTCTAGACCATAAAGTGGTTAAAAGCAAATGCATGCTGGGTTTTGGGGCTAAATGAGCTTATTGGTTGGCCGTGGCTCGGAACACATGTACTAGCAGTGGTTGAAACCCGTCAACAAGCAATATGGCAGGTTCTGCTATTGCTAATATTTCCGGCTATTTCCAAATCGCTGCCATCTATGTGCTTTGCTATGCTATAACGTTTCTGTCTGCTACCGTTTAGACCCATTTGCTGCACTCATCTAGCTGTGTGTAGACTGTCTTTGCTGCTGTGCTGCTTTTAGGTCCCAATGTAAAGATTACAATTTATCGAGTGTCTTGGAACTTGCAGGCTGCTCCTCCTCTGGTCCTACTTACCCCTGTGTGCTGGCTGCGCGCTATGCCAGCAGCATGATGAAACGTCGGATGAAACCAACTGTATGTTTCCTGTGGTGTCACGCAGGTGGTTGACCTTGGTGAGCTGGGCCCAGTGCGCTGCCAGCGCTGCAAGGCTTACATGAACTGCTTCATGCGCTGGGTGGACAGTGGCAAGGCCTTTGTGTGCAACTTCTGTGGCTGCAGCAACCCCTGCCCAGAACCCTATTTCAACTACTTGGGACCAGATGGGCGGAGACGGGATGCATATGAGAGGGCAGAGCTAAATGCGGGGACCTATGAGGTAAGGAGGGAGGAAAAGGGTGTGTCATGAGGAGTACTGCATTGCAGTGTGAAGGTCTGCATGCCAACGAGCGCATGTTGTGCGACTGCTGCTTCTTTGTAGCTGATGAAGAGCAGGGCTGATGAGTACACAGTTGGCAAAGCAGCAAGGATGTACAGCAGCTTGCAGACAGATGGTGAGCAGCAGTACGGGCATCAGGGTCTTTTCCTGATTGCCAGTTGCTGTAGCACACATGCACAGCCGTCGATCTTTGTCACTTTTCTCATATCTGCTGTGCTTGTGACATACAGCCACTTACTGTATGTCGCTACTGTGAGCGTGTGCTGACGATGCTTGCTCAACTTGCAATGGTTTGTGCAGATTGTTGCTACCAAGGAGTACATGGTGCGGTCCCCACAGCCAGTGATCCATGTCTTCCTGATAGATGTGGGCCACACAGCTGTTGTTACAGGCGCCACTGCAGCAGCATGCCAATGCATAGAGCAGGTCTTGGATGCTATACAAGGTATGATGGGAATGGCACATGGCGCAGCTGCAGTGTCAGGGCATGTTGGAAGGAGTTGCCAGTACTTGAAATGGAGTTTGCCAAGTTGATATGTACATGTGGATGGGAGTTCTTTTTCCATGGCAGCGTTTTACTGCACTCTGTGATGAACACTTTGCTGTGGGAGATTGCTGTGCAAATAGAGCTGGGCACTGTGCTGCTGCTCCTGCTGCTGCTATGAGGTCCTTGATTGACGCGGGTGCATTAGCTTGCAGTACTATATCTTGCATTGCCGCTGATCATTGTCAGCCTGGACTGTCTTTCCCATCTCCACAGAGTATAAGATGCACTGACTGATAAGATGCACTGACTGCCTCGGTTTTGCTTTTCAAAGGTGGCGACAATGCATTGGTGGGCATCGTCACGTTTGACAGCGCAGTGCACTTCTACCATGTCAGTGCGGGGCAGGCACAGGCACGCATGATGGTGATGGCAGACACGCAGGAGCCTTATGCACCCATGTCCAGTGCACTGCTGGCCAAGGCATCAGAATGCAGGGAGCAGCTGACAGAGCTGCTGGATGCCATCCCCAACATGTTTGGCGGGGCTCAGGGGGTGGAGTCCTGTGGAGCTGCAGCTATAGAGGTAACTGAGATCTTGCAGGCGGTGATGGTTGGCATGAGTCATTGATGCAACTACTGGTTTGTGTTTTGTGGTTGCATTGGAAAACGGTTACAAAGATGGCAAAAACTCTTGTTAAGAGGTTACATGTTTTGTCAGCTTGATTTCAGATAGCAAAGCTGCTGGAACTGAGCTTCCTGGTTCTCATGTCTCGTGTTTGTGCCTGATGCTGAGGAAAGCATATAGTATGAAGGGACCAACGATGGTATGTTTGCCTGATGGAGGCATCTGGGGAGTGATGTGTGTAGCAGCCGCTGCGCTGAGAGGGGTAACAACTTGTGACATCCCCAGCAAGTCCCCAAGTCCCCAATACCTTCCAAGACTCTCTGCCTTTGCAATGAGCAACTTCTGGCACACTTGGCTGTGATATTTCCTCTGCTGACTTGTTGCATGCCCGTGCTCTCTCCTGTTCTGCGTTCTGTTCATCCGAAATAGGCATGTGTGGAGCTGCTTCGCCATACGGGCGGCAAGGTCCATGCATTCCTGACCAGCCTGCCTAACTCTGGGGTGAGGGCTCTCAAGCAGCGGGATAGCAGCTCAGCACTGTCAGAAAAGGACAAGCAGATGTCGCTGCTGCCCCAGGACAACACATATCAGACGACGGCATCCTTTGCAGCAGACTTTAATGTAAGTGAATGAGCTTTTGGTGGTGTCTTCTGGGATTTGTTGTTTTCATACTGATCGATCTGGACGGTAATTGGGCTTGTATCATTTGTCATCACCTAGCATTTGCACCAAACCCAATGATTGCATCTTATGTTGAATTCCTCCTTTGTGAAGACCCCCCTGCAAGCTTGAGTGAAAATCGCGAACACCCCCGGAGGGCCTCAGAAAATGTGCTATTATACTGCGTTTCTGGCCAACAACGATTGCAAATGGGCTAAAACGAACTGAACAGCCCCATGAACTGTCGTCAAACTTCAGGATTTGAGGAATTTTCATTCGTTTTGGATCTAAAATGATCTAAAGTTCGAGAATTTTCATATTTTGCGCAAAATCTTCAAAGAAACGAGGTCAGATACGATCACTGACCTAACCCATGATAGTAGGTGCAGTCATGGCTGTGATGATTCTGTACTCATGCTTTCTTCATGATCACTGGGTGGCAGCTCATCCAAAGATGTCTTGTTTGTCTGAGGCCACACACGTGACATATGACACCAAGGCCTCATGTTGTGCCCTCATTCGCATGGTTTGCAGGTGTGCATTGACCTATTCCTCATGAGTCAGGGCTACATGGACATTGCTACCTTGGGCAGCCTCCCCATGATGACAGGCGGCACGATTTACCACTACCAGCCTTTCAACCCTGTTATGGACCAGGATCAGCTGCTGAACGACCTCAAGTGGAATATCAGCCGGCCGCAGGTGAGAACATGCAAAGCCCTTGATTGCACCATAAGGAGTCTTTTGCTGCACAATGACATGCTATACCAGTATGCTCATCAAAACCAGCCATGGCGCTCGTGAGCATTGAATGCCCTTCACTTCGTCAAACATGCTGCTGTGGCGGCTCACAAGTACCATTTTCAATCTGTTTTCGTTCATTGTGCAGTCCCATGGCCCGTCTGTGTGCTATGGCTAGGCCTGTCTGCGACAGTGGCCTTTTCCTGTCTTAACATGGGTTGCCTGCTGCTTTTTTAGGGCTTTGAGGCCATCATGCGTGTGCGTGTCAGTGGTGGGTTGGATGTGGAGACGTACCTGGGAGCCTTCTACAAGCCGCCCAATAGCCCAACAGACATCTACCTGTCTGCTCTGGACTGTGACAAGGCTGTGCTGGCTAAACTAACTATCAATGTAAGTGAGGAATGAACTGAGCGTGCACCAGTTGGGTGCATAAAGCAGGCTTCTGGGACTACATCCTTCTTCCTGAAGGTTATTTTTTTAACATGAGCAGATGGAGGTGCCTGTAACGGCCTTTGGTTGAAGCTGCTCGTTTTTTTGGCACGAGTGCAGGATTCTCTGCTCAGAATATGTCTCCTGCAACAAGTGATCTTCTAAGCTGAAACCAGTGTATGTTCTGAGCTTGTGGAGAAGGTGAACCAAAAGGATCCGAATGATTGTAGCTGCCTCTATTGCCTGCCGTTGCCTGTTAGTGATGGGATGAGCAAGTCGTAAAACACAAAGGACACCTCTCATTTTTGTGGCGTGCAGGAGAAGCTGACCCCTGGCAGTGAGGTATACCTGCAAAGTGCCCTGCTGTACACGACAACGGATGGTGCCCGCCGCATTCGCATCAGCACCATCGGACTGCCGGTTACAGACCAAATGGGGGCTGTGTTCAAGGGAGCAGATCTGGACTCTCAGCTCACAATGCTGACCAGGAATGTGGCTGCTTCTCTACCGGGCAATACATATGGCACAGGTAAAGACAGGGCGTGCAAGCAAAGCAATTGCTGAAGGGCTGTGCTGCATAACAAGGTGGTCATGATCTTGACTAATGAGGGATTCTTGGTGTACATGGCATTCGAATGCTGATTTGTGGGTGGTCGTGATGTCTCCTCCTTGGGCTGTAAGTCCGTGAGCATATGGGAACTTGTCATCCTGTTGGGGCATGGGGTGTTAGCTCACTGGAAAGTACAAGAAGGAAGTATAGACTAGTACTGTGCTGCATCTGATTTGTTCAAGCACGGAGCTTCTTAGAGGTCGGGTACAGATAAGAAGTGCAGGGGAGAGTGTAATTTGTGCTCCTTTCCTCTGAAGTAACGAGCAAATAGGGTTCTGCGCGCTCCACTCTCTCAGGATGACAGCACCAATTTGTATGGCCCCGTTAAGTGTGGGTGTGTCTAGTATAGTTTTGCGTCCTGTGATACATGACTTAAATTTTTCAGGGAAGACATGTTTTTTTGTGAGTGACTGGGACTTTGGAAAGTTTATCTGGAGGTTGGTACAGATAATCAAAGCAGGTCATACCAGTTGGGGTGCCCTCGATCTCATCTGATGATATGTTTTGTCTTGTTGCTCTTCCTTTCGCCCAGGCAAGGACCTTATCCAGAGCAGATGCACAGCTGTCCTGGCTTCCTATCGTAAGCACTGTGCAACAAGCAGCAGCGCAGTCCAGCTCATCCTGCCAGAGGCTCTGAAGCTACTGCCGCTGTATGCACTGGCGCTCCTCAAAGCTGCTGGCCTGCGCCCCGACGTCCGCAATGATGAGCGCTGCTGGTGGCTGTGCAACATCCTGTGCGCAAGCCCCCCTCGCATCATGGGCGCTTTGCATCCCCGCATGTTCCCACTCCACCGTGTCCTGGCCAATGACAGCTTGCCGCCGGAGCCGCTGCTTCCGGAGCCGCTGGTACTCAGCAGTGAGATGCTGGAGCCAGGCGGCGTTGTCCTACTGGACAACGGCAGCGACATAATCATATATTTTGATCCTGAGGTGGCACCTCAGCTGGTGCAGGAGCTGCTAGGTTTGTCGGGGCCGGAGGAGCTTGCAAGGGCACAGGGGCCATTGACACTAGCACGGAGGGAAGGAGGCCCGGGTAAGATGCTGGGTGAGCTGCTGACGAGGTTGCGGTTGGATCGGTGTGCGTACATGCGGCTGCGGTTGACAAAGAAGGGGGATCCGTTGTACCCGCTGTTCCTGCACATGCTGGTGGAGGACAGGAGCACAGGTGGGATGAGTTATGTGGAGTGGCTATGCCATATTCACAGGCAGATTCAGGATAAGATGAGCTGATGCTGTGTCTGTGTGGCCGTGAGTGCTGGGTAGTAATGACCCAGGTGCGGGATTGGTTGGCGGTGCATTCAAGCAGGTGGGAGCGGGTTGGTGACGCAGGGGGTCTACGCAAGGTAACCTGCGTAGGTTGTGCATCTCTTGGGGAGTTATGGTGAGGCAGAATGGGGTACAATGGGTTTGCAGCAGTATCAGCGGTGGTAGTCCTTTCTCGATGCTGCCTAACTTGCCGTTTTCTCCGGATGGCAGCAGTGATGAGTGGCATCAGGATGGAGTGCGAGTTCATGCAGCAGGTATGTGGCGTGATGCAAGCATAGTTCTTTCACTTTTTGTTGTGTCTAACGTGCAATCTGACCAGAGTGGCAGCCATGTCCACAGCCGATTTCTGCTAGGTGCAAGTCGTATATTAGGTTGATGCGTTGGTCATGGTTTGAGGGATTTCTGAGGGGGATGCCAGAGGGGCAAGTAGGTACTGGTGGGCACCTTGCAATCTCTGTACGTACTGATGGGTTTCGGGTCTTACTGGCAGGTCTATAGTGCCTTTATTTCAACCTAGGCACATTATCTATGGAGCAGTGATTGGTGTGCGCTGAGCGCGACTGCTCTGTTCCCCTCGATCGCACATGCACGGACGAAGTGTCGACCTGCTGTGCATCGTCGACATCTTCGAGAATTCTTACCAAGGGTTCCAGAGTACAGTGTCAACACTCGCGACCTGTCGACAATCGGGTTGGCTTATCCGTTGAGTGTGGATTTGGCGGATGCGGCTGCGGATTGCGCTGAATGCGAATTGCCGGAACGGATCTGTGCACCCAGGGGCATATTTCGGATGAAACTTATGTTTTACATGTACTTGGCAACACACTACGAACATGTGGTGTGACGGCCTGGCAACCGTATACTGGTGTGCCATCGTAGTAACTGAATTGTTGTAAAAAGAGACCACTGCACAGCCCTTTGGGCCGTGCATCACCCAAGCATGACATACAAACAAAACAAACAAAAATTGAAGGTGCGGGCACACTATAACATAACATACCAATTACCAATTACCAAATGGCCCCGTCAAAGCGGGGCGCCGGTGGGGGCAGCGCCACCCACAAGGAGCCAACTTAGGCTCCAACGGCATACTCAATTTCCTGTCCAAGCTCAAACAATGGCTGCCACCAGCCCACCCTAAATCCCTTGCTAGCCAATGTATGTCAGGCCAGCCCATTTCGACTTGCCATGCGCTGACCAGTTGACCCAGTCAACAGCAAGCCAAACAGTTTTATGCCTTGCTCAGGGCCATAACAAACATTCAAGCATGACTCCAACCAGTACTGAGAAAGTTTGTTAAGAGCCGAGACCACTGTACAGCCCTCTGGGCCGTGCAGCACCCAAGCATGACTCCGCGGCCAGTTTAATACTGGGGTGGGGTTTCGAGAGTACGTACTCGGAGTCTGCCAGTAACTTCATCAAATACGGTTCTCTTGGTATTAACTGCCATGTAGCCCACCAGAAAACCAATGAGCCATGGCCATGGTTTTTATAGTTGTGCAGCCACACTGACATAGCAAGGCCACCATATCTTACTCCATTACACCACCTCGTGCCGCAGACGAGGGGCACTGAAACACCAACCACACATAGCTACTGGTACTAAAATGACTTTCATGCGCACACCAGGTCCATGTAAAGCAGATGCGGAAGAGTGTACTCCAGGTATAGCACTTGTGTACCTATGCCATGCAGTCGGATACTACCCATCAAATGGAGTTGTACCTAAACACTTACGAACCCCAAAAGATGGCCACCACCAAGAGCCTGTTCAGGCATCTGGGAGCATCATAAGCAATTGCACAAAATACGAAAACATGCACGGTAGTATCATTCTGCTTGACAGTGATCTGCCTATCTTCCTTTACTTGACGAACGGAGCTCCCTTCCCCAAGACCACAGCAAATTGTCACGTGCCCCAGCAACGAGACCAGCATAATATATCCCACCTGCAAGTAACAACTGCTCAAGCCACTTTGGACCTGTACTAAATGGTCAGGTGCAGTAACCTGCTCATTTCTGCTCAGCAAGTACCACATCAATCAATACAGCCAAGTGCGCTGGGTGCAAAGCGGGCCTCAAAAGGGACATGGAAAAAAGGTATCTACGGCAACAGAACAGCACCACAGTGCACACAACAGTGATTACTTCAGCAACCCATCACGATATGTTTGATCCATCTAGGGGCACTTTGCAGAAAGAGTTGAGCTGTAAATCCACGGCAATGAACACTCAACTGCCTCGAATTGTCCTCCCAGCATCCACATCCGGCCAAGAACTATGCAGCAAACCCCCAGCTGCTGTGTTTGTCATTGCAAATTCTGAAATGCAGGCTGCGAACAAACAGTATGGCATCACAGCAGAACCCCCCTTGTTGCAATCATTAGCGAAGTGGTAGCAGCTCAGTGATCTTCCTCCTAGCATGCCTTCTGCTCTGCATGTAGCCTCTGTCAGGTATTGATATGTATCTATACAGCCAACCTGTGCCAGTTGATATCATGTATGCTCCCACTTTCCTGTAACAACCTAATCAGATGGCAAATTATGTTACCAGGTGATGTCATGTCATGCCCTGGTAATATCGCATTGCAAATTCCACCGCTGAGAATCCACCTGAGACAGAGATATGAGTTTCCCAACATTTACACTTGGCTAGTCCTGACAACTTCACTTCTTGTTATCTGTCAAATTGAGTTTCCGCCAAAAGGAATCCTCAGGATGTGCAATAAAAAACAGAGTCCAAATTTCGAAATCCACTGGCCCACTTCATCCAAGAAACGAAGCTAGATATGGCCACATTTACCAAGCCTCTGCCCACCTGTCTTACGCTGTGATTAATCTGCTAATACTGGTGCAGCCTGGATCATTACCGCAAGAACCTCACTATCTGCCAAACAAACCTAGACATTATGCGCAAACAGCGCTCATTTGCCAGCCATGCGGCACAGCAGTCACAGCACCAGCACCGCAAGACATACAAAGAAAAAGAAGACACTACGCCAAGCTGGTTGGGCGACTGCAGGGGGCAAAACCACCGCTGCATTCCCAGCCCGCGTATTCAGAGGAGAGGCAATGACGCTAGGATGCCTAGCCTCGTCCCCACATGACATTCACAATATGCGCCTCTTGCAGCAACAAATGATATACAAAGGGACCCTCGCAGCGCTGCATATTATCCAAGTCTGCACCTCATGTAACAGTCGTTGCATGCTGCTAGTGTGGTGGAGCAAAAGGACTAACAAGTACCCCATGGTTTGGGATTCCATGGAAACCTCGTCTGCAGCTGTCCTTGTGGGTTCAAAACCACAACAAATCCAATGATACGCAGACTCACATCGCTGCTACTTTGCTGTTGGCTTACACAGCAGCACACCAGCGGTAAAGGTTGGCAGAAGAGTAGCCACCCTGCACCAAAAAAAGTCACCATCTCTCCTTCATCAACCTTTGTTGTTGACAGAAAACCTTGCGAATAAAAGACAATGACACGGGCAAACAACTTGCCTGCACCTATCCAGCAGCAGCAAGGCTGCTATAAGACGAGTATGCAAACAGTGCGGGAGCTGTCCCAGGTCTGTCCAAGGGCCTGCCTGCCCCTAAGAGTGCACAAAAGGCAGCCCTAAAAACCTCAATATGGACTGGCAAGTAGTCAATACCACTGCGTGACGAAGTTGGCACACAAAGCATTCCTAGGTTGAATATATTTTCATCACATGCACAACGCGCACGTCTCTACTCCTGAAAGAGAAGTACAGTATGTCCCCCCGCACCCAAACAAAGCAGTCCCAAGAATGATTGTTTTGCAGGGCATACCTTTTACTCTTGGGTGCAGCAGATGCGGAGCCAAGCCAGCAAGAGATATCAAGCACTGACGAGTAATCAATCCCTGAACAGGCACTGGACCAACACATAAAGATGAGCTGGCCGCCAGATCAACAAAGCTGGCCACAACCAAGCACGATCGCTCAACCAGCTCTGCACACAGGAAGCAGGTACATGTAGCAATACACCTTGACCCACCGACCCAGTCTTTTGATTGCCCACTGGTCCTGCTGATACGCTACTTGCCAGATGACCGCCTCCAAAAGGCACGTTGCATAAACATTGATACTTCTGGGATACAATCTTGCAGTCTTGGCATCAAAACACAGCCAACAGCGAAATTCAAGACCCCAGAGCCACCTCCTACTTGAAACCAGAAAGTCCCATTAATTCATCTCGGTTTTGCTCTGCTGCCATTTATCACCAATGCGGTACGAAGACGCAACAGCATCATCAAAAATGAATCAGAACCAAGCCAGTTAACCCCCCTAATGAGGCCCAACACAGTAGGTACATAGTTACATCTACGCACACACCATTTGTGGCGTACAATCAGGGAAGTAGGCCTACTCAGTGAGGACCACCTACCCCTGAGTCTGACTCAACCCAAACACAGTACACCCTGTCGAACGCTGACATCACAGAAAACAACACAAAGGCCATACCGTGCATCCCCACCAAGTACTGTCTGATAGGTACTGCAAGCTTGCTCTTAAACCAAGTGAAGCAGCCCGAAACACCCTGAAATAGCACCTCGTCCTGCATGCCCCTATCAGCCTTCCCCAACCCATTCAAATTGAACCTGAAGCCATGCATCTGCATATGTAACAACTTCCTTGCTTTATACATTGGGTCCCGATTGTTTGGGACCTGGATTGCGTTCTGCACTGTGATGCTTGCTTTTAAACATACAAACCCTGCAAATCCATTAGCACCATTCAACCGGGTAATAAGCCCGGCACAAAGTAATCCAGGCAAAGCACAAGAGCTACAAAGCTTAAGAAGGTGCGTCACACGCAGACACTAAGCCTCAGGGTCCAACCTTGCTGCTGGCTGGGCCAGCCAGCAAGAGAATGAAGTGTCTTCACAAGCCCCCCCCCCCCATACATTCCAGAAGGAATATACAATAATTCAAGGGTGATTTCGCCACTCGGTAGAGCCAGGTGAGCCTGTCGCCTACATCAAGGTAAAACCTATTCCTGTTCTGAAGTGCCAAGCACACTGACTGTCTCAACAACTGTCCGTTCCTTCAACAATATCAGAGCCCATCCCAACTTTGGGCGACCTTTCACACTAGGAAAGCAGGCCACATGTGCCATGATCAAGCAGGCAGCACCCTAAAACCCCCTGTCCCATTGCAGCAACATGTGGAATGCCATACCTAAGAAAGCCATCCTTTTAAATCGCTCTATCTCCCTATGTTCTTCTTCTGTAAAGAGCGCCGGCTGGGCAAGCAGCTGAATGCCTCGCTGCAGCTCCTGCTCGCAAGGCAGGAGCACACCCCACCACCACCACCCGTGGTAACAGCCAACCAAGAGGCCCCTGGTCGGTACCACATCCCACAGGATACCCTTGCAGACAATCACTTCAGCGCACCAGCTACCCTTAACACATACACTTGAGCAGCCACCCATAGTTGATCGATGTCTGGTTGAAAGCAGTGCCAGGAAACAACAAAGTAAACACAAAGGTGTATTCCCTGACTGTCAAACAGGGCATGCTGCAAAAGCTTCTAAGCACGTATTCCTGCTGCACAAACCTATCGCAGACACCCAGTTGGACAACACACAGGGACTCAACAAGTCTGCGCTGATATACACAATAGGAGATGAATGCATCGAAAGCTGAAAGCTTTGCAGCAGCCACAAACTCCCAATGTCATTGCTGCTCTTACAGCCCCAAGAAGTTGGACTAGCTCTGGTTAACAACCCTAAACAATTCTGCAGTTTGCACGGCACAGAGCAACCCTTTGCATTGCAAAGTTGGAAGCTGGCAATCAAAGTCAAGCCAGTACCAGTACAATTGACACCGGTCTCAAGTAGGTATTGAAGTGAATTGTATACCTAGTTAGAGACCCTGGTACGAAAAGCTCCAACTAGACTGCAACCACTTTGACGGCCATACAGCATACACAATCCTAGCAGGCATCATTGATGTGCTAACCGACATCTGCTGTTACAAAGCTCTCTCATTCGCAAGCAACCTGGGATTGAGGTTCCAACTGTCGGCTCAGCCTAAGAGCTGCTCTGTAGGGGCTGTGTAAGTGCTACATGCGAAATCTTCACCACCTTTGCCATCAACATCATTCAACTTGTGTACCTTGATTTTCCTGCCATGCATGTGGTACATTCCCACCCAACTTAAACGCACCACATAGTCCTGCACCTCCATCCTAGACCTCTAAGACATCAGCATAACAATACATCAATTTTGTGAGTAGCACATCAACAGCAACAACTACACCCTTCTTCAGTGTGACTGTCAGCACACGTACATCAGCAAAAATGAGTTACACTATACTTCACATAGAACGACACCACAACCCACAGGATGCCTTGCTGCAGTCCCCCCACCCCCAAGATCACTATCCAGCCTCTGAGCCACAGAGACCATCCACGCTCCACCTTTTGTGAGAGCATCAGGATTCCAAGGCAATGCAAAAGACAGATCAGTGCACACCTTCAAGCCATGCAGCCCCCGTCACATGACTCCAGCCACTCAATTATTGCGTGGAGCACCGAAATCAAGATATGAAGGGTACATTAAGAGCAATGGAAACCAGGCCAACCAAAGTCCTAGCCTTGCTTCTTTCTACTTCCTTGCTTGTATGCCACAAATGGTGCGTTCAGAGGTAACCACGTAAGCAGGGTTGCTTCCTTGCCCACACCAAACCATGGGATCACTTCCATCACAACAGCCGCCTCCCCATGGCCTCCTCCAAATGCTGCAAGTTCCCTGCAGAGCCATAATGATACGCCGCTGCCGCCGCAGCAGCCTCATACCCCTGCAGTAAACCCTGCCCACCAGGAGATGCACTGTTGAACCCCATGTTATACCCCCCATAAGCCCCGAATACCCCACTCAGCGTCCCAGGCGCACTCCCGGCACCATGATTTGTAACCCCTGCCTGGCCTAACCCTCCTTGCAGACCACCTAGGGAGCCCATGAGCAGAGGCGAGCCCCCAGCTACTGCTGCTGCTAGATCGAACCCATGCCCTTGACTATTATCAAGGTGGCCAGAGGAAAACAGCGATTGCCCCGAGCCAGCGATATTCAATGGGGTACTGCCGGTGCCGGTGCTACAAAGTGGGAGCCCCAGACCAGCAAGGTTGCCACTGCTGCTGCTGCCGCTTGTGCTCCCGAGTAAACCAGGGCAGCTCCCAGCAAGACCTGATAGATACGCTGCCTGCTGCTGTTGCTGCTGGAGCTGGTGCTGCTGGTAGTGCCCATTCAAATGACCATTACTGTTGCTCGCTTGCTGCAACTGCGCCGGTGAGCATGCTCTGGACCCAGCCATCGCAGCTAAGTTGCTGCTACTGCTCGCGCCCAGGGTAGTGCTGCTGCTGCCATTACTGCTGCCGCTGCTGCTCCCCATGCTGCAGCTACTGCCAGCAACAGCAGCAGCACCAGCGTGAGGTGCTCCCTTCTCCTCTGTAGCTAAAGCATCTTCCAGTTGTTGCACCACATCGGAGAAAGATCCCTGGCTTGCATGGGCTATGCCAGTCATTTGGGCTAATGCGGAAGGCCAGAAGGGGCTCTGGCATGCCCTCTTACGTAGTAGGTACACCACGGCAGAGGCTAGCAGAGATGGGGCCTGGACAGCCAGAGAGCCCGTGCTGCAAGCTAAGACATGGACCAGGAATTGCAGGTCCTGCAACAAGGAAAGGAGCAAATGGACTTATTAAGATACAATCAAGCTGAGCTCCTCCTTTGCTCACAAGTAGTGCACCGTCGACAAGAAGCAAGCAGGGTGGGGAAACAATAATGCAATCAAGCATGATTCGTAAGCAACCTTTTGCAGACATTATACCAAGAGCCTTACAACGAGTTAGGTGCACAGTTTTGGCAGTATGACAGCAATGGACAGCACGGTGCACCAGTCCACAAAGGGTTGGACAGCTTGGTAAGGGCACAACTCAACGCGGCATGCCTCGCATTTAGTCCTCCTTGACATCAGCAAAAGCCCACCCACTCTCGCATCCCAACAGAAGAAGTTCAAAAGCACTCATACAAACCGGCCCTTCCCTCAACCCAATGGAAAAGGAACCAGCCAAGCCCTTCCAACTAAGTCCTCTCTCTATCCCTCTCTCATTTTCCTAATTGCCTCCGCCTCTCACCTGCACCTGCTGGTTCAAGGCCCGCTGCTCCATGTGTTGCTGGCCCAGCCGCTCCAGCAGCAAGTGGCAGCAGCGCAGGGCAGAGATGGCCCCCACATCATGACCAAGGTGCACTAGCACATGACGCTCCACTTGGGCGACAGCATCCACGGGAAGACCTGCGAGCAGCAGAAGAGCCACACAACAATGCTCAACAACTTCCTTTTTATGTGAAGGCCTTAAGGGCTGCAGGGGGCCCTTCCATATCATAGCTCTCCAAGGGTACAAGTGCTCCAAACATCGCAGCACATGCGTGAATATGTATTGAGGGCATCAGGATCTATGAGGCTAATCGTGGTAACAGCGTACAGATCATAGGGAGCATGTAGACACAAATTCGTGCATGGGAGCAGTGATATGGACATGGCAGCGAAAGCCTTTTTTCACCAGAGTTGGCATGCACCCAAGTGTGTGCTCGTTATCTGCAAGACAGACCTTGAAACTGAGCAACAGGCATCCTACCTGCCACAACTGCAAACAATGATAACATAGCAGCAACACCAGCCATCACCATCCCTGGACCACAGTAAACACAGGACTGTATCTGCATTTGAAAAGCACAGGAGGTGAACTGCGGGGCTCTCTGCTACAGTCGGGAGGGTCCTTGGGACATAATGCATTACTCAACACACAGGACTGTATCTGCATTTATGGGTTTCTTATTGGTTTTGGAGTCTCACCTGTCTGTCTACTGAGCAGCTCAAAAGGCAGCAGCCGCCCCACCATCTCCCCCTGCCTTGCTGCCACCATGATACACCCTAGCATCAACTGCTGCACCACCAGAACACTCAAAGCTTGCACACCACCACTGCCGCTGCCACCCCCTCCGTCATCCCTACTGCCACTTCCCCCATTGCCATCAGACACCTCACCCTCACTGCCACCTAACCCCGTATCCCGCCCACTGCTGCATGCGGCCGTGTCCCCGCCTGCTCCTGCCTCTTGCTGTGCACTTGCCCGCACCAAGGGTAGCACCCTTTGCAGTAAGTCGAACGCATCATAACAAACATCAGGCTTCCACCCCAACCGCTGCACAAGCTGCAACCCAAAGTCCAACACAAGCTGCCGCTGCTCCTTTGTCGCAAGCTCTGGCCCTGGTGCTGTACTGCTGCCAGTACCGCTGACGCTGCACTGTCCTCCCAGCCCCACCACCTGCTGGCTCTGGCGCAGGGTCTCGCAGCTGCTAACTAAACCCCAGGCTTCGAGGCAACGAGCTTCAAGGGCTTCGTCGGAAGCCAGGAGGGCCTCTAGTGCAATGCGCTTGTTGTGACTGGGTTGCACTATGTGGCTGAGGGGGGCGTAAGCCATGGAGCGCAGCCAGGCAGCTAAAGGAGCTGAGTCAGCCTCCAGTTGAGTGCCTTTGTCCAGGCTGGTTACAGTGAAGGGGCTGTGGTGGCCTTCCAGGATCTGCAGGTACCAAGCCAAGGGGACAGTGGTAGGGGAACAGCATTACTTATGGGCCAGTCACTGCTTGTCAACATGTCAGCACGCAGGGAATGTGCACGTAGGCTGCAAAGAAGCCCATGGGACCTTGACAAGGCCTTAATGCGTGTTAGCTCATACAGACATGGGCGGGTGGAAGCTTGGCCAGTACATATAAGAAAACTGAGCCTGTTAAGGCTTTGAATTCTCAAGATCAGAGTCAGCTACAGAAACCCCAGCAGATATATGCCAATTACCCCACACAGCAGCACCGATCTCCCTATGCACTAGATCCACACTGGCATGGAATGAGGAGTTTTGTTGTACCGTAATCTCCTCGGCTTACCTCTGAGAGTGCTGCTGCAATGGCTTGAGGTGTAGCCTCCAGCCTGCTGCGCTTGCCCTTCTGGAACAGGAACACCACACGCCCTCGTAGCACACCCAAGCCCTCCTGCTGCACCTTGTGCCTGAAGCAAAGCACGGAGGAACAGCAAGTGGTCAATAAGTGCCAATGAACCAGCTGTGGTGAAACTTTAAGATGTCCTATAGTGCTTGGTGACATCCTTACTGACCTTCAGAAGCAAGTGCATTGAGCAGCTTCTCATGTAGATAATGTCCAGTTCATATGGTCTATACCCCTTTATTGATGCAGTACTATAGTTCATTGGCACAAGTCACATAGGTACCTGGCGTACTGCTACCTGGTGTGGCAAAAACCCTTGTTTTGACCAGTTGCAAGTCATCCAGATCGATGTGAGAATGAATGAGGTGCTAAGAAAACCATAACAGCATATTTGCAACCTTCGTGGAAAGTACTAAGAAACCCCCTTGCGGGCACCTTTTGCGAGCAAGTCTTCGCAGCACATCCACTCACTTGAGATCGCTCAGCCACCTCAGCAGCGTCACCACCGCAGCACCACAGGTCAGGACCGCGCAGCTATGTTGCAGCAAGTTGGGACCTCCTTTGTTCTGCGCGTAGATGCGGAAGTGCCCGGAGCGATTCGCCAGCGACCAGATATGCGCAGCTCGCATCTGCGCTGGGACCACACCGCTGTTCCAGCAGGCTTCTAGCAGGGTGTTGTAAACCATACCATCAGGGTGACATCCCGTGCGCGTCATCTGGTGGAAGGTCAACAGGGCCTGGCGCCAACGTCCGCCCCGCTCCAGTGCGCTAATCAGTGCCGAGTAGGTGATGGCATCAGGAGCCAGCCCCTGACATAGCAGCTGGCGGAACAACTCACCAGCCTTCTCCCACATACCACCTGCGGAAGAAAAACAGAAAAGCGTGGGCAAAGCATGGTGAACCCCTAGGACCTTTACAACTTCAATCACACTAAATCACCCAGCACATGAAGCAAAAGCACAATCTTGCAGCCCCAGATAGACCATTTCCCCAAATAGACTCCATCCCCAAACGCACATATTTCCTGTTAAATACACATGTTTGGGTCTGAATAAGTACTCTTGCTCTGAGCTGCACAGCTCAGTTCTGCAGGTCCATATCCTAAATGAGTCTCCCAGGCCACTCCTGCTCGTACAGAGTCCCTGACCTCAACCTCTTCCCCACATCTTCCTTACCATGTGCACATGCTGCTATAAGGGAGTTGTAGGTCACCACATTGGGCCGGCAGCGCTCCTCATGCATGCGATCAAACAGCTGCAAGGCCAAATCTGTCCGGCCCGCCTTCTCTGCTGCGCTGATGAGGCTGCTAAAGGTGATCACATTGCGCTCACAGCCACGTTGGATCATGTCTGCAAAGCATGACACACAGCAGAAATCACCTTACTAATATTTTGTATGTTTGTCTAGATGCTCACAGCCACGTTGGATCATGTCTGCGAAGCACAAGATACAGCAGAAATTGAGTAATAGTATATACTTTATGCCTAGGCGTTCACAGCCACGTTGGACGATGTCTGCAAAGCGCAACACAAGACAGAAATTGTCTATGAAATTATATTATTCATTCATTCATTCATTCAGCCATTCATTCGCTTGAACCCTTTCATGTCGCTTCCAGGACCTCACTTATGCCTATCTTCAGTGCATCACTTCCCCTGCTTTTCTTACCTCTACCCTACCCCTCCAAGACTAAAGACTTATCAAACATAGCATGCAAATCCCATCTTTCAAAAAGGACATTTGAGGTTCACCCCAGCCCCTAATTACCTGCGAACACCTCCATTGCCTTGTCCACCCGCCCCTGCTTCCCATAGGCACTGATGAGGGCAGTATAGGTTGTGGCACTGGGCGCCACTCCTGCAGCCACCATGCGGTCATACACCTGCAGCCCCTCATCGGGCTGGCCACTCTTATTGCAAGCTGTGATGATGGTGTTGTAGGTGCGCACCTCAGGCTGGATCCCCTGTGGAAGCAGAGCAGGGCAAACAGCAGAGGGTTAGGTGGCTTAGTAAAACAGGCATGTGGTGAGAGCGACATGATGTGGAAGCAGCACTAGCAGGCCAACAGCAGGGGTTCAGCTGGCTTAGGAAAGCAGGCATGTGTGAGTCTTACATTGGCAAACCCATCGGTTTTGTAAGCAGGCATGTGGTGCATATGAGCGCTGTGGTGTAGCAACAGAGCAGGGCAAACAGCAGGGGGTAAGGTGGTTTTGTAAAGCAGGCATGTGGTGCACATGGGTGCCATTGCAGCTCATCTGGACAGCCATTCCACTTGCCAAGCTGCGATAGGCATGCCGTCTAGGGTGCACACCCCAGGCTCAATGCTCTGGAAGTTCGTGGAAAGAAGAAGAGTATTAAGAGATGACAAACAGAAGACTGCTTTGCTGATGACAGAGCAGAGAGGTAGAGTGGTTACTACCAAGGCAAGTACATGCAGCACAATGATGTCAAAAAAATACTGCAGACAATGATAGGTTAACATCCAGGAACTGCATTACCCATTAACAATCCGATCATTGCATCATTGCCATAGCAGACTTGCAACTATGATGCAACAAAGATGTTGCGAAACACTGCCCTTGCCCCAAGGGAGCACAGAGAGCATTGAACACCCTTCTGCAGGGATTGCATATGCCTGCTCTACCCGATACTGCGTGCCCCCACAACTGCTACCATCATTAGCAACAGTAACAAACTTGCTTGTCCTCTGCACCCATAGCTGCTAGCGAACCAATTGACTATGTTCATTGCTATGCGCTGCCCTTCTATCAGTTCTCATACCTTCTCTTCCAAGGTATCCAGCAGCTTGATAGCTTCTCTCCACTGCCCAGTCTTCACGTAGAGGTCTATGAGAGTGTTGTAGGTGACCAGGTTGGGCGTGCAGCCCTCTGCAAGCATCTGCTGGTACACCTCCTGCACTAGCTGAACCTCATTGCTCTTGATGCAGACGTTCATCAGGGCACTGTACGTGTGGACGTTGCAGCTGATCCCCCTGCTCCGCATCTCTGCTACTAGCTCCAGCGCTCTGTGCAACTGCTGGCTGGAGGAGCAGATGCTGATAGCTGTTGTGTAGGTGTAGATGTCTAGAAGGTGGGTGTACTGAGGGGCCCCTGAACGCCGCAGAAAGTCGAAGATGTCTGCTGCTCGACCGAACATATTTGCGCGTCCCAGCTCCTTCATCAAAGCTGCTAAAGCGGAGCTGTCCAGGTGCTGCAACGAGGGAGCAATAGCGGACACAACGTCTGCGCTGGGAGGCATAGTGGTGATCCATTTCAGCAGCTCTTCAACCGAGCGCGCGGCCTCTGGCAAAGCCCCATCCGAGCAAACCTGACTGCTGAACATCTGATCCATCGCGGACTGCGATGTGCCAGCAAGACGAGGGAAGGCTGACATGCCTGATGCTGAGGTACTGCCGGGGAATGAGAAGGCTCCATTGCTGACAAAAGACTGCAGGAGCGGCCCCTGACTGTCGTGAGAGCATGCCAAAGCGTTCGAGGTATTGATGTCGCTGGGGGAGACAAGCGAGTTGAGCAGAGGGCCCCCAGTTGGAGACTGCTGTGCGAGGCTCTGGTCTGATAGCTGAGGTGATACAGAGCAGCCCCCCCTGTCATCTCCTAATACGCCCAAGCTACCGTATAACTGTGAGCCTTGCCTCCCTATAGCAGAACGCGAGTCCCGTTCTGCAAAAGCCCAGTCATTAGTTGTTCCAGGCCAGCTGCCCATACCAGACACCCCCTGCACTGCTAAAGCGCTCATGCTTCCTGGGATCAATAAGCCAGGGCTGGCTCTAGGTCTATCCATGCGACAGTTGGTTGTGGCATATGGTATCCCTGTGCCCTGTCGATAATGTGGGAGAGCCTGCACGTGGGGTATGAGGGATGTAGAACAGGGCCACGCCGCTTGGCAGGGTAAGTCTAACGCTCCGTCTGTGGGCACAAAAGGAGGCCACCAGTAGCCTTCTATAGGGACAAAGTGCCAATACTGGCTAGGGGTCATGCCTATCAGAGTGGGAGTCCTGAACGTCAGTATACCACGTGCTCAGGTGGCTAGCTCTAGCACGTGGGATAACAGCAGCTGAACCGTCGCAGGATTCTTTTGGAATCTGAAAAGTCATGCAGAGTGGCGGCTTGGCCTGCCTCCTGCTGGACAATGCTCATTTGCGTCCACAGCCGCATGGAATATACAACACTAAGCAATGGCGGACGTGTGCTGTGAGTTGCCAGCGCCTCCCCAATGGACAATCGGTAAGACATGCACGATGTGGATCTTGGCTTGTTAACATCATCTGCGCATACCCATGTTCCGCATATACATGAAGTAATTCGTCGGACAGGTATGATGCCCTCTCTTATTTGGCTTGTAGCGTTCCACCGTTCCCAAGCAGAACGTAATGCAGGTCAGTTCCACGTTCCCAGTTCTTGGTCTGCACCTACAGACGGCGAAATCCCGTCCGGACGGTGGTTTTATTGGGAAATGGAAGTTGATCCCGCACAACCCGCATGATCCAATTTACAAGCTCCTAAGAAACATGCTGTGGTAGTGGGAAGTGGATATCGGGCCCCCTGCCTTGGTTGATCGTTGGAAGGAAGCTTCTATCTGTTGGAATTCCAGTGCAAAGACCACGTAAAAAGCCCAAAGTACTTAATATAGGCCAAGCGTACTTTGCCATATGCATGTTCTATCCGTCCTGGCGTGCTACTGTGGGATTTCTACTAAGCAGAGATCTGCTTGGTTGATTGATCGACTGCGACGCTATAGTGCCTGGCAGGGTGTAGCTGGTGACGAGCAGTTGCAGAATAGAGTCGGCCGCCCCTAACCAGCCCCCAGAGATACCATTCCTGCCAATCGGACTTCTGTTGAGACATCGGCAACTGCACCAGCGGCTGTTGTTCCGCACTCAATGCTCACAGACACTCAGTCAACAAGGCAGTACATAGCTACATGCCACCAACTACCATCTTAGAAAAATCCCGACTGGAAGCGATCATCGCCATCAGAATCATCCTCGGAGCTGCTACTGCTTTCATGGCCGCTCTCAACAGCTTTCGCTAAACCTCCTGCCACTGCTGCTCCTGCATTTGGACCCGAATGACCCGCTTCCCCCTGCAACCCTTCCTGCTGCTCATTCTCCCTCCCTTCTCTGCCAGCTCTGCACTCCGCTCCATCAGCACGCCCTAATCCCAACTCCCCTTCATTGTCCGACCCATCCTCACTCCCATACGCAATAAGTCCGAGCAACCCACCACCGCCAGAACTGCTGCCTATGCCTCCAGCAGGATCACCTCCCACTCCTACAGATGCAATTGCACCTTGTGACTTCCTTGGCCCCTGCTCAGCCACGCCAGTGTGCCCTCCTGCAGCAACTAGTGCATGCATCCCATTGGACACAACCCCACCAGCCTTGCCAAGAATTGGCTCTGCTCCTGCTGCTGCTGCAGCTCCTGCTCCTGCGTCTTCATCCAATGTTGGGACACTTGGTGGCACCCATCCTATGAATAAGGAAAACAAGCCGGGTATGAACAACAGTACATTATGCCTTGAAATCAGGCCTACAGATCACTAATAATCAAATGGCATCATCAAAGGGGCCCGCCTGAGTGGGGCAGGGCCACCCACAAGGAGCCAATTTTCTGTCCTAGGTCTACTTACGTCTTAAATTTAGCTCCTGCCCACTAGCAACAGTAATTATTAAACCCAATTAAATTTCCCTCCTGAGCCCTAGACCTCTGCTACCCTAGCGGCTCAAACGGCACAGTCAAAGTTCATGTCCAAGAGTCTCACCTGGCTAATGCAGGGCACGCAGAGTCGCCACATATCTGATCAGAGCAAGCCTTAGGGCTGAAACATTCATAAGGTTAACCATCTGGTCCCACCACCTCATATTCAGTTATGCTGTGGTACCACTGGTATTGGCATAGATACATCAACATGCCATGCCTGTATGATATATCAAACATGCCATGCCTGTATGATATCTCAAACATGCCATGCCTGTATGATATATCAAACATGCCATGCCTGTATGATAGCATCCAGACTGGGCACATGTCAAGATTGCAAAACAGTATCAACATAGGACAGAAGGATCCCACGTCAAGAATTGTTCTGTATCCACATGGACCCAATGCATTCTTAGAGCTAGTTGTAGCAGACTCAGGTCTAAGAGATCCCAGCCTGGCCATCCAAGCCCAACCTTCAAACACCCTCAGCTTACCATCCAACGTAAGAGGCTCATTCCTTTGGAGTGCTTGCGCCATCACTTCCTCATGACTGAGGCTGGGCAGACTAGACACCCCTTTCTGCTGCTGCTGCTGTTGCTGGCGCTGCTGCTGCTGCCTATTGCCTGGCTTTTGCTGCTGCTCTTGCTGTTGCTGCTGCCTAGTACCTTGGTTGCTGCCGGCTCCTACAGCCGCTGCTGGTGGCAATAGTCTCCCTGCCCCAACTGGAGCTCCAAAACCGGGCTTGCTGCTGCCGCCGCCCTGCCACGTCGCTGCTGCTACTGCCGCTGCTGCAGTTTGGCTGTATTGATTCTGATGCATGGCTTTAGCTGCTTCTGCTGCTGCTCGTTCAGCTGCCTTCCTATGTACTGGGCCTATCAAGTGCTGCTGCATTAGGGGATCAGAGGTGAAAGATACCTGCACAGACAGGAACAGCCAGGAGTACACTTTTGTAGAGAAAGAGAGCGCCTTGTCATCCGCCTAGGGGTAATTACGTAGCTTTTAATAGGAGATTAGCAGAGCGAGAGAACATTGGCCTTCATCACGGTGAAGAATACATACACATCCAGGAACAGCACGGAGTGCACATTGTCCTTTAAATGCCCTTGTTGGCATGGCCACCCGGTGATGGCCACGAATGCCGAGAAGGCTGAAATTAGCTGCAAAGTAGTTGCGCATGATGTCACCTCGTGTCCAATCACTTGGAGGATAATAGCAGGTGTGACTTTATTCACTCTATGGACACACACAGGAATGGAGACTTAACAAACCCAGGTCCTGCTCGGAGGTGATAAAAACCAACACAGACTAGAAGCAGTCATCGGACTAAGTGCTTGGGACCATGCCCGACCACATCTGCAGGACCTGTGGAAGGTGGATGATACTAGGATGGGGCACAGGTTGGGTGGATAGGGTGGGACACATGTACGGTGGATGTTAGGGCCCATATGTGAGGTGAGTAGGGTGGGGCACGGATGGGGTGGATAGGGCAGCATGTGTTGGGTGGATAGTATATGTGGCTGCTTGTCATCCTCTGAAATAATTGGCAAGGCAGAGCTGGCTCTAGGTCTATCTATGCGACAGTTGGTTGTGGCATATGGTATCCCTGTGCCCTGTCGATAATGTGGGAGAGCCTGCACGTGGGGTATGAGGGATGTAGAACAGGGCCACGCCGCTTGGCAGGGTAAGCCTAACGCTCCGTCTGTGGGCACCAAAGGAGGCCACCAGTAGCCTTGTATAGGGACAAAGTGCCAATACTGGCTAGGGGTCATGCCTATCAGAGTGGGAGTCCTGAACGTCAGTATACCACGTGCTCAGGTGGCTAGCTCTAGCACGTGGGATAACAGCAGCTGAACCGTCGCAGGATTCTTTTGGAATCTGAAAGTCATGCAGAGTGGCGGCTTGGCCAGCCTCCTGCTGGACAATGCTCATTTGCGTCCACAGCCGCATGGAATATGCAACATTAAGCAATGGCGGACGTGTGCTGTGAGCTGCCAGCGCCTCCCCAATGGACAACCGGAAAGACATGCACAATGTGTGGGACAGTGCCAATTCACTATCATCTGCGCAGACCCATACTCCGCATATACATGAACTAGATCGTCATTAGTGGCGGCTTGGCCAGCTTGGCCTTCATGCTGACAGTGCTCATTTGCGTCCCCAGTTGAGTGCAGGCATAGAACATGCCACATTGGGCAGCTCTGGACTCCTGCTGAAGTCACCTGCCAGCGCTTTCATTTTAAATCTCTACCAGGAGAGACTGGTCAGTTCCACAAAAGTGCTTCGAGGCTTGCTTGGATTGACTTGTGTGTGAGGTTTAGATTCCGCAAATAGTTACAGTGGGCACCTGCAGTCTAGACAGTTGACAATCAAGCCCAGGCACTGTGTATCTTTCGTTGGACCCATGTTATTGCAGCACACATCTGTTGGACCCATGTTAAGGTGCATATTTTCTCACCTGGCAGAGCTCACAGTAGTGCACTGGAGGTGCTGACATGGCAGAAGCTGCAAGGGCAGCAGCATAAGCCGCCTTGGCCTCCTTCAAGGGTTCTGCACGCTGCCTGCATGGGGTTTAGCCAGGGTCACCTGGATGCAGATCTCATTTATCTCTCTACTGCACAGATTCAAGTTAAAGGTCCTCGTGTAGGTCATGGTGATGCATGCAGAAAGTTAGGTAGCAAGTGAAAGGTCCACTTGCCTGCGTGTGGGCCTGTCCTCGTATGCATCCCGGCCTTGCCCCTGTAGGTGTTTTGGATGGGTGTATAACTCCAAACCGAGCTGCAAAGCCAATCCAGGGTGCATCTGTGTAGAAAGGGAGTTGCTGCCAAGCAGACATGACTTACCCCGGGGGGATCTTGGCGCTTCCTGGACCAATCCATGTATACCGACGAACAGATCTGCACATGCACTAGGACTTCCTCCTGCTCAAACTATCTGTAGTCAGTTCATGGCCCGCCTTATCTCAGTAGCATATCCCATGATCGCCTGGACTCGTTCTGGGAGGATTCAAGCAACCCATAGCATGATAGCGGCAGGCGTACATATTCATTGCAAGCAGTATGTTGGTGTTAAGAGCTCGGTACAAGACAGCCTTTTTTACCGGAACTTTGAGTGGAACTTGGAGGCACTCACCAGCACACTCGGGTGACACTTCTCTGTGAACCACTCGTAGCATCCTCCATTCCCTGTTAAAATCGGTTCCAAGGGAGCAAAGGCAGTCGCGAACTACTGTATGCGTCGCATGTGTTTCATTCTTGGTATGGTAGCATTCGTCTCATATTCCAGACCACTGTGATATGCATGACGGTGTCTGCAAGGTCGTCTCGCGTCATGCAGAGGGTCCAGCCAGGCAGTGCGAATCCCACTATGAGGCAATCTACATCATGCCAGTCTGATATTATGTAACTGTCTAGCAACTAGCAGCTATGGCTTCAGGCGTCCCGAGCCATAAGGTCATCCCTGGTACCTGCTTCACTGTGGACGCTTTCAGGCATGTACAGCCCTGGGTAAAGGCCTACTTCCTCACCCACGCACACTCAGGTGACACCTCTAGTAACCGCACGTGCTGTTACAAGCTCGCAGAAGCACAGCATGCTGAGCAACTAGTGCCCCTCCTCAACTGCAGACCACTATCAAGGGATCACCGACACTTGGTCCTCAGGGCCGATCTATTGCAGCGACGTGACAGCAGCGCTCGTGGTACAGCTCACTGGTGTGTCGGGGGAGTATGTCCACCCTTTGCCGATGAATCAGGCAGTACAAGTGGAAGGTAAGCAGTACTACTGTAGGTGGGAGGGGTGTTTGAGAGGACCCTCCATCATTCTAGCACCTTTGACTGCAGCAACAACAGAGGATTGTGACATTCCTCTTCACAGAGATACATATAGATGTATTCTGTAGTTGTTTCTCACCTCATTTGTTTACATCCTTTTAGCACGGGATGGTTACGGCACCCCTTCAGATGTCTGCGGCTGTTGTCATTTCCAATGGCCAAAGCATCCCACATTCACTGCTTTTCAGGCCTGATAAAACTGCTGTTTGCTCGCAATGCATGCTTAATAATGGTTTCATGCTCCTGCCTCTGCTCAATCACCATACCAAAGTGTAGGAGCCTATAGCCAGATCAATGCCATAAAGGGTGGTTGACTAACTTGTGCCTACTGTTGCACCATAGGTGTTACTGTGACCCTCATAGACGCAAACCACTGCCCAGGAGCCGTTCAGTTCCTCTTCCAAGTACCCAAGACCACCAGCAGCAGCACCAACAGCACCAGGAAAACACGCCGCGCAAGCAGCAGCAGCTGCAAAGGCCATAGCAGTAAGGGCACTACAAGCACGACAGGTGCTACGTACCTGCATTGTGGTGACATGCGGTACTGTCCTGATATGTTGCAATGGCCCGCACTGGCTCCTGCAAGGGGGTGTGATGGCGTGTTCCTGGATACTACATACTGCAACCCTAAGCATTGCTTCCCACCACAGGTCAGGGTTTGCAGCTGCCAAAAGCCTTGTATGGCAGTCCTAGAATGTATCTACCTGGCCTTCTGCTTTGCGCCGTATGGCCTTGCATATCTATGTATGATAGGGATCAAGTTAAGAGAGGAGGGCATGCATGTGCTGCTATATGCTTTCATACATACGCCACCTATGAAAATCTGCAACCAAAAGGTACATTCCATAGTCTTCACAGCGCAGAAGTGTCTAGTGGCCCAGAGTCTTTCACAAGCTCAAGAGTCCGTGATGCATTACATATCGGAGCTACCTGTACTATGCAGCTTGCTCAAGATTCCTAGGCTTTGTTGTGTGACCCCGCATTGTGTCTTGGCCCTGTGTGCAGGAGGTTGCAATTGAGTATGTTGCTTCTATTATTGAGAAAATGCTGAAGGAGCAGCGGAAGGCAGGAGGGCGCAGCCAGCAACCGCAGCAGCAGGAGCAGGAGCAACAGCAGGAGCAGGAGCAGCAGGAGGAAGAGCAGCAGCAGCAGGATGGAGCAGCAGGTCAGGGCCTAGGAGGGCAAGGCAAGGGTTCTCCTGGAGCACAGCTGCTGCTGGAACACCAGGGGGTGCAGCCTGAGGGAAAAGAAGATGAGGAGGAGATTGGGCCAAGAGTGAAACGACAACGGAGGCACCAGCAGCAGCAGCAGGAGGAGAAGCAGCGGCAGCGACGTCAGCATGTAGGACGCCAACAGCAGGATCAGCAGCAGCAAGAGCAGCAGCAGCAGGAGGGCGAAGCTGAGCTGTCAGATGGCCAGATTTCAGAGGAACAGCGGGTGGATCAGCAGCAGGAGCAGCAGCAGGTTGAGGAGGGGCAGGAGTGTGGGAGTGTTCATGGCAGTCAAAGATTGCCCTGCTTGTTTCTGATCAGCACGTATGTGATAGGCAAGGAGCGAATCCTGATGGAGGTGGCCCGGCGCACTGGTTGCAAGTTATATGTGGATGACAGGAAGATGGAGGTGCTCAGGTAAAGAGAGGGGTGATTGTGGGCATATAGTTTCTTGTATATGGCGATGTTCTACTGCTGCTGTTTTGTTCTACGATCCCAGCTGTTTGGTTGAATAGAAGCCATGCACCCATGTAACCCTGCTGAAGGCTGTTTGTGTGTTCAGCTTGCTAAGATGAAAAAGGATGTCCCGAAGCGTCACCACAAGCGTCAGAAGCTCTGGATCATGGGGGTTATGGCCTGGCACTGCAGTTGTAATGAACTTCCAGCTCCTTGCCTCGCTTTCACAATCTATGGTGCTGTCTCAATGGTGCATGTAACCAGAGAATCAGGGGGCGTGACAGACAACTACTTGGATCAAGGCCATGAACGTCTGTGGCCCTTACTCGATTTCAATGGTGACTTTTAAAGTATGTGGGGGTTTATAGGTCAGGACCTAATCCTGAAGCTTGAACCTAATGTAGAGAGCATTTCCTGCTGCTGCTGCTGCTGCGCCTGCTTCTGTATGCCAGCTTTTGGGCGAAATAGAGGGTTTGTATATTAGAGTAGACCCTAAAGATCCAACCTGTTGTAGGGTTATAGGCCAAGCTTTAAAACCTAAATTAGAGATGTTTCTGCTGCTGCTGGTGCAGGTGCTTGCAGCTCCCAGAATCTGATTTTGCTGCTACCTTCACCACTGATCCTCTTGTCACACCCATCCAAGTCACTCCATGGAACTCACTGGGTGACACCTGGCCCTTCTTCAGACCGAACTTTACAAACATGGAGCGACTGAGGGAGCAGTTTGGGGCAGCTAGGGTTGTGGGGTTTTGCCCTACGGGCTGGCTTTATGAGATGAAGAAGAATGCGTTTCCTGTGAGGGTGAAGGGGGAGTGTGAGGTGCACTTGGTGCCTTACAGTGAGCACAGCAGCTTTAAGGAGTTGCAGGAGTTTGTTGGCTGGTTGAAACCTAAGAAGGTGAGAGGGGAGGGGGGGAGGCCAAGAGGACGGGGATTCAGAAGGGGGGTGGGCAAGAGGGGCTGGGGGCAGTGTGCATGGGGAAAGGGGGCCGCAGGAGTTGTGGGGAGGGGGAAGGCAAGTCCATTGGTTTGGAAGGGAGGGGGGGTAGGCAAAGGATGGGGAGGAGATGGTCTGGTGGGGGGCAGGAGGGGAGGGGGGGAGGAAAAGGCCTGGACTGGACACCTAGGTAAGTTACGGAAAGGGGGGCAGGCGGAGGAAATGGGAGGAGATATCATGTCAGAGGAGGGCCTGGATTGATACCTAGAAATAGTGAGGGGCAGGGGAGTAGGGGAGGGAAGGGACAGGATGAAGCTGACGGGGTAAGAGGCAAAGGGATGCTTGAAGTGGGAGCTAGTAAGATGGGGGGAAGGCAGGGCTCAGAGGAAGGGACGGGCAGACCCAAATCAATGGGTGGTAGTTGGTAAAGGAGCATCACGCTGGAAGAGAATAGGGTCAGCCAGGTTATATAGAGCAGTCATGAGGGAAGGGGAAAAGGGCGCTGAATGTTTCCCATTTTGTTGCCTTCATGTTGTGTGAAGCGCATTCAGATGAGCAGATGTGTTTTGTGTGTTTTGTGTTTCAGGTGATTCCTACTGTGGGTGTGAGTGGTTCTGGAGCTGAAGGAGAGAAGCAGCGCTCAGCTATGTTGAAACATTTCAGGTTGCTGGTGGACCAAACGGCTGAGAAGGCAGCTTTCCTAGCTCGCTTCTCAAGTGACAAGGGACAGAAAGAAGACCGTTGCCAAGACGGGGAGGGGGAGGAGGAGGGAGGTGGGCAGCAGCGGCGGCAACAGCAGCAGCAGCGGAAAGAGGGGCGGCAACAGGGAAAGAAGCAGCAGCAGCCAGCGGGACAAGAAGGGGAGGAGGAAGAGGAGGAGGAGGAGGAGGCGGCGGCTGTTGCTGAAGCTGATGATGATAATGATGTTAATGAGGATGGTAGTGGTGACGGTTGTGGTGATGAAGCTGTTTTGTTTGA
Source organism: Pseudopediastrum boryanum (assembly GCA_963556185.1). NCBI lineage: Eukaryota > Viridiplantae > Chlorophyta > Chlorophyceae > Sphaeropleales > Hydrodictyaceae > Pseudopediastrum > Pseudopediastrum boryanum. The sequence goes on from OY744494.1 coordinate 1,506,391, forward strand.
AAAGGCAGGGGCACTAGACTTCGCTGAGAGAGTAACTACTGCAGCAGAGCAGGGGGGAGCAAGGCAAACAGGAGCAATGGGAGCAGCAGCAACAGCAGCGGAAGGAGGGGAAAGTGGTGGGGCTGCTGCTACTGCTACTGCTGCTACTTATGCTGCAGATGGTGGGGAGGCAGTTGAAGGAAACGATGCCTACTGCTGGGGAGGTGAGGCTTCGAAGGGGGAAGAAGATGCAGACCAGGCAGCACTGTCACCTACAGCAACCGCAGCAGGGGCAGGTTTTACAGGTGCTCCATCTCCTCAGCTTCCTGCTGCAGCTCAACAAGTGTTATCTGTGCTAGCAGGTGAAGTCACTCCACAAGAAGCAACAGCACTGGCAGCAGCGGCAGGGGGAAATGCAGGTGTAGCATTGGACGCTTTCTTTCAGCTACAGCTAACAGCAGCAGGTACAACTGGTAGTACAAGCGGTGGTACCATTGGCAGAGGCAGTACGGCCGCAGCTGGAGCTTTAGAAGACCGACGGGAGGTGGGAGGTGAGGGTGGAAGTGGAAGTGGCAGTGGTGGTTATAGTCAACGAGTGTCATCGGCAATCAAGCTATTGCAGCAGCAGCAGCAGCAACAGCAACAGCAGCAAGAGGCAGGTACCCATGTAACCACTGGTGGCAATAGCGGCAGAGGGAGAGGTGGTGGGGTCTCAGGCAGTGGTGGGAGGAGGGGAGGGGGTAGTGGCACCAGCACGTTAGGCAGGAAGGGGAGTGGGGTGTTGGGGAAAGGTAGCAGTGGCAGTGGTGGGAGGAAGAGGGGTTTATCACAGCAGAGCATCATGAGTATGTTTGGTAGAGCACCAGGGAAGGTAGGGAGTGCTTCTGCTGCTGCTGCTGGTGCTACTACTGCTGCTGATGGCACCAAATCACTAGGCAAGGTAGCCAGTGCTGCTGCTGCTCCTCCACCTGCTGCTGGTGCTGGTGATGTGGCTGCTGCTGGTGGTGGTGGTGGCTCTGGTGGTTTGGATGATGGTGCTGCTGTTGCTGTGGGTAGGGCGGGGCCAAGTCGGCAGACCCAGCCTACTACAGCAGCAGCAGCAGCAGGAGGAGGTAATGGTGGTACTGGTCAGACTGTGCCGCAGGTATCAGCTACTGCTGCTACTGCTGCTACTACTGCTACTGCTGTTGTGCCTAGGGGCGCAACCCCACCTGCTGCTATTGTTGCTGCTGGTGGTGCTGGTGCTGCACCTAAAGTTGTACTGCCTTCTCTGAAAGCATCTCCCTGCAAAGCAGTACGTTCACCATCACCACCTGCAGCAGCAGTAGCAGTGGTGGCTGCTGATACTGCAGCTTCCGCATTAGCAGCCGTAGACAGCCGTAGCCCACCCCTGAAGCCTCCTGCTGCTGCAGCTGTCGCTGTTGGATTGAGCCATGATTCTGATGCTCCTGGTGCTGCTGCCGGTACAAAGATTAAGAATGTTACATCATCTCCCTCTTCTTCTGCACCTAGTAAGAGTCTTATGAAACCAGCGCTGCCCGGATATTTTGGCCGTAAGCCCCGGAGCAGTTCTTCACCTAGAGTGTTGGAGGACAACAAAACAGCACCACCACCACCACCAGTAGCAGCAGCAGGAACCCCAGAAGCTGTGGCAAGGGAAGGGACGCCACCACAGCAGCAGCAGGCAGTGCGAGAACAGCAGCAGCAGCAGCAGCAGCAGGTGCAGCGTGGAGTTGCAGCATCTGGAGGTTCTCCTGTAGTCAGTGCTCCTAAGAGGAGGAGGTTGCTGTCACCACCTCCACAACTCAGCAGCATTGGTGAATGGGTAAACCTGAATCAGGATAATGCTGGTAATGGAGCTGCTGTTGCTGATGCTAGCGCTACTCCTCCTGCTGCTGCTCTGTTGTCTGCTACTGCCAGTGCTGCTGCTGGTGCTGGTGCTGTTGCTGGAGGGATACCCCTGTCTCAGGATGATGATGCTACTAGGACTGGTGTTGTGATGGGGACTGTCCCTGGTGCTGCTGGTGTGGCTGGTTCTAGGTATGATGGTACAGAGGTTGTGCCAGGAGCAGGAGGAGGAGTAGGGGCAGGGACATGTAGGGGTGGTAAGGAGGCGAGTGAAGGGCTGCTGAACAGAAAGGGAGAAGGCATGACAGCAGGTCGTACAGAGGTCGCGCCAGCAGGAGGAGGAGGGGCAGGATCAGCAGCAGGAGGAGGAGGAGGAGGGACATGCGGGGGAGGTGGGGAGGGGAGTGAAGGGCGGCTGAAAGGGAAGGAAGCAGGAGGAGCCTCAGTACTCACGAATGTGGCAGCAGAAACAGCAGCAGGAGGAACGGCCCAGAAAGCAGCAGGAGCAGCAGGTTTGGAGGGCAGTGAATGGCTGCTAAGAGGAACAGGAGAAGGTACAACAGCAGAACAGGAAGTACAGCAAATGCCAGCAGCAGCAGGAGGTATGACAAAAGGGATCAAGGGGTGCAATAGTGCAGTAGCAGCCTTCTTTGCCCCCAGGGGAAGGGCTGCGGCAAAGGGAGCAGCATCCAAAGGCAGTACTACTGCTGCTGCTGGTGCTGGTGGTGGTGGTGGTGATGGTGCTGTTTCCGTGGAACAATTCTTTTCTAGCAGCAGCAACACCGTGAAAACAGAGAAACAGCACTTCCAGAAGCAGCAGGGAGAACAGCAGAGGCACCAGCAGCAGCAGCAGAAAAAGTATAGTTACGATCCCTCTGTGCTCACTTCCACGAGTTACAACCCCGTCACTAGTGCCTGTTGGGCTGCTGGTCAGCCGGTGCCATATGCACATGTAGCCATGGCCTTTGCAGCGTTGGATAGCACTGATAAGCGGCTGATCAAAGGGGATGTGCTGTTTAATATGTTCAGCAGCATCTTGGCGCTTACACCCGAGGATTTGCTGCCTGCTACATATATGATGTGTGGTAAGTAATGGGGGGAGGGGGGTGGGGGTAACTGAGGAGCTTAGTTTGTGTAATAGGAAATGTGGGAAGGGGGGGTAGGCGGTGAATGAGGTGAGTAGGATAGAAAGCGATGGAGAGGTGGAGGAGAGGAGACTGTGGGGAAAGCTGGGGCAACGGGGCAGCTAGGGTGGTGTGTATGGGGTGGACGTAATGAACTATGTTTCAACTGCGTTACCGAAGTGCGTTCAGTTGCAATCAGGCTGGTCAACATTAAGACTGACATGCGGTCAATGGATAGGAGGGGCACAAGGTGATCCCTATGTGCAATAGCTTGATGATGTGTTCGCCAGGGGGCTTCTAGTGGTGGCCTGTAACAATATTGGGTGTCTATGAGGGTGAGGCATAGGCATGGTAGTGCCCTGATCATTACAGAGTGTCAGATTCCAGAGTGTTTTCAATTTGGCATCTTCTGTAGGTACATTTCACAACTGCCTCAAGGCAGTGGTAACATCACATGAAATATCTGGCTTCTTGAATATCTTTATTGTGTGGCTTGGTCGTTTCCATATGGTTACCATTTCTTGTACAGAGGTTGAAGTGGTAGACCATGCAGGAAAAAAGTTTTTTTTCCTTATCCCTGGCCACTTCAACTAATTCTCCTCTTTTGCATTGCTAGCTTGCTCATCTGTGTTGCAACTCATTGGTTCCGTCTGGTGTGTCACTTGCACAAGTGTCGCCCCATGCTCCCAGGCACCCTTGCTCCTAATGAAGGCTGAAAAGGCCACAAAAGCCAAAAGGGCCACAAGGGAAAACACGTGGTGCATATTGTAATCCTTGTGTTCTCGTTCCGTAAGGTAGATAGTGTAGAGGCAACTCATAGTATCCCTAGCAAATCAATAGGGCACTCGTTTTACATTTTCATTGAGTGTGGTACGTGTGTTCTTGTTCCCCCGATGCTCCCAGGCACCCTAGCTCCCGACTATGAGGGTGTGGACCTGCACCTTGGTGGGGCTACTGTAGCAGCAGCACTGTGTGACGTCACTGGGACCACTCGGAGCCAACTCAGGTGAGCGAGGGAGGTTGGTCCTTTGCTGCGTCTCTGTTGCCGATACTTTGGCGCTTGGTCTGTTAAGTGCTGGAAGGTGGTAGCTGTCTGCTTGCGATTTCAACTCTGGCTACATTTCGCTGATTTTGGCTTTGTAGAAGTATTTCCTTGGCATGCTTCGAGATGGTTTTCCGTGTCCATGATTTCAGACCAGAAACAAGGAGCTTGGTGGTCTGTTTCTTGACTCCAATCATATTGGAACCAGTGCACTGATCGAGCCACCCAGTTTCTGCATCGCTCAGCAATGTATCTCCATCGATGATCTAACTCTGTCCCTTTCTTTTTGTGGCCCCCTGTAATGCTGTGTAGGCAAATGTATCCCAAATATGGAGATTTGGGAGACGTAGCAGCCGCAGTCAAACGGAGTCAAACGACACTGCTGCAACCCACCCCTCTAACCGTCCGTGGGGTTTTCTCCACCCTCCATACCATAGCGTCTCAACAGGGTTCAGGGGCCAATAACCGCAGGCAAAACCTAGTTGCTGGGTTACTAAGATCCTGCGCCCGAGAGGCAGAGACCAAGTATCTGGTTAGGACCCTCGTGCAGAATCTGAGGGTGGGAGCGGGGTGGAGATCGGTCTTGGGGCCTTTGTGCAAAGCGGTAATGGTGCATAGATCGGCAGGGAATGGGAGACGTACCGGGGGGATTTCAAAGGGGGTAATTGATGAAGGGGTGGAGAAGGTGCTTTCTGCATTTCACGTGTGCCCAAATTTGGGGTTAATTGTAAAGGCACTGTTGGAGGGGGGTCCTGAGGGTATAGAGGAGAGGTGTGGGTTTACGCCTGGGGTTCCAGTGAAACCCATGTTGGCTAAACCCTCTGAAGGGGTACAGGAAGCCCTGTTGAATTTCAGGGGGTTGTGGGAGAAGGGTACAGCAGCAGCAGCAGCAAGAGGGGGAGTTGGCAGTAGCAACAAAACCAGCAGTAGCAGTGGTGATGGCAGTGCTGCTGCTGGTGTTTTGGGAGTCCGTGTGTCAGCTGAGTGGAAATATGATGGTCAAAGGGCTCAGATTCACATGCTGGAGGACAAAACGGTAAGAAGAGGGCTAAGAGGGGGGAGATGACACTTACCAATATATGCTTAATATCCATGTCTTCCTTAATGCGCGGTTTAGGTAGAGAGGTCTGTTATGAGAAGGTCATGTAAATGCATGGTGTTGGTTCCTGCTTTGCTTGTGTTGGCTTAGTAAGGTGGTCAGGGGGCAGGGGGCTGACACTCACTCACTCAGGGTGCGTTCTTGTATGCCATATTCAATGAAGCTCTACACTGAATATATTCACTTGTCAATGAAGCTCTACACTGAATATATTCACTTGTCAAAGAAGATCTACACTGAATATATTCACTTGTCAAAGGCTTGAAGTAGACAAGTAGGAGACAGGCCAGAAGGGTATGCTCAGAAGCAGCGCTTACCACAGTCTCACATTATTTAGGAGAGGAGGAGGGGTTAGGGTCTGGGGTCTGGGGTCAAAACCTCCGCTTAAAATGACCAAGACAAAGCCCAGCTCTACAAAGCAAGGTAAGAATGGTCATGGGGTGTTAGGTTGCTTAATGATATTCCATTCACTCTGGGACCTCTCAGCAGCTATTAAGGCCATGGGGATCAGCATCACAGAGATTCGGTACAGGTAATCAAAGCAGGGTAGAGTGATGGGACAAGAAAAGCAGAGTCTGTCATGCAGTGCTGGAACGAATAAAGCAGGGTGCAGCGAACAAAGCAGGTTGCAACCACCACCCCAAAAATAGAAACACACCTAGAAAGCTAGGAACACATGCTTATATGGCCGTTGCTACACACGTCTGGAGGTTGGGTATAGGTGATGAAAGCAGGGGAGAGTTCGACTGGTCTCTCTATCTCCTGTGTTGCAATCAAATCTGGGCAAATCCCTAACAGTGCGAATCACCAGCCTGGTGATTTAGGAAGAGAGTACAAGGAATCAAATCAGAGATTTGGGAAACCACCCGTTGATTCTCTGTTTCCGCCTGGTGATTTAGGAAGAGAGTACAAGGAATCAAATCAGAGATTGGGAAACCACCCGTTGATTTTCTGTTTCTTTTATCATACCAGGTGCGTATCTTCACTCGAAACTGTCAAGACACCACGACTTCCTTTCCAGATGTAGCTGCTGCTATTGCTGCTGCTGCTACCCCTGGAGCATGGCCACTGGTGCTAGATGCGGAACTAGTGGCAGTGGCTAAACCAACAGTAAGAGGGGAAGCAGGGGGAGGAGCGGCAGCAGGAACGGCAGGAACAGGAGCAACAGCAGGAGGAGGAGGAAGAGGAGGAGCAACAGTGTTGAAACAAGCAGCAGCAGGAGCACCAGCAGCAACAGTAGGAGAAGGAGTAGCAGCACCTGCTACACTGGGAAGTGCAGCAACAGAGGCAGATGTGTCACGAGCAGCAGCATCAGATGCGACAGGAGCACCACCAGAGGCGGTACCAGCAGCATCAGCAGTTGACAAGGCGCCACAGGAAGCTGCAGAGCCTCCTCTGCGTCTGCTGGCCTTCCAGGAGTTAGCCACACGTGCTCGAGGAGAAGTGGAACAGTCAGCTGCTGTAAAAGTGGAGGTGTGTGTGTTCCTTTTTGATGTGTTATGTGCTAGGGGGGAGAGCCTGCTGAAGTATAGCTTGAGGCAGAGGAGGGAGGTGTTGAAGGAGGTCATGGGGGGGTTGAAACACGGGGTGGTGATGATGGCAAATTCGATTGAGGTGGATGTGGGGGTGGGGAGGGGGCAAGGGGGAAAGCAGGGGGGTGGGGGGGAAGGGGCAGGGGGGCAAGGGGGGAAGCAGGGGGGTGGGGTGGCAGCGGGTCAAGGGGGCCAACGGCACCTGCATGAGCAGCAGCAACAGCAGGAAAACAACAAGGAGGAGGAGGAGAAGGTGAAGAAAGAGGAGCTGCTGTTAATGGATGTATATGGGGAAGAACAGCAGCAGCAACCGGAGGAGGAGGAGATGGAGGAGGATGGGAAGGAGGAGGAAGAGGAGGAGCAGGGGGCTGGGGAGGGCAGGAAGGGGTATGAGGAGAAGGAGCAAACTGTGGGAGAGGGAGGTGTGAGGCTGGTTGATTTGGATGCTGCAAAGCCCTCCGATTCTGCTGCTGAGTTTACGACAGGCCTGGGAGGAGAAGTAGCAGCGAAAGAGGAGGGAGCAGTGGGAGGAGGGGCGGTGGCAGTGGCAGCAGTTGGCTCTGTAGCTGGTGTTGCGAGTGGGGCAGATCCAATGCTATCTGCTGCTGAGTCCTTGGTGATGGAATATCTGGTGGATGCCTTTGCTCAAGGGGCAGAGGGACTCATGCTCAAGATGATGGATGGACCTTGTGAGTGGAGGGGGAGGGGGGGGGGAGGGCACCTTCAGGGGGAAAAGGAACGGGACAGAGGGAGGGGAGGGAAGGAGGGAGGAGAGGAGGGTGGAGGGAAGGAGTGGGGAGGGGACATGGGAGGGGAGGGAGGGGCAAAGGAGGGCAGGGAGAGACTGAGGAGGGGAGGGGCGGGAAGAGCAGAGGACGGGAGGAAGGGGCGGGAGGGGAAGGAAGGAGGCTGAGGATGGAGGGAGGGAGGGAGGGTGAGAAGAGAGAGGAAAGGGGAAGGGGAGATCTATGTTAAGAGTGTCGCTGGCTGGGCCTTGTGAGGGCGGAGGGGGGGAAGGGGAGAGGAGGGGAGGGAGGGGGGAGGGAGGGGCGGGAGGGCAATTTATGTAAGAAATGCTGACTGGGCCTTGTGAGGGCAGGGGGTGGGGGGTGGCCGGGAGGGGGGAGGGGGCGTCCAGCTTAAGAATTATCATATAAGCTTCAGTCCGCCATACATAGTATGAATTGTAATGGAAGGCGATGTGAAGCATTTATGAGTGTAATATTTGAAAGTTTTGGAACTTGAACTCAACGCTGTCCCCCAAGCTCGTTGTATGACCACACCGTACTGACAGCTGGGTACAACTTAAATGAAACTACCTGTGGATGTCATCTCTGTGTTCAAGCCTCTAGCAAGAGTGCACATCATTGCTGCTGAAGCACTGCATGCCATAACCTTGCATGTGCCATCCACAAATTCTTCTGCTTTGATGACCTGTACCCAACTACCGTGCTTGCTGTGTTGGTCCATGGGGAGAGATGATGGCTGAATGCTTTTAGCTACATGGCTCTTTCCTACGACGGTGCGAACTTTTTAGGCACTCGGATTACTTATACACAATGCACAATCACTCTGCCACAGCAAGAAAACTAAACATTTCCCCTTACCTTCCTGCCTTGCCCCACATATGCTCCTATTGACCAGTCTCCTGTGTAGTTCCTACTTTGGAGCGCCAGAGAGATTTGCCCTACGTAACTGAGATGCAGTTTCCTGGTTCCAGGGGTCGTGTGCTGCTTGGTTTTTGAATGACTTTTTGGCATAGCTGAGTTTGCGTTTTGATTGATTAATTGATTGAGTTCCTGGCTGACTGGAGGGGGTGTTCAGTTTCTGAAGTAGAGCCAAGTTTTTCTTTTCATGCAATTCACTGTACGTGGGCTCCTTGTTATGCACATGTTGCCAGCTATGATTGGCTGCATACTGGAGGCTGCCCGTCTGTCGTTCCACCTTGTTCTTGTCACAGCTTGCCTGATGGGGACATTAAAAGGCTTGTCTGGGGCTTTGCTATGGCACATCTGGTTACAAGCATAATTGCTTATTTCAGAAAAGCTATAATGTACCTATTGTTTGCACTTATGGTGTTATTGCTGCCCTTCAGGCTCCTTGTACCAGCCCAGCAAGCGATCTGACAGCTGGGTGAAACTCAAAAAAGATTATCTGGCTGGCATGGCTGATTCCTTAGACCTGGTGCCAATAGGAGCATGGGTGGGCCAAGGAAGGAAGGTAAGGGGATAGGTTTAGTTTTCTTTCCGTGGCAGAGTGATTGTGCATTGTGTTCAAACAGTTCGCCCTATCTTAGGAAAGAGCCCTGTAGCTCGAAACCTCTTGCGCCTGTCGCAGCTAACCACTACACAAGGTGTCCTTTCTTTTGTGTGAGCAGGATGCAAATGCATTGGAGTTAGTCTATGGGGAGGGAAGGGTCCTGTAGCTTGCCTCTGTTGCTTCTAGCCCCTGTTGACCATCTTCCCAGCCACTCCTGCGAGTGAGCTTGGGAGTGACCAGGAATACCTTTCAGTACGAATATGTGTAGTGTAACTGCTTGTGAGTTTGCCCAACAGTAAGAGAGAGTCCCACAGCTCACACTCTGTGCCCTTTGCTGCTAAGTGCTACATTGGGTCTCATAATGCATAACAGCAACTTGTCCAGTCAGGTTGTTCCTATAGCTCTGCGCCCACTCTGACAACAAAGTCCTCCAAAAGGTTGCGCAAAAGATTTCACACCAGCCCAATACTCCCCTCCTCACACAACTTGTGCTAAACCCTAGCTGGAATACCTCGCTCAACTAGTGCCTTAAACCCTAATTGCTCACCTGGTGTCATGACTCTCTATTGCAGGTGAAGTGGTTTAGTCCTTTCCTAATGGCGGTTTATGACCGCACCACTGAAACCTACCAGTCCCTATGTCGCTGCATGAGCGGTTTTACTGATGAGTTTTATGAGGCGGCTACGGAGCGGCTGGGGGCACAGGCCATACCAGGACCTAAGCCCTATTATGTCACAGGTGTGCTAATTAGGAGGGCTGGACCAGCAACTGTCCAAACAACAATCACTTCAGGTTGTTCCAGCAACAAATGTGTGGAAACTGGCAGCCCAAAGGCTTGGTGCTATGACGTTGCATGTGATTGAAATCCTGTGTGTTATATCAATTGACCAACAATCTGGTAACAGTTGTTTTGTTAAAGGACCGTGGTGAGGAGTCTGGCAGAAATAGACATCGGAAGGCTGAAGATGCAAAGTGAAAGGGCACGTGGCATGCAACACCGGTCTGGTAGCACCAGAAGGGTTTCCAACCACCAAAACACTACTTGGACAGATGTTGACTGTTCTATTACTTAAAGGAGGCAAATCTAAGTAGCTCTGCTCCCACCAACTGAGGCACCAACCACGCCATCTGGAGGACGCTCCTTGAGATTTGTGCTGCAAGGTAGAAACATGTTTTTATGGAGGTCGGCTGGCATTGGGGCAGCCTAGAAAGTATCAGTCATGCCTTACACTGAGCAGGTTTTACGCGTTTCTGCAGCAGTTGGCCTTCATCATATCCCAATGCACAAGGCAATGCAGATTTCCAATACTTCCAATCATCGCCCTCTCTCATGCGGCTTGCTTACGCCCTCTCATGTCCCTTCCATGCTCATCTTTCGTGCCCCTCTCATAAGCCTCTCCTATGCCCCTCCCTTGTGTCCCTTCCATGGCCCTCTTTCGTGCCCCTCGTTCGTGTCTCTCCCATGGCCCTCTCTCGTGCCTCTGTCTCATGCCCCTCCCTCTTTCCCCTCCTTCGGCTTGCTGCTAAGGTGAGCGCCCAGATGTTTGGTTTCCCCCTGTGGAGGTGTGGGAGCTCAGGGGAGCAGATCTGAGCCTGAGCCCATTACACAAAGCAGCAGCAGGCCAGCTACATGGCAACAGAGGTTTAGGGCTCAGGTTCCCAAGGTGAGGGGGGAAAGGGGCTTTGCGCCATGTTTGCTTTGATTCTGAGTTGAGTATATCATGCTTTTTGGGCTGCTTTTGTGATGGTCTGTGGACCCAAAAACCAAAATGAGGTAAACACACACGAATTGATTCTCAATGTAGCACAATTGCCCTTCACGTTTTGTACCACGATTGAAGCACTGTCTTGTTATACATGCCCATGCCCCGGCTATTGATATGGCATCTCGCAATATGCCATAGCAAATAGTGCGTGCAATAGGCCCTGCACCTGAAGCCGTCACAAAAACATCAAAAGCAGCCCTGGCTAGAGGGTTTGGATCCGCGTGTTGCCTTGCGGGCTAGTCTCTGATGTTGCCCTTGATGTTGCTGAATTTCTATTGCATTTCATGATATGCCATAGCAGAAAGCGCCATAGGCCCTGCACTCAAGCTGTCACAAAGACGAAAATTTGCTGAATAGCCCGTCTGATAGTGGATGAGGGGTGCCACATGGTATTGCTGAATGACCCATATTGCATGGTGCTGTAGGTTCATGCGGCTCCGTCCAGATAAGACCCCAGAAGAGGTGAGTGGCCCTGAGCTTCTGGTGCACATGTATCAACAGCAGACAAGGCGCATGGGGGCTTAAGGGAGGGAGCAGCGGCAGCTGGAGCTTCCTTCACTGGGCCACCAGAATTTGCTGAGCCTTTACTGCTGGAACATTCAAGCTCGAGTGATGCTTCTAGAGAGTTTCTGCTGTTGGTGGTGGTGGTCATGCGGGCCACCACACGACTGTTCACAGTTTGCAGGTCAGCAGAAAGCCTGTCTTGGGCCCGGATCTGACCTGCAGGGTGAGGTGGAGAATGGAGTGGCACATGTTGCGTGATGGCCGGCTGGCCTTCATGGGGGAGTTGCTAGGGGATTACACCATGGTGCTGCCACAAGGGGTGCCCGCGTTGCCCTTTGTGCGCGTGCATACAGTTTTTACATCTGATTCAATTGCATGAATTCCCTGATATTATTGTCCCTTACGTCGCGAAGTCGCTCATTTAACGGTGTGTGAGTAAAGTGCCGATTCATCCTCTACTGCAGCTAGCCAGCCGCGTGTGTAATCGGTCCGACCTAGCAGCTCTCTTGCGGTTGGCAAACGTTGAATGTGTGTTTGCTGGAAGGAAGGAGCATTGTAAAAGTATCTTTCCCGATGCGGCTCATCTTTGCCCTATTCTGGGAGGATGCGGAATCCCGTCTTTTGAGGCGTGTAACTTGTGTCACCGGTCGGAATAGGAAACACTCGACAGCATTATAATAGGGCGAGGCCATGCGAGGCCGTAGGCCGAGCATGACCGAGCCCTATATATAGAGCGAGCCTATGCGAGGCCGGAGGCCGAGCATAGGGCGAGCTCGGGTGTCGATGCTCTGAATGTTAGATGCAGGGCCTGCCTTGGCAAGCGAAACTGGCGCAATCAGCATCAGCAGCAGGCAAACATCAACAGAGCATGCCAGCATCAATCAGATCTGGCTCGTATGAGGTAAAAAGTGTTGAAACATTGCACAAAATGGGCAAAACCGTTAAACAGCCTCGCAGTCAAAAAGATAGAGGATTTGACAAGCACAACGTAAACAGACACACAGCCGCAGAGCTTCGCTAAGAAACCCTACTGCTAGAACACATAAAAAGGCCACGCAACAAAAGCAACACCAACACGATACTGTACCTCTTGTCTTTCCTGCACCGGCATGTTCAACATGTGCCTCTAAGGTGTGGCGAATGGCTTGCGCAACGGTGCTGCGAACACGGACAATCGTCCACAAGACATGTTCTGCACAGGATTGGCAGCTGGCAGTTGCATGATGGATGAAGGTCTCAACAGGCAACAACGGTCAGCACCCACACACTCGTCTTTCAAAAGACGGGTGACGCCGCATCGAGGAAAGATGCTGCGGACTGCCCTGGGCTCGGCAGACCCTCGATCTTTGGCTCGGTGACCTCGCCTTCGGCTCGGTCACCTTGCCAAAGATCTCAAACTTGCTTGGCTTCGCCTCGCAAGTTTTCACCGTCTTTGCCTCGCCCAGGGCATTCCGCAGTACATACCATCCTCCAGGAACGCAGCCGGAGAATCGAGTATTGGGGTTTGGAGTCGCGACACCGATCAGTCGGCGATCACCCGGCCCAGTCGGTGACTTGCTTTGAGTGATGGAGTCAGAAGTGTGCCTCTAAAACCCCTGGTAGTTACTCCGCTGGGTTAACATGCGTGATGCGATACTGCGTCTGGGAGAAGAGCTGCGTTAAATCGAACACGTTAACACGTGATGGCATGATCACAACCTCCCCGTAGGATGAATCAGGAAATGTTTTCCGTCAACTTCTGTGATGCTGAGCACACAACTGCCGCGGCTCCCCCCTTTATAAGGACTGTCACCCCTTGTGATGCTTTGAGCAGACGATTGGCGCTGTTTCCCGCATGCTGAGGGAACCCCCTATTCAGTGCTCATAAACAGCCAAGTGAGACAGCTCCCTTCCCTGTTTCCACACTTGCTTCTGCCTGTACTGCTGGGCATGGCGGATGACTGGCTGTACCAAACACATCCTCGAGTATTCTGCACCAACACATCCCCATTCTAAAAGGGTGCTTACCCCACCAGCACCTCGCTTTGATGGGGCCATTTGGTAATATATACCAATTACCAATTACCAAATGGCCCTGTCAAAGCAGGGCGCCGGTGGGGGCAGCGCCACCCACAAGGAGCCAACTTAGGCTCCAACGGCATACTCAAGTTCCTGTCCAAGCTGAAACAATGGCTGCCACCAGCCCCCCCTAAATCCCTTGCTAGCCAATGTATGTCAGGCCAGCCCATTTCGACTTGCCATGTGCTGACCAGTTGACCCAGTCAACAGCAAACCAAGCAGTTTTATGCCTTGCTCAGGGCTATATCATATATATATATATATATATATATATATATATATATATATATATATATATATGATATAGATCACTGCATGCAGCTTTCGGGCCGTGCAGCACCCGTGGCATAACTCCAGCCCGTTTGTTAGTATGTGGAGAGCAGATATCGAGACAAAGAGGCGAGACCGCTAGAGAGCCACAGCTGCCAGAGAATTCAAGAGACCCAGGAAATTACAAGCTAAACACTGCAAGCGCTCCAACAACAGCATGCTTTGTGACTGGCCAACACTACCCCATGTACCCTGCCACCCCCCACGAAGTCCGAAAGCAAGCTAAAACTGGATAGGCTGCGGCTAGACGAGAAATGCAAGGACTAGACAAGAAAAGCAAGGACTAGCAAGGGTCTGGTTACGATCAGGTGACACCTACTGAGGTTGACCGGTGGCACCTACCGACCATCCGGCGTTCCCTACCCAACCTAGTAGGCGTTCCCTACTGGGAAGGGCCCCTTCTTCATATGGCGTGACTGTACTTTATTGCTAGGGGCTGTTAAAAGGAATGCAGGTGTCATTAAGTTCGCGTCCGCACGCACGTGCCTGTCACTCCTGCTGGTCACTTTATAAATGGACAACCATAAGCACAGCTTCTTGAGGCGCACCAGGCTTGTCTGACCTCGCGCACTAGTAAACACGATTATGTGCGCGCAAGCCCTGACGCCCACCCCTTACATGCTCAAGCGCAAGCATGGAGGTGCCATCGGAGATAGCTTGAGAGTTACTTACTTGAGAGCATTACGCGTAGGATTCAATCCAACCTGGTTGATGGTTGACATTACACAGCCAAAGCTGTAATAGTTGCATTCTGTATATGTAATGATGACAGATGGACTAGGGTTTTAGTATTAGGGTTTAACGTTTGAATTATGTGTTTTAGGGTTTAAAGATGTGTCTGGAAGTGTGTGGAAAGTAGTGGTCTATTCTGGAAGTTTCTGGAAAGAAACATGTGGAACGTTCTAGAGTGATGTATTGGTTACGTATGGCTTGGTAATGGATGGAACTGTGGAGAAGGTTCCACTCTAGATGGTTCTAGAAGATATGGGCTGTGTTACCAGCCATATATAAAGGAGAGAGTTGAGACATTGAAGGAACTCAACTAACTCAACTAACTCAGTCAATTCAGTCAAGCTGTCTTGAGTATTTGTTGTATACCTTTGGCTGTGTACCTATCTACTGTGTTCCTTCCACAGTATATCTCTGTGTATATCCAGACACTACTTGTAAGTTTCCTGTCCCAATAAAGCCTCTCGCCTGACCATTCCGGTACTTCGGCAGTACATCGGTAAAGGCCTACGTCTACCGTCGTTCGCCATCCGGTCTAGCTAGGGGAGAGCTTTGCACGTGGTTTCGGAGCTTAACGACCCTTCCTGTAAGTTTTGGACCGCTGCGTTTTGCGTTTAAGGATAGCGCTACTAGAAGCATCCATCCATCGGTGCAAGTTGAACTTCGAGCCGACGTCAGTTCTCTTCAACGTCAGTCTTCTACATGGAAGCACAAGTTCAACAGCTTAATACTCAGCTTGCGGCTTTGGCTGAAGCGCATCAGCAAGCTATCCAGCAACTACAGGCCGCACAGCAGCAGATAGCCGCTCTGCAGCAGGCGCAAGTTAACGCTCAACCTAATGCTCCAAAGATCAAGCCACCTAAGCCTCCAGTCTTCACGGGGAGCGCACAACCTTCTGCGGTCAACTGGTGCTATCTTATGGAGACCTACCTACAGTCATGCGACGTCAACCTCCACGCTCCAATAGCCATCCTTCATGCTGCCGGTTTCCTACGAGATTCAGCACTCACCTGGTACCGCAACCACCTTGCAGCCGTTCAGCGTGGAGTGGACCGGCCCTGGAATACTTGGGAGGACTTCAAAGCTGCTCTCATCACGCACTTCACACCAATCTCCCCAGAGCGCACAGCACGTGAGAAGCTTGATCATCTACAACAAGGTGGCAAGTCAGCTCGTACCTATGCTGAGCAGTTCAACCTCTGCATGCTGGAGCTACCCGACATGCACGAGAAGGACCGTGTTCATCGCTTTCTAGAAGGCCTGCGACCGGAAGTTCGTATCCATGTGGAGCTGAAAAACCCAACCACCCTTTCAGATGCCGTTGATTGGGCTATCCAAGCAGACTCACTTGTCTGGCAGATCAAGAGGCGACGCTCTTCACCTTTTCCTGGAGCTCTCCATCGCCCTTATCAACAGCAACGACAAGAGCCTCACACTGGACCTACTCCAATGGAACTTGGTGCTGCTGACAACAAGAGGACTAACAACAACAACTGCAATCAAAGGAGGCAGAACTTCAACAATGTGAGGAGGCAACCATCCAAGAAAGATGTAGAGTGCTTCTACTGTCATCGCTTGGGTCATTACCAGCGCTTCTGTCCCAAGCGTGCTACCGATCTGAAAATGATGAGTGATGCTGCCTATCCTCAGCAGTCAAACTGAGGAAGGCGCGTGGTGCAGTGAGTCCTACGCGCGCCGATGTGGCTGGACCCCGTCCTGCTATGGACTCACGGAGAGGTTGCTCAGCCGGGGTTAAGGAGCAACCTGCTGGGAATTCCAAGTCAACGGTTACCGGGCGCCAAGATGCTGCAGCATACCAACACAAGAAACCCCGCCGGAGATCACCAAGGTTGAGGGACCGTACTGACTGGAGATTCCACCCTAAGGAGCATGCCGAGTATGCAGCGATTTATGGGCCATTTACGGTGGACGCCTGTGCAGATCCAGCTGGAGAAAATGCAGTGGCCAAGAAGTTCTACCACAGTCAGAATTCCTTCCTTAAGGCCAATGTCGAGGGGGAGAATGTATGGCTGAGAGAGAGAGAGAGAGAGCTACGCAAGGAGGGGCGTGAGGTGCCCTCCCGCGTAAGATTAAGGGAGGGGCCCATTGGTGTAAGGATTACACTGGGCCAGCCTACCATAGGATAGTTACATCCGTGGGTGGGCTTCCGCCCACCCGCCTTTGTTAGCTTACTTTCTTGTAGTTCCTCCTGTGCCATTGAGGCTCTTTGGGCTTTTCCAGTTTTCTTTTTGTTGTGTATATGCTGTGTAAGGACTTAACTGCTGCAGTATGTACTTCTGAAATGCATTGCTTTAGAGCTTGCCCTTTGATACCGAGGGCTTGCAGATTCATGGTGGTACTGTTGTATATGGTGCCTGCAACTCCGACAAGCAAGGGATAATACCATACTTTGGCAGTGGGGTCTATGTCTTTGATTTTGTCAATGAGTACTTGGTGTTGATAATCAGCTTTGCTTTGCTGGCCTGTTGGGTCTGAATCCCTGCAGATCTTGACCTCTATTATCCAGTACTCTGCTGGGTTGTTTCCAATCTTGGGTTTGTAGAGCATACCATCAGGGCGCTTATCGGTGGTGCCTTGTGCTTGTTGCACTGCCTCCTTTAGGCCCCTTGGAAGGAGCTCCCACGGGATGTTTCTAGACTGGTGGGCCATGATGCCGTCTTCTGCACAATTTTCAGTTGATCCAAGGTCCATTTGAATGACAAATGCTCCTTTGCGTCCCCTTAACACTCTTGTCATGATTAGTCGGCCGACCTTGTTATGCCTGTTGATGTACATTCTTTTCAAAGCTGGGCATCCTGAGGCTGTGTGGTGTCCGCCATCCTCGTCACCGCACAGGAGACATTTGCTACTAGGTGCATGTCCACACCTATAGGCCATCTTCCTTGTCCACATGGTCCCGTACCGGTAGCGCAAAGCGGTTTTTCGTTCTGCATACTTGATTTTTCCCGAGGTCATGTACTCGTTGCTAGCAGGCAGGTCCAGTCTTTCCTCAATCCTTTTAAAAGCCTCGAAATAACAGGTAGCTCTGTTTGCCATCCCAAAGCGACTCTTTTGGTGGCAGTAATGACGTACCGAGTCGTGAAGGTCTGTCAAAGGGTTCACCCGCTTGAAACGGTCAATCAACGTGCGCTGCCCATTGGTCAGTGACCAACGATTGTTCCATTGGGTCTTGTACGGCCAATATTGGGTCAACCTGTTGTTACTAGGACTTTCGTACTTCTCACATTCCTCATAGTCGGAGGTGTCCCCTGTCGCAGCCGCCTTAGCGATTGCGTCCGCTTTTTCATTACCGATTATGGAAGCATGGCCCTTGACCTTGTGAAGGGTTGTCCTCAGTCCCCTGTTGACGATCTCGGTTACTATCTCTTTAATAAGCTCACAGTGCTGGTGATTTAGGAGATCTTGTGGGCGTCTCAGCATCTTTTTGATTTGGTACATTGAGCTGAGGCTGTCGGTGGCTATCATGTGGGCTCCATGCCTCAGCGCAGCAAGGATACCAACCAGTTCTGCTCTGTTTATGGTGTTCTGGGGATGGCTGTCGCCTGCAGGGACAATTGGAACCCCACGTTCATCGTCCTCATTGGCTGCTTGTGGGGGGAAGTACACTCCTGCCCCTATGCCTGGGGCATCACACTCTGCATCTATTGGTGATGCTTTGTGGCTTGTTTGCTTGTAGCTACCATCTGTGTAGACATAGTTTTTCCAATTGTACCGGAGGGGTGGGGCTGTTGGTAGGGCAGTGGCTAATTGCGTTTCCAGGTCATCCAGTGTAGTGCTGGCGTCAACCATGGCTGGAGGGTCTTGACTGGTGGCAGAATCGTCCCGGAGGGACTCAGAGCCGTTTGTTTGTTTGGGGTAACCCATTTTGCTGAGCTGTTTTGGCGTCAGCAATGTTGGCTGATGAGATGTGCTGGGCGGGGCATTGCTGCTTGGGGGGTTGTAGTACATGCTGATGTCTTGTATCTCTTTGTCGTCCGGCAGGGACTGATTAATGGCATCCTGCAGCGTTTGCAGAAACCTGGTCATGTAGCCGCTCTCCCAGTAACGGAGGTGGGCCTCAAAACCCTTTGCGTTGCCTGTGACAATGATATTTACGTCCCATCTAGGGTTTCCTGCATACATGTCGCCCCGTTCCCAAGTTGTGGGTTTCTGGAACCTGAAGTGTTTTCGGGGTATTTGTAGGAGATGCATGCAGTTTTCTGGGAAGTGTTGTAGCCATGCAAGGTAGGCAGTTCTGTTTGCATCGGACCAGGCAGGCATGATATGTATGCCAAAGACAGGGGCTGTTGTGTTACGGGCCGCTGCTATGGCAGTAGCCATGTTCTTATTCAGGTCTTCGTCCTCATACTCTGGGTTGTGCACGCTTCCGCCGGTCCACCTATATCTGTAGCTATCCCATTTTGCCCCAAAGATTTGGTCCCTTTTGTGGGCGCTCCAGTACATCGTAAATGTTGGGTTGTAATTGAGTGGGCTTGCGAATCTCTCTTTTGTTATGTCTGTGAGCTGCCTGAGAGCCTCATACACCTCAGGGGGAGTGGCCCAGTGGTTCTTTATTTGGACCTTCCTAATGGCTTTGTGATCTTTGATCTGTGCTCCATCTCTGTACCTGCACATGAGGGCATACAGTTCTTGGGGAAAGGTACCTGCCTTCAACTTCCGCATAACCTTTGGTTTGTGGCGAGTGCTGTGGCAGTACTGTTGGTACAGTATTGCTGTCCTTTCAGGGGTGAGGGTGTAGCGACATTTGCCATCTGGTGTGTATATGCAGGCGAGCGTTTTTATCCACAGTTGTCCATCTATGCACATCTCTACTTCTCTAATATAGACTTCGTGTCTTCCTGTGGGGTGGATATCAGCATGGGGGTTCATTGGTGATGTGTCCATGTCGAAAATGTTGCTGTACTGCTGTCCAATGTTGATGTTGTATCTTTGAGGGTGATCGGGGTAGTAGTCGCCTTGTTGCTGCAGTGCCAATAACCCTTGCTGAGCTTGAGCCAGCTCGCCAAGTGCAGGAGTTGCCGGGGACCGGTCATTTGCTGCTGCTGCCTGTTGCAACCGGTAAGCAGCAATCATCTCAGCAACAACTGGATTATGTGCGATGAGGTCGCTCTCACTTTCTCGACTGGGCTTCCAATGGACGTTGTAGTGCCTTATATCAAGAGGGAGGCCTTTAGTGGCATACTGATCCCTGTTACATTCAATGCAGGTCCAGCCTGTCGTGACATCCTCGTCCAATATGTCCCCTGCAGGGCGATGGGTTAGCGGGAGACAATCAATATGATATCGTCTGCTACATATGCTGCAATGTGCTAGGGTTGTACGTGCAGGGATTCGTCGTGCTGGCAGGTGGGCGTTAGGACAGCAGCATTCAGTCGGGAGGTTTGGTGTGTTGCAGACTTCATGATGGGTCATTGGCTGTAGAGCGTGCTCTGGAGCATCATCAATGTGATAGCCCTTTTGCTTAGCCAGTTCCACCACCCATCCTTGCATAACTGTTGGGGCCCATCGCACAATGACCTGGTTCTGTGTTGCTACTTTCTTTCTCTTTTGCCCTCGTCCGGTGTGGCGTGCCGCCACTGCCAGACCTTCTATACCTTCTACTTGGTCCTGCCCTTCTGCAAAGTTGTTATATAATTGCTCTCGCATATCTTTGAAGGGCTGTCTTTTCTCATCTTTGATTCGCTGGTAAACGTGATAGCCTGTTTCTATTCGGTACACCAGTGGGGCTGTGATGTCTGTTGCAGTCTGGCGCACACTGCTGCTTTTAGTGTGGCCTCTTGGTGGTGCGCTGAGTGAGGACAGGTAAGCCTGTATCTCTGTCAGGGCTTGCTCTGTGCTTGGGGCATGTGTCTGTGCAGCCCACAATGCTGGGAGAGGTGCATTGCGTATGTCTATGTCATCGATGATGTTGTGGAACTTCAGCAGCCTTGCATACTCCGGATGGATTGTTGGACCATGTCCTGCTTGCACAGGTGGCCTGCTGCAGTAGGTTTCTTTTGTTATGCCTGGCGGGAGAGTGAGCATGTATGCAATACGTTTAAAAGCGGTCAGCGTCCTAGCGGTGATATCCTTGTCCAGTTTCAACATGAGCTGTCCTGTTGTAAGGACAGTTCTACCTGTGGAAGACATAATGTCCTGAAGTCGGTGCATACCTACTTGTCTGAGTTGGTGAAGGTCAGCTAGGAGGAGGTCTGGTGGTTGGGGGCTTGCAAGTGCCTGCATGTTCTGCAGGTCTTGCAAGAATGGGCTGGTATCGGGTAGTTCTGTTGGGCCAAGTCCCTGCTTTTTGAGCTCGACATCTATGCTTGCGCATGCAATCACCTGCCTCAGCCTCAGGCTGTGGTGTGTTAGGGCAGGGCGAGCCATTGCTGTCAGTTTGTCCAGGCAGCTGCCATCTGTCTGCAGGCGTGTACGGCTGAGCTCTCCCACTGGTCCGGGGTCATTGAGAGCCTCTGTCAACCGCTGTATTTGTACAGTATTGTACTCTGCTAGTAGGGAGGGGCACCCTAGACCGCCTTTACTGACGTCTTCATGTGCTACTGCCGTGGCAGTACTGTTGGGAAGACCATATGCTTCTTTGGCTGCCCTACAGAGGGGGCTGTCTAACGCTTTGAGCTGAGCTTTGGTGTAAGGGGCCACACAGAATGCATACCGAATTTTTGTCCGTATGCATGTATTCAGGGTGCGCATCTTTTGGGAGGTTGTAGCGTATGAGTGCTTCATGTTGTGACACATGTCTCGAATGGTATCCCTGGTCAGTTGATATTGGGCTGACCAGTCAAGGTGCATGGTGAATTGCAGGCCCAGGTAACGGAACGGTTTTCGTGGGTCGTGGAGTGTTGCAGGGGACCGTTGGACCTTCACATCAGTGAGGCTACGCCGGAGCTTCTCCAGATTAAAAGGGTCTTTGGTGTCAGCCCCATATCTGGCACCTGTGAGGAGGGTCTTTGTGTTGTTTATTTTTAGGTGTCCCCAGTCAGCATACAGGGTGACCTTGTCAGCTTGGCTGGTTAAATCCCCAATGCATGAACATATCAGGTTCAGGTCATCCGCATATGTGACATCTGGGATCTGCTGTTTCAGTTTGAAAAGCGTATCACGGTTGTTGTATGCACCTGGGATGTATCCTCTGGCACCTACCCTTAGCCAGCGTAGCAGGGGCTCCAGATATAAGATGAACAGAAACGGTGAGAGGCTGTCACCTTGAGTTGTCCCTCTGTCCATGGGCATTGGTTCGGTATTCCCGAATGGGGTTGTAAATGCTGTTGTTGCACCCGTGTACAGGTCTTTGACCACCTCTGTGGCATCTGTCGGGAAACCCAGGTCATACATGATTTGCAGCAGCTTGTCATGGTCAATTGTGTCAAAAGCCTCGGAAAAGTCAACCATAGGGAGATAGATGTCTTTCCGGGTCAGTTTGGCATCCTCAAGCAAGAGGGTGAACAGCTCCAGCTGGTCCATGCAGGTTCGTTTGTTTCTGAACCCACCCTGGGTGTAGCTCAGAATGTTGTGTCTTTCGGCATAGTCAGCAAGGACCCATGTGATCATTCTGGTCCATAGTTTGTATATTGTCATCTCTAGGCCAATGCGTCTGTAGAATTGCAGTTTGAGGGGTGTGCCTTTGTTTTTGAACAGGAGCACTGTGGTGCTCTCTTTCCATGCTTTCGGGGTGTAGCCTGTTGCCCACATCAATTGGATGTAACCGTGTAGGAGGTCTTGTCCTTGGGGAGGCAGCATGTTCAGCATCTCATTTGTTATTTGGTCGGGTCCCGGGGCCTTGCCGCGAGCCAGGGATTTGAGGCAGGCCTGAAAAGCTTGCTGGTCCCTTATTTCATTGTGCAGCCATCGTCGTGGAGCAGCACTGCTAGTGATGGCTGTGTTCAGGTCAAAGGTATCTGGGGCGTTGGGTTGTAGCCAGGGATATGACCTTGCTTGCTCTGATGGGTGGTACAGTCCAGTTTTGCTACCAGCACCTGCTGCTGGCATCAGCTTGGGCGTATAATATGTTGTGATGGCTTCCATGACTCCCTTTGGGTCTGTAACTACCTTATCTTCTCCAGTTTTAATTGCTCTAAGCTGCATGCTGTTGCGCCCCTTGAATTGGCCAGTAATCATTTGGTTGCCTATCTTCTGCCTTTGGTCATACAGTGCCTGCCTTTTGGCAATGGCATTTTGCTTGCGCTTTGTTTGGTGCTCACTGTCAAGGACCCGTAGTTCCTTGCGGATTTTGGTTTTAATCTGTTTGAGAGAGTCTTTGAGGGGTTGAGGAGAACTGCCGCTGCGCACATCTGTTCTGTTCAGTGCTTCAACTGCTTTGCACACTTCTGCGGGCAACTGTGCTTCCTCCACATTCTCTTGTCTCAGGGCGTGGACTACCTTCTTGCGTAGCTTAATCAGGCCATCGCGTTGGAGTGACACAAGTCTGGGCCGATAGTGGTGTCCTGTTGGATTTGTCATGGTGGTTGGACCTTCTGCTAGCATGGTGTCCCGAGTCTGCAGCAGCAGGTCAGCCATCTGGGTGTTCAGCTCTTCCATAAGCTCCCGTTGAGCGGCAGGGTCAGCTGCACTTCCAAGATGAAGCGCGCGGAGGGGTCCCATGCTTGCGGGGTCTCCACTAGATAGGCGCTCCCAATGTGGGTACACATCAGTATGCAGTAAGCGTTGCACATGCTCATTAAGCTGGTGATACGCTGCACCGTGTCTTTCTTCCACTGTATTCTTAAGGCCCTCCCTTTCCTCCTTTGTGAGTTTTGTCAGTCGTTTTAGCTTTTCAAGGGTTGCCTTCTCAGCACTCTCAGGTGTGATTGGTGGGGGTGGGAGCATGTTGAGCTTGTGGTAGGGAACACAGACCTCCAAGAGATCATGATCTGTGCCTTTGCCGGTCATATCCCATATGTGTGTGACTGCAGAGGCTGGAAGGGCTTCATTGTTTGTGAACATGTCATCAATGCGGCTTGCGAGCTGTTCAGCTGATCCCTTTCTCCATGTGTAGTTCCTGGGGTGACCAGCCTGGACAGGGTCCATGGTATAGAGTTTGGCTTCCTTAATTTGTGTTTGGTGAGCATTGTCCATTGGGTTGGTATTGCCACTTGCTCTATCCATCTTGTTCAATGTTGCATTGAAGTCCCCTGCAAATATTATGTTGTGGCGACCTTCCTCTTTGTCATTGGCCGTTTCTGTCAGTGCTTTCATTCTCCTGTAGATTTGGGATCTGACAAGCTTGTCTGAGGGATGGCTGGTAGGCATGTATACCCCAACAATTGTTAACGGTGTAGAGACCTCCATGCGAAGCTGCACTGCTTTTATGTAACCACCAAGGTCCCCAGGGATGTCAATTGTTTCGACAGTTCCCAGGTCTGCAAAACTCTTGTTGATTAGTAGGGTTACTCCTGCTCTAGGATTGTACTGGCATGCGCTGTGTCGTTGTACATATCCATGGCCACTGAGATATTTGCATGCCTGGCTGCATGCTTTTCTTGTTAGTTTGGTTTCTGTCAGAACGAGTACATCAGGTTGGTGGTCTTGCAGCACGTCGAGGACATCTTCAAGATTAGAGTGCAGCCCCCGAACATTAAGAGTCATCACTTTCAGCTTGGGGATTGTAGCACTCTCTTTATTGGGAGCTTCTATTTCGGTTCCTGTGCAGAGCCCCTGTGCCTGCTGTGAGTGTAGGGATGGGTGCAATATCTCCTCAATGTGCGCTGTGGGCTGTGTTTGCTTGTGAAAATAGTTCTCTATGACTGGGATACTGGAGGGTTTGGCATTAGTGCTGGCTGGCTTTGGTGCCTTGGTCTTTCTAGGTTCGTTGCGCTGCCCCGGCTCTGTTGGAGGGTTCGTATTCAGTTTTCTGATGGGGGCCTGGGTGAGGCCTGAACGTTGGGCTTGAGCCTGCTCTATATGTAGCCGAGGGGCCGGGTTGCTTGGCTCTCTTATGTAGGTGTGAGCTGTTCGTGCTTCCTCTCCTTCAAGTCTCTCTTGATGTGCTAGTAGTTCCTCATCGGTGAATTCACATGAATCTAGCATTTGTTTTTCTGTGCTTTGTTTGATGATGTATAGAGTGCCATGGATATTCTTCCAGTCGGCCTCCGTCATGACTTTCACGTGGCCTGGATGGGCAGCCTGGTCCAGGGAGTCAACTAGATACCAGTCAGGTGTAGGGCCATTGTCAGTCCTTCCCTTTCTCACAACATGCCAGTGTCTGCCACTATCCTGCCCAGCGGATGGATGAATTGTATAGTTTACCATGAAAGCCTCGGCCTGGTGTAGCAGTCGTATGATTGCTTCGTTAGAATTCCCTTTTGCAGCTGTTCATGGCCAGATACCACGTGCATCTCCAAAAATTCAGTTCCTTGGCAAGCCCTCCTGCACCAAAACCAATACAGAATGCGTTGCAGTGCAAGATCTGAGTAGTTGCCTTGTGTGGAGTAGTGATCACCCTCCTGCCCTTCCTTATCCTCCCCTGCAGGCCAGGTCTCTTGAAGGTACATGGTGACCTCTCGTGGAGTGGCAATGACCTGTCCTACCATGGCTTCTAATGCGTGCAGCCCACAGTGACTGGCAACTTGACTGCACACTCTAATGTTCAGTAGGGTTGCGGGCCTCCAAGGGCTGTGACGGTGGCGTGCCTCTGTTTGTTTCTTGGCTGCAATGGTAGGTTTTTTCTGGGTCTGGGAGGGCTGCAGGGCAGCCTGGGCTGTCTGTGGTGCTATGCCGCACTGTGCAGGCTTGCTTTTTGGGAGCTGTTTAGATGTTCCAGCTCGGGCCTGTGCTATTCTCTGGGCCCGGGCACGGGCTCGCTCTGTATCCTGCTCAATCCATGCAGCAGCAGGGCGCTGGGTTGGGCCTGCTTTATGGAGCTCAATGCCTGCTAGGTCCACATATTGCATGTGACTTCTGTTTGCCGGGGACGGCGTATACCTGTGTTTGTACAGAGTTAACCCAGTGGCGTTGTGGAGGTATGCATCAGCCGCTATGGTTGTACTGATCGTGCCATTGAATGCTGCCCAGTCGGCATCAGTCAACTCCTTTATTGTGCGTGTTGTTGCATAGGGGATTGAGTCCAGGCTGTACCATTTGCCGTTTATAGGGCTGCGTTTCCAGCATATGAAGTGGCCTGGTCTATGCAGGAACAATGCATTACATCCTTGCGGTGCCAGGGCGAGTATCCGTGCCTTTGCTGAGCTAGTACTGACAGAGTGCTGTGGGTGGTTTTGAGGGTTCCTTAGGACAAGAAGGGTCAAGTCTATGGTTGTTGTGTAGTATAGGAGCTTGTTGATAGCCTCCCATCTGAACCAGCCGTCGGCATTGCAGTCAGGCCTATCGCTGTATGCTGGTCTTGGGACTTGTGGATGTCGGAGTAGTGCTTGGGCTTCATCTGGAGTGATGATCGCTCTGCCTGCCATAGCATTGAGTGCATGCAGTGCACAATTCCCGCGATCTTGCTCTTGGCAATACAGTCCTACAGTTTCTGGTGTAACCCACTGTGTGTGTGAGGTGGGACTAACCTGGTGACGCTGAGCATCTGCATCTCCCCAATTGGGACTGAAAGGTTTATGGTAAGGTTCGCTGAGGCCTTCCATATCTTGATCGATCATGATAACATCTTCGTCCTCACTATCAGGTTCGACAATGGGGTCCGGGCGGTGTTGAAGACCGTTTCTGGAGATGTGCGGGGCTGCTGCAATGTTATGCGGCTGAGGGGCAGCTGTTTTAAATGGGTTCTGTTTGGTTGGTGCATTGCCAGTGCTGCCTGGGGCCAATCCAGGGACTGCTGCTCCAAGCATTGCATTGATCCGTCGCATACCCTGCTCCGGCTTCGACCTGCGTTTTAGCGTGTGGGGAGCTTTGGGGCCTCGTGTCTGTGGTGTTTTAGAAGTCTTGCCTGCACCTTGCATGCTTGGCATAGGGGGAGGGACAAGGCAGAGCACTCCGCAAGAAGCTCCTGTTGAAGTTCCCTGGAACGTTCTCAGACTGTCCTGCTCCCGCGGTATAGTGGTATACACCCTGGGTCTAGGATCTGCTTGGCCGTGGCTCTCATTCTGCAATTCTTCGCCAAGGAGCTCTGCTGCGGCAGCATCTTGTCTGTCCAGGACCGCTCTGTGCACTGCATACTCGCACAGCTTCGACTCGACGTAGTGTAAAGACATTGCTTCTCCTGCCTCCATGTGGTCGCTTTGCTTTTCTGCTGTCGCCGGGATAGGTTGGCGTAGCCATTGCCGTGCACTTTGAGGCAGTTTTCGGTCATATAGTCTATGCTCATGGAGGGCCTGCTTGGTCGAGGTTATGTGGAAGCAGCGGAGGAAGTAGTCTGCAGGGACCCAGGCCCAGCCTCTACAAGGACGGACGCTCAGGTCTGGAGGATCTTTGGCTGGCATTGCCAGATACAGATGCGCATATGCATTGTCCTGAAGGAGGTTGAAGAGATCATTGACCCACATGGGAATCAGCCTGTCTTCCAGGTTAGGCATACTCAGCAGGTAAGTGGGGCAGTACACCCAGGCACTTTTTGGTTGCTGGCAGCATGCGAGCTGGACTTGGTGATGTGCCAGTCCATGCAGTTGTTCATAGGTCGTGCGTGCTGCGGGTCGATTGAGGCCCTCTGGGCAGAGTGTTCTGAAATTCTGGCAGTGCCCTTGACACTTTGGGTTGCAGCAAGTGTTATGGTGACATGCGCTCTTTCCTAGCCGCTGTTTCTTCAGGAAAGGAGCATTGGGCACAGTCTGAGGGTGGATGACACCATCCTGGCAGGTGACAGCAGTTTGCGGTTGGGTCTCATGCGGCAGACTGCATGGGTTCTTGTGGGCAGTTGCACTGAAATGGGAACATGGGGCAGCCTTTACTGGGCAGGATGTCAATGCTGCTTTACTATCATGCAGCTTGAAGTTTGCAGTTTGTGGAGTTTTAGCCTGTGCAGGTGGTGTTGGGCCAATATATCTGACAGTGTTGTATCTGTAGATTCTGTAGGCTTCGCGTTCCAAGTAGCCATTGCTGCGTTTGATGCAGCGCCTCACTTGCTTTGCAATGGCTCGTTTGAGGTAGTGAGGGTGCTGCATGTCCATGTGTAGGCGAAGTTGATAATGCATGACATGTCTATCTTGCAGCCTTTGCTTCAAGGATTTCATGCTGTTTCTGGCACATTTGACGCTTTCTAGGCCAGTGCGCTGGCTGGAATTTCTTTTCCTTGTGGCATTTCGCCTTCGTGGTTTGGCATGTTCGACTGTGTACGTGGGGTTATACAAATATCTACAGCTCTCATAAAGGTCAGAAAGTGACAGCAGTATCAGTGTGCTGAGGAGAGCCAGAGTGGTAAAGAGCAGGAGATGGGTGAGCAGGGTCTTGGGAGCCATGGGCAATAAGGGAGGTGAGTCTGGTTGTTCCACACGGTTTGAAAGTTCCATGGAGCTGTTGTTAGTCTGGTCTGATATGAACTCGTTGGTCTGAGTTTCGCATTTAGTAAGGATCAGGATGGTTCTGCTGGTCCTAGTTGAACTTTGGGCATAGGTTCCCCACCCCGTGGCACTGGTGACACATGAAGTTGGGGGCATGTTAATATTGCTGCTGATTTCTGCCTGCTGAATTTGGGCATAGGTACCCCGCCCCGTGGCAATGGTAACATATGCTGTTGGGGGGATGTGTATGCTGCTGTTGATACCTGCCTGCTGAATTTGGCCAGAGGTTCCCTGCCCCGTGGCAATGGTAACGTATGCTGTTGGGGGGATGTGGCTGCTCAGGCTTGGGTAGGGCATGGAATTATGGGCAACTAAGTTGCTTATGAAACAGTAGTAGCGCTGCGGCTCCAGCATGGGCTTGTAGTCATGGTTCTCATGCCCGGAAATGCCAAACTGGATGACAAGAAGAGTGGCCAGCAGAAAAGCTGGTGCTCTTCGCGTCATCTCGGTTTTCCTTCGTGGATGTCAGGGATCTCTCCTCATATGAGTTTGCTTATGCTGTCACGGTTTACTGCCACAAGCCCACGTGTGTTGCAGCTGCTTCAGATATGGTAGGTTTATTTCTCCGTGCAGCTCTGCCCTTGAGAATCTCTGCTCCTGTGTTAGCCTGCTGGGCCCGGCCCGAGGAGATGGACTGGCTTCAGCTAAACTTGTCCAGGCAAGTCGCTGACCGCTGAGGGACTGGTTCTTTGGAGTCTTTGCCTCTATCTGAGGTCGCGATAGCTTTCAGTCCGGCTGGTAGCTCAGACAGAGTCACGTTCAAGTCCAGCGACTAGGGAAGATGAGCTTTCCCGCGCACGCTGGCCTTTGGAAGGTAGTGAGCGGTTCGCAGGGCGATGTAAGTCCCTGTTCACCAGAATTCTAGTTCTAACCCCCTATAGATATGGCGCGTGGGCTGAATCGGCTGCGTTTTTGAAATCAACGCAGCAGAGGCGTGGAGATGGTCAGGTAGGTTGTCTGGAGTATTGAGAGCTGCAAATGAAAGGCTGCCACGGAAGCTGTCTGCTAAGGAGGGGGGTATCTATAGTCTCAGCACAGTTACATCCCGCCGAGGAGCTGGCATCGCAACCTCGTTAAGCAAGGATGTAACATGCGCGTACGCGAAGAGTCACAGATAGACATGATCCCTCCTGCTTGTTTTGACTATCGCCTGCAGAATGTATGGCTGAATGTGCCTTTTCGCCGTGCCGGGAAGTTCCTTAGGCATTATCTGGAGTGCAAGGAGAGAGCCCCTGCTCAGACCAGTGCTGTCATCGTCCTGCCAAAATGGGAGAATGAACAAGCCGTGGTGGCAGATGACACAAGGACTACGCCTTTTGAAGACCTATCCAGCAGGGACCAAGCTCTTCACTGTGCCATCCAAGACACCTGGTGGACCTTGTATCGACATGGGACCTACCAAGTGGCCTGTATGTGTATTTTGGGACCCTCCTACTCTTCAAGGTTTTGTGAAGCCGTTACCGTACAATGCTACAAAAGAAGAAGCAACATCAGAGGAGCCGTCAAAGGAAGAGGAGACACCTGAGCTATGTGGCCTTCGTCCTACCAGTGAGAAGCTTATTCGGCTTAAGGGCAAAGTGAGAGGTCACAGCGTCACTATTCTCGTCGACTCAGGTGCAGGCAGGAACTACATTGACCCTGATGTAGTTGATGTAGTTGCACTACTAAATCTGCCAACAGTCACCCTGCCTGGCAACATTGTGCAATTGGCTGGTCCAGTCACCCAAGATGCTTCCAAGCTCATCCCAGACCTCAAGTTCAGGATTGGCCAATACAAGGACCATATGCCCTTCACCGTCACCAAGCTGGCGCAAGACCAACTCATCCTTGGCAAACCGTGGCTTACATACGTTAACCCTCCTATTGATTGGGTCACCAACACCATCACCGTCACGAAGGGTAATGTCACCTACACTCTCACCCCGCCTGCTGATGATGAGTCACCTACAGTCAACATGCTCAGTGCCATGCAGATGAAGCGTATCATCCGCAAAGGGCAGATGGCATACCTTGCAGTCATCAGAGAGGTACCCGAAGGCGACAACCGACTGGAGATTTCGGCGCCATCAAACGAGGAGTGGCAGTCAGCTATCCAAGGCATCCTTGACAAGCACAAGACCATCTTTGAGAAGCTGCCTAAAGGCCTGCCACCCAAGAGATCAGTGGACCATCATATTGAGCTGGAGCCTGGTTCCAAGCCACCTTACCTTCCCATCTACCATATGAGTCCCCTGGAATTGGAGGAGCTGAAGCGCCAACTTACAGATCTTCTTGAAATGGGCTTCATTCGTCCTTCTCAGAGCCCTTATGGCGCACCAGTGCTGTTTGTGCCCAAGAAGAATGGCAAGCTACGCTTCTGTGTGGACTTCAGGGCGCTCAACAAGCTAACCATCAAGAACAGATACCCTCTACCCCGCATCGATGAGCTCTTGGACCGTCTCCAAGGCGCCAAGTACTTCAGCAAGTTGGACTTACAGTCGGGCTACCACCAGATCAGGATTGCTGAAGATGATGGGAGCATCCAACGTACCGCTTTCCGTACAAGATATGGGCACTACGAGTGGTTAGTACTACCTTTCGGCCTTACTAATGCTCCTGCAACTTTCCAGCAGCTGATGAGTGACATCCTGAGGCCCTACCTGGACCAATTTGTGATTGTCTACCTGGATGACATCTGCATCTACTCCAAGACCAAGGAGGAGCATCTGGAGCATCTGGACAAAGTGCTCACCATCCTGGAGCAGCACAGAATTTTTGTCGGACTGGACAAATGCTCATTTGGAGTACAGGAGATGGAGTTCTTGGGGCATGTAGTGGGCACAGATGGAGTCAAGGTTGACCCCAAGAAGGTTCAAGCTGTGAAGGATTGGCCTACGCCAAAGGACGTCAAGGAGGTGCGCAGTTTCCTTGGCCTGACTGGCTACTTCCGTCGCTTTATCAGGCATTATGCTCGCAAGGCTCTACCGCTCACCAATCTCACCAAGAAGGAGACCCGCTGGCATTGGGGCACTGCTGAACAAGAGGCTTTCGATCAGCTGAAGGAGGCACTTACCTCAGCACCTGTGTTGGTTTTGCCAGACCCAACACTGCCGTATGAAGTCTTCACCGATGCCTCAGCATTCGCACTGGGAGCCACTCTGCTTCAGAATCAAGGTAGTGGGCTACAGCCAGTAGCTTACCTCTCACGCAAGCTTACTGACACGGAGCGCAATTACCCTACTGGCGACCGGGAGATGCTAGGTATCTTCTGGGCTCTAACGGAGTGGCGCTGCTACCTGGAGGGAACGACTCTGAAGGTGAACTCTGACCATCTCAACCACACCTGGTTCCAATCCAAGAAGAACCTCACGCGGCGGCAGACCAAGTGGAGTCAATGGCTGGAGTCTTACTACAGTGGAGTAGACATCAACTACAAAGAGGGCAAGGACAACGTTGCAGACCCATTGTCCCGACGTCCAGACCTTTGCACCATCACTACAGCATCTACAGATGATCTAATCAACCGGATCAGTGATGGGTATGAGCAAGATGAATACTTCAACAACCCATTTCCGTGGCTTACAAACATCAACGGCCTCTGGTACTTTGGCGACCGGATTGCAGTACCCAAAGATGTGGAGCTACGCAAGAGCATCATTCATGAATGCCATGACTCGCCTAGCAGTGGACATATGGGCATCACCAAGACCTTGCAGCGCGTGGCACAGAAATTCTGGTGGCCACATATGTCTAGGACTATCTACGCCTATGTCAGGGCATGTCCGTCTTGCCAACGCAACAAGCCATCTACTCTACCTCCTGGAGGACTGCTACAGCCGTTACCTACACCGGAGACCAAGTGGGAGCAGATCACAATGGATCTCATCACTGATCTACCATCTACCAAGCACGGCCATGATGCCATTGTCACCTTTGTGGACCGGCTGAGCAAGCAGGTGCACTTTGCAGCAACTACGAAGAAGGTGAATGCACCAGAGCTAGCCAAGATCTTCCGCCATACTATCTACAAGTACCATGGAATGCCCAAGGCCATCATCTCAGACCGAGACGAACGCTTCCTAAGCCACTTCTGGCAGGCGCTCTTTGCAGTCGTCGGCACAGAGCTAAAATACTCTACGGCCTATCATCCACAGACTGACGGCCAGAGCGAGCGTGCTAACCGGACTTTGGAGGAGTACCTACGGCACTTCGTCAGCCCACGACAAGATGACTGGGACGACCATTTGGACCTGGCTGAATTCGCCATCAACAATTCCATTAACCCCAGCACCGGCTACACTCCATTCTTCATGACCTACGGCCACAATCCCAGAACGGCATTGGATCTGGCGACTGATGAGGCGATGACTCCCCAAGCACAAGACTTCATCCAGGAGATGGCAGACACCTTGCGGCATGCTAAGGCCAAGCTACATGAAGCACATGTCAGGCAAGCTCAACAAGCCAACAAACACCGGAGGGAGCTGACATTCCAGATTGGCGATCAAGTTCGTCTATCTACTACCAACCTGCAACTACCATCCACCATGAGCAAAAAGCTTGCAGCTAAATACCTTGGACCATTCACCGTGGAGAAAGTCATTAGTCCTGTTGCCTACAAGCTGAAGCTTCCCAAGTCCCTCAAGGTTCACCCTGTCTTCCATGTCAGCCTCCTGCAACCCTGGCACAAGGACCCTGAGTTCCCAACGCATGTGGATGCTACAGTCTATCACCCACCACCAGTTGTGCCAGATGATGAGCAGTACCTGGTTGAGGCTCTGCTGGATAAGAGAATCAGCCGTGGCAGAACCGAGTACCTTGTCCGCTGAAAAGGCTATGGTCCAGAGGATGACATGTGGCGGCCGGCTAGTGATATTGAGCAGAGTTTGATTGATGCCTATGAGGCTAGTCATCATGGCGCATTGCCTGCCCAGCAAAAGAGCTCACGCAAAGCGCATGGACGCCGCAGTTAAGTTTGGCTTGATTTAGAGCATCGGGGGCGATGCTCCCAGAAAGAGGGGGGGCAGGATGTAATGATGACAGATGGACTAGGGTTTTAGTATTAGGGTTTAACGTTTGAATTATGTGTTTTAGGGTTTAAAGATGTGTCTGGAAGTGTGTGGAAAGTAGTGGTCTATTCTGGAAGTTTCTGGAAAGAAACATGTGGAACGTTCTAGAGTGATGTATTGGTTACGTATGGCTTGGTAATGGATGGAACTGTGGAGAAGGTTCCACTCTAGATGGTTCTAGAAGATATGGGCTGTGTTACCAGCCATATATAAAGGAGAGAGTTGAGACATTGAAGGAACTCAACTAACTCAACTAACTCAGTCAATTCAGTCAAGCTGTCTTGAGTATTTGTTGTATACCTTTGGCTGTGTACCTATCTACTGTGTTCCTTCCACAGTATATCTCTGTGTATATCCAGACACTATCTACTTGTAAGTTTCCTGTCCCAATAAAGCCTCTCGCCTGACCATTCCGGTACTTCGGCAGTACATCGGTAAAGGCCTACGTCTACCGTCGTTCGCCATCCGGTCTAGCTAGGGGAGAGCTTTGCAGTATATGTGCAGATACGTACCCTGCTTGTTCCGCTGAAACGCAACAGGCTGCACTGCATGATACATTACCCCCCTCTGGTAGCGCCAGTAGTCAGGAGTTCAGGCCTTTCAACAACGGAATTCTCCGAAGCCGTTCAGTGTGCAGCATCTTCTGACAAAGAATGCCGTGCTCGAAGCATGTGGGTGAAGACCTTCACACAGGAGCCAAAGCCTTCATGTTAAATGATGACCAGAGTGCGAAACTAGGGCTGGAAGACCAGGTCAACCCAAGCCCTTTCGAATACTGAGGTGAAGAAGCCAAGTGGACTGTTAACAGCAGAATACAGACTACCAAAAGGCTCCATCAGAGTGCGTGGGGCGCGCGTGCGGGCACTAGCACAAGGAGCCAACGTGAACTTAGGGCTCCAAGAATGGCACACTAAAATGGGGCGCCCCCTTTGAGGGGCCATGTTGTAATCGTAATCGTAAAATGAAACTCCATGCATAGAATCCGTCCCATACTGGCTGCCATCAGCACAGCCTTGAATCCTTGCTCGCCAAACGTCTGTGGGGCCAGCCCAGTTCGACTTGCGTGCTGTGACCAGTTTATGCAGTCAACAGGCGAGCCGGCCGAAGCAGTTCCGGTTCATAACAAGGGCCTTTCAGTGGTGAGAGAGACAGAGATCTACGCGAGGAGTCCGTGTATTGGTGTCCCGCGTGGGACTGTGGGAAGGGTCCCTTGGCGTAAAATTACATGGAGCCCTTACCTTCAGGCCTTGTGGTAAGTATGTGTTGTGTCCCGGTTCGTGCTGGACCGGAAAACGGATGTCTTCCGGTGGTGCCGGGTACCTCTAGTACACTAAGTACATACCTCCCCCCTTAGATTGCACGCGTCCTCGTGTGCGCTTAAGTCGCCTGTTGCTGCCCGCCACGCAACTCCGAAACCAATGTTGTGTCCCGGTTCGTGCTGGACCGGAAAACGGATGTCTTCCGGTGGTGCCGGGCACCTCTAGTACACTACAGTATGGTTATCTACCTATCCATCTACTGCGTAGGAACTACTCTGAAACCTGCTTCCTGCTCACCTCCTCCTGCTCTCTTGCTCATATGCTCCTGCTCACCTCCCTCCTGCACACCTGCTCCTCCTCACGTGACATTGCTCCCTGCTCACCTCCTCCCTGCTCACATGCTCCCTGCTCACCTTCTCACATGCTCCCTGCTCACCTGCTCCTGCTCACCTGCTCCTGCTTACCAGCTCCCTGCTCACCTGCTCCTGCTCACCTGCTCCTGCTCACCTGCTCCTGCTCACGTGCTCCCTTCTCACCTGCTCCTGCTCACCTGCTCCTGCTCACCTGCTCCTTGCTCACCTGCTCCCTGCTCACCTGCTCCTGCTCACCTGCTCCTGCTCACCTGCTCCCTGCTCACCTGCTCCTGCTCACCTGCTCCTGCTCACCAGCTCCCTGCTCACCAGCTCCCTGCTCACCTGCTCCTGCTCACCTGCTCCTGCTCACCTGCTCCTGCTCACCTGCTCCTGCTCACCAACTCCCTGCTCACCTGCTCCTGCTCACCTGCTACCTGCTCACCTGCTCACCTGCTCCTGCTCACCTGCTCCCTGCTCACCTGCTCCCTGCTCACCTGCTCCTACTCACCTGCTCCCTGCTCACCTGCTCACCTGCTCCTGCTCACCTGCTCCTGCTCACCAGCTCCCTGCTCACCTGCTCCTGCTCACCTGCTACCTGCTCACCTGCTCACCTGCTACCTGCTCACCTGCTCACCAGCTCCCTGCTCACCTGCTCCTGCTCACCTGCTACCTGCTCACCTGCTACCTGCTCACCTGCTACCTGCTCACCTGCTCACGCACCTGCTCCTGCTCACCTGCCCCTGCTCAACTGCTAACTGCTCACTCGCTCCTGCTCACCTGCTCACCTGCTCCTTGCTCACCTGCTCCTGCTCACCTGCTCCTTCTCACCTGCTCACCTGCTCCTGCTCACTTGCTCACCTGCTCATTTGCTCCCTGCTCACCTGCTCCTGTTCACATGATCCTGCTCACCTGCTCCTGTTTACAACCTGCTCCTGCTCACCTGCTCCTTGCTCACATGCTCACAAGCTCCCTCGCACCTCCTCATGTTCACGTGCTCATGTTCCCTTGCTCCCTGCTTGGCTTGACCCGTTCCGGTGCTAACCTACTCATGTTCACATACTTGCCATGCAATCACCATGCAACTGCAAGGTGGAATCAAACTAAGCTCAACACAAATACCACTTGGACACAAGGTAATTCCTAGAACCCAAGGCAATTGCTCCACCAAACATGCCATCTATCACGGTGAGTCCCGCCACCAACCCATGTGCAACATGCGCACTGTAGCATTGCTTACGCCAAGCTCTTTGCCTCATGCTGAGTGAGCTGCAAACCCCACATGTTCCTACTCCCTAACACACGAAATCTTCGGGAGCTCAGATGTGGACTCAGCCTTTAGCAGCCCCAGGCTGTCATTGCAGGGACAACCTTCTATTCCCAGTACCGAATGTAGAGCTGAAACGCCGGATGTATCATGCTAGGCCCACATTGCATGCTTCTGCCCTTGCCGGTGTCCACGTTCCCAACTACCAGCATGAGAAGCACAACAGCAGTACAGCACCGCTACCTGCATGACCAAAAACGTGCCTGATGCACATTGGCCGAGGGGTAGCAAGCAATACACGACAGGAGATCGTGCCCTCCCCATGAACAGTGATGCATGATGCGATGATGCATGATGCGATCGTACAGAGCCTTGTCGGAAACGTGAAGACCCACAAATGCTTCGCCCTAATCCTTCGGATTAGTACTGCGTCCTGGTCCTACGGATTGACAAACTGTCACAACAAAGCGCAGGCCCAGACGGCCACCTGGTCTCTATGTTGTCATGAGACAGCATAGCGTAGCTCTTCTGTTTTAGGTGACCTCAGACCGTAGCTCTACTGTGGTAAGAAACCATTCCTCTCTTGCAGCTACCGGCGGGTGACCTTCTTTGTGAATGTGCGCCTTCGCCCGATGGGCTTAGCCAATCCAAGCAGTAGTAAGTAGAATTATATATGTTCGACTTCCAAAAACGCATTCCGAGTCCTGCATAACCCGAGGTTTAAGCAGCTGCGTAAGTAAGCTGCAACATTCAATGAATGAAGCTTACTTCCATCAGCAGGGCACTACCGCACTGCTGCCGTCGACGCGTCCATCCGAATGACCAGCCCCTAGGGCACTCCTGTCCGGACTAAGCACCGCTGTTTAGCACCCTGCTTTTGTCGCCTAGTGAGCACCCATGCATTGTTCCTGTACCACCTCCAAGCACCGCTTTCTGCCATCCGATGGCTCCGCGAATACTTACATGGCAGTAAGATAGACTGTTCCTGTCCCGGGTAATCTGCGTCTCCTTGTGGCGAAGATATTGGCTTTTACATTCCCGGTTCGCGGGTAGGGAACGCCTACTGGGTTGGGTAGGGAACGCCGGATGGTCGGTAGGTGCCACCGGTCAACCTCAGTAGGTGTCACCTGATCGTAACCAGACCCGCAAGGACTAAGGGATCAATGGGACACAGGAATGCAAGCATACAGGAAAAGCAGGGTGCCTAGGACTACACGAACAGGACATGCACGCGAGCTCGACCTTCCCAGTTAGCATAAGCTGCCAAAACGACGTCTTCCAGCTCCCCTCCTCCCACTAGGCTAAGGGCCAGCCACAAAACAGCAACAATGTGCACACCTGCATGGTGCGAGATGTTCCACGTAAGTCCAAGTCCAGAAGAGCTGTCCACGATGCAGACCATGCATGACAAGATGCCTAAACGCCAATGGTCCCTAAGTCCTGACATGAATGCATAGAGGCCGCAATGCACGGTTTGAATGTTACATTTGAAAAAAGAAAAACCCGGAGCCAACACGAGGCTCAAGGGGCTTCCAAAAAGCCAAACTGACTAATATCATCAACTTCAACTAATTCGTTCTCATACTCATCACTAGAAACATTACCACAACTTGTATCTTCACTCGATTCAAATCTGTCAAGCTGCAGATCAAACACCCACTCAGTATCTTCATCTCTGAAGACACACATTTTATGTACCAACTTCGCCAACATATGCTGCTTTGGATGACACATAAGCTTCCTTAAATCACCTTCACAGTAATCAAACAACTCACCAAACTCCGATCTGATTTCCTGGTAGGCAGGGCATTCCAGCATGAAATGCTTTTCATCCTCAACGGTATATGCCATGCATTTCCTACAATACCTCTGTGCCCTCACAGTACCACCATCAGCCCAACGTCCAGTCACAACACTCAGCCAGTGAGCTCCCACTCTAAACCTCATGAGATCAGCAAGATACTCTGGATTTATACAACGGTCATGATCAACATACCTAGCAGGCTGTGAAACACACTCAGCCATCCACGTATAATAGGTCGCATACGATACCTGATCCGAGGATGCAACCCTAGGATCCTCTGGAAGGTCACACCAACAAGCAGTCCACTTACTACCCCAAGTGCCTAGGACAACTTCTGTGTCTACACGCTCAATTTCTGTTACTGACCTGTTCAGCACAAGAGAAGTTACCTTCTCAGCATAATCCGGAACAACATCTTTAAGACACTTCATCATCTCAGCAGACCACAGCCGTCCATGTCCAGCAACAATCGACAACTCGAGGTTCTCTGTAAACGCTGCACGTAGCATAGGCGCAGATGTCTGAGCTACTAACCTATTCCAAAAGCCACAAGCCATTTTAACCCACGTAAATGATACAGGCATGCACCCCAGCTCCTCATGCAACAGTCGTTGAGATACCGACTTCCTCAACCAAGTCCCACTAACTTGTCTCAAGAACATGTTCTGGACCTTCTGGAATGGATTACCCAATGGCAAGTTTGACGTGAGAAAGGGCAAAGACCATATTTCACACCCATATGACATAACTGGAATAACCATCGATTTGAACAACAGTACCCGTAAAGCAATCTGCTGAATGTCCCGTTCCTGAGTCTGGCGTACCACACTCCACATAGCTTTGGTTGCAGCACACCTCATAACATCCACAGCACCTTTAAAACCACGATCAGATTCCACAGTGATACCCAAATACTTGAAGGTACTGACAACCTCAATGGCCTCCCCTGCATACTGCCATGAGCAACCTACTGCGTCCCGGGACCTGCAAGACAATATCTGTGTTTTCTGGAAGTTGACTGTCATGTGCTTTAGGTCACAAAACTCTTTCAGGGCATCTAGTTGAGACTGCAGTTCCACAGCTGTCTCTGCAAACAACACCACATCATCCGCATACAGAAGTAGCTGACACTTAGAAGGACCCACCTGCGCACCACTATTTGGCAAACGTTGCCTCACAAAATCTTCAAGCTCATCAATAAACAAACCAAACAGCAGTGGCGAGAGCGGGTCCCCCTGTTTCACACCAATACTACTCTGGAAAGCCGGCCCTACCTTCCCATCAACCCGGGCATGCAAGGGGACATTTCTGTACATGGCTGCAATGGATGTTAGCATCGTTCCCCATATACCCAGGGACGCAAGCCGCTGGAGTAAGAGCCTACGATCAACAGAGTCATATGCCTTCTTGAAATCCACAAAACAACAAAACAATGGCTTTTTCTGCAGGCGGTACTTATCAATCACATGCCTAAGGATGAATAACTGGTCTGTGGTTCTCATGCCCTTACGAAAACCAGCTTGCGCTTGTGCTCTGTGCCCATGCTCCTCAGACCACTTTGACAAGCGTTGCTCCAACACCATGCTGAACACCTTCCCAAACACATTGCCCACCGCTATACCCCGATAGTTGTCCTTGCATGTAGGGTCACCCTTTTTAAACACAGCTGAGATTGCTGCTTCAGACCATGAAACAGGTGGATCACCAGACTCAAAAAATGCATTGATTACAGCATGCACTGGCTCTAGTAACACATTGCGGAATACAGGGTGAGAGCCATCCTCCTCCTCAAACTCCCTAACTACAGCATCTTTCAGGAACTCTGCACGAATACCATCTGGACCAGCTGCTTTCCCGCGCTTTAGCTTGTTGAAGACAACAGCCATCTCATCCAACTCAATAGGTTCATTAAGCTTAGACGCCTTATGCTTAGCACCTAGGGTTGTGTCAAGTCCTAACTCACTAACCAATGCAGCAACATCAGCTGCACCTTGCTGGAGCCACGTTTGCTCACCACCACCAAACAGACTCTCCCAATACTGTGACCACGAAACTAGATCTTGTACAAACTCACGCCTCTTGGCCCCTTTAAAGTACAACCAAAACCTACGCGGGTTATGCCTGATATCATCTCTCATCCTAGATAACAGCTTGTTGCTATAGTATCGCTTCCATCGCCTCTTCACATGATTAAATGCCTTCCGATACTCACGAGCAGCATGTGTATCCCCTAATTCAATGGCACGCCTCAAAGCCTTATGCTCTGTTTTACAGTGTTTGAACCAAGGATTGACATCTCTAGCACTGGCACCAGGCGAGCTCTTGACAGTTCCAAAAACACTGCATGCTGTACCATAAATAATAGTGCGTAACCGCTCGGCAGCTTCAGCTCTGGTAACTTCAATGCAAACACAGCGCATATATACCCACAAAGCCACAAACAAGGCAAACGGGGAAGTCGAGAACAACGAGGCACTATGCTACTGCCGAGTGCTACGGCAGCAGCCTCGAAAAGACCGCAAGAAAGACGCGACCACTGAGGAAAAACCACCAGAGCTGAGGGCTGGATGGACTGTCCTCCATACAGACACACCATAGCGGGCATACGCAATGCTCCCCGCCAAAGACAGAAACATCCTGTCATGGCAAAAGAAAGTGGAGCAAGTGATGAAAACGGCAGGAAAAGGGCACGGAGAACTCAAAGAAACCCTGCAGCCCTAAGCGCTGTAGTGAAAGCAGCATGCATGCGACGCAAACCCAAATGAGCCACCAGCCGGGCATATAGGATGCCCTGCCCCCTGAACCCCAGCACAACACCATGACGATAGAACAGGCGCCGAACTGTACGCATAATGCGAACAACCTGGTAACCCCTGCAGACCATATCACACCCTATACGACCCAAATGATCCCAAAGATCTGCGTGATTAGTAACCCGCCGTGTGAGGCGATGGAACTCTGTTGTGATTATGCACAATCTCCCAATCTATCACTCAAAAGAACACATTCCCATATGGCTGCTGGCTGGGATTCCTGCTGCATGCCTATGAGATGGCCACCCCATGTTTCCTCTGAGCGAGGCAGTATCAGCAAGCAAGCACCTGAACCCAATCTCCTCTCGCGCATGGGTAGGTCCAATTTGCCACTAGTCAATCAGTTTCATAGTAAGTTGACAGCCCAACTGGTTCATTACGAACCCACTCATCCACTGACAATGCCCCATCCACAATGCTGGCCCTAGGTGCATAGGGAACCGCAATTTCCATGACACCGCACCCACCACCATTTACAGCAGCATGCATTGCCAGACTGCTATAGGAAGCAAGAAGCAGCTTAGAAGCAGCCCAACCTCTTAGAAACAGAACAACAAGCGCAATCATGATTGTTCCACCCTACATCTAGCTCTCATGCACAATCAACCAGATAAAGTAGGTCAAAGTCACAAGTCTAGCCACCTTGTCTCAATAGAACTTCCTTTTACAAGTCTAGCCAGCACACACACCACAGGAGCAAGCGTGCTCCCATATCATGAAGTGTGATGTTAACATAACGCTCAACATATCTACCCCCACCTGGTAGAGTCCGCCTCCCAGAAGCTGTG
Organism: Pseudopediastrum boryanum; assembly: GCA_963556185.1. Classification (NCBI taxonomy): domain Eukaryota; kingdom Viridiplantae; phylum Chlorophyta; class Chlorophyceae; order Sphaeropleales; family Hydrodictyaceae; genus Pseudopediastrum; species Pseudopediastrum boryanum. The sequence goes on from OY744494.1 coordinate 1,547,459, forward strand.
CAATCATCTCGGAACATATGTGTTAGTATGCATAGCAGCCATGGCAGCACTCCTATCTACCTGTACAGTTGGTTGCAAAAGTTTTGGCCCAAAACACAGATTTTGTTAGGAAATGGTCTGCTTCTGTGAAATGGCATGGCCGTTCATTGCTCTCTTGCACAGGCAGCTTCTGTATGAGGTCCAGGTTGTCACCAATGGGTGCGGTCAGCATCTCTGTTGCTCTGTGTTGCTTGGCTGCTGAGAAAAGCAGGGGTCTTGCAAGGGAGACAGCGGAGGCATTTTTGCTGCTTTTTAAGGGGGTAAATGCTGAGAACTGCCAGCAGGCACAGGTGCCCTTTCTTTACTGTTTAGGGGCAGTAGCATATAGACCAGGTGTGAAGCAGGTGCAGGGGCTATACCAGTTCAATGGCAGGGCAGGTGGGGGTAGGCAGGGCATGCGAGAAGTTGGGGCAAGTGCAAGGCTGAGCTGAGAGGGCTGTGGGAGGGGAGCAGATGGGGTGTGGGGCTGGCAACCACAGGAGGGGCAGAGGTGGAAGGGGAGAGCCAGGTTAAAAAAAGCAGGAGGGCTATAGGAACAGGGGGGAGGCTTGCTGGTCTGCGTCTGCGGCTAAGGCTAAGGCTGGCTGGCTGGCTTTTATATAGTATATTTATAGGGCACGCCCGGGGCTCGAACTCGGGACGTCTCGCGTGCGAGGCTACTTGTGGTACCACTTGGGCATACTAACTGCAGCACATTGATGCTCTGCCTGTTTACTTTCTTAAACATAAATGGTTGTAAATCAGGTCTTGCTGCTGCTGCTTAAACCCCAGCCTTATGTTCCGGCCAAAACTTTTGCAACCAACTGTAGGTATCCTCACACTGATACCTCTGGTCATAAGCGGAACCATGTTGCTTACTTTAGCCAGCCAATCAAACCCCTGTTCTTTGTCCAGGTGCTGATACCCTTCTTGCCAAATCCACACTTCCAACCTCCCAGACGTCTGAGACGGCCTCTCTCAGACATACAGATCAGGCATCTACACACACCATCTCCATACCAACACCTGTACCTGCTCCCCTGTGGGCGCTGCTGTCATATCAGATCAGGGCTCAAGCCCCAACAAACCACAACCCTGTATTCTCACACTTCCCTCACCTATGCCGCTCGGCGAGCCAATCCACATTCTGCGGCCGGCACTGGGCACATTACTGTAGACCATGAGACGACATTATTATAACCTACATTCCCAGGGTTACAACGATGCCCATATAGACGCACCATTTGTGCACCATTTCACCTAGAGGGCAAGTATGTAACTGCTGGCTTAAAAACATAAGGCGGTGGAACAATTTTGCTGCTGCCATTGCACCATCTGCAAGACTCTGAAACAGCAGACATGGCCAACTAGAAAGACCATATCCCGGCCAACCAACAAGTACACACAAACAACAGAGGCAATACCACACACATAAGTGTGGTTTGGTTCAATCTCAAGATTCTGACCACAACAAACAACAACACAGGAGCCATTACGGACTACACAAGCAACTGTCGCATGTCGTGCTTTTTGTGCTTTACTTCATGGCTTTGCCAAGCATGTTAACATACAAATCCTATGTACCTGTCATCCACAAACCAACCATCTCAGTACACAAGAATCAACTAAAGCTCATCATGGAGTCGTAAATCAGCAAAAAAACGCACACCAAATACTCAGATGAGTGCCAGTCGACACCAGTGACAACACCAACCGCTTGCTGTTCCAACTACTGACCCACACAATTGATGTAATTAGTGCCGCAACAGCCTCGTGTGCACAACGCCATTTGCAGACCCGTATTAGGGCAACATGAATACGTAGAAGAAAATACAACGCTCTAGCTCTCTACCATGGACATGCTTGCAAAGAATCGTCAAGTGAACGCACATTCAGACAACTGCCTAAATCAAGTACCCGGCATGCAACTAACCAGCATTAATGACGAGAATTATCTCATCATTAATGCAATCACCCCAAGGCGATGAGCATCAACTGGGCGAGGCAAAACCCCTTAACGCCTCCAGTCAACTTCGTAATAGGCACACACGCGTGGCGCAGAAAGTGGCTCTGCCCCTGTTTAGGCAAACACACACTCCAAGAAGAGTCTGTGCATCAAGCCACACCAGGTCCCCCGCAGTCGATGCACCCTTGCACAGGCCTTGGTGAAAGATCAGCTAGCAGGCCCTGCAAAGAACAGTAAACAAACAAACATTTAGAATATGGCAAGGACTAGGGGGTCAAAGAGTGAATTCGTAACAGCACACGGTACCTAGCGATCGACATTGGGGCGATCGACTAGAAAGGGGCATGGGGCATCAGGAGGGCAGGCTGCAAACAACAAACCATGCAAATGACATTGCACATGGGATTCAGCCTCTGCAATCCTCACCCTTGCATCCAGCACACATGGTAAATACACATGCAAAAAGATGTGCCCCGACAATACCACTTACACACAATAGTACCCGGCTAGATGTTGCAAATGATAAAATCTGGTGCAAAGACTACACCACCACACCAAACCTTAATTTCATCTACAGCCCATCTCACACCCATTGATGTACAGCACTCTGCGTGCCGCAGCTGCACAAGCTCGCATTACAGTCTCAACTCCAGTTCCTAGAAACATTTGTGATGTGCCATAGCAAAAACGGCCATATGCCCTGCACCTCAAGCTCAAACTTAAACAGTGAGGTGGAGTGCCAAGCTTTACTCACCTTCATGAGAGGTGATGTGCTGGCGAGTGTGAAGGTGGTGTGGCTCAGCGGCCCTCCATAGGGGATGTCACCCTGCCACTGCCATCATCATGGCTGGACTCATGCCATTGGGGATAGCCCTGGTCATCCTCGTCAGCCTGGAGAGAGACATATTCAAAAAATTGAATATGAAGTTCAAAAATTGAGAGTCAACAAGACCAGGGGCTCAGCTTGATGTGTGTGCAGACCGTGCAAAAAGCAATGTTGTACTGAAGCTGAGGGACAGACCGACAGACACTGTACGGAAGATGTGGCCAAACCTACATGACGCATGCATCGGCTACACAGCCTGAAAGCTGTGCAGTGATCTATCTCACATAGAAATCGGCAATGAGTACGCAGCTGCCGATGCGAGTCATATTCAGGGTCCCTGTTCTTTGCACAGGGAATTGCCAAACAGACCTCCGCTGTCAATATGGCAGCAACCCATGAGTCTTAAATGCTCGCATTGCATGTCCATCTTGCCAGCAGTCAGCAGTGACCTTTTGATGAAACACATATACATGAACGGCCCAAGGGAGGCCCAGCACTCCACCCAATGCACCCCTAGCGCTCCACACACTGATACCAACACATTGATAAGACTTTCAAGACCTTAGCGTTTCACCCCACCTTATTGCTCTTGAAAGCACCCCTTGCACTTCCACGGGTGTGAGCATGCTGCGTGCGCTGTGCAGTCTTGATAGCTGCCAGCACGAGATCTGCGCCATCAGCCCTCCTAGTGCGGAGGCCGCTGCCTGACACATTGCCCTGTGGTGAAGGTGACTGAAGGTTTCCACCTCGAGGGGAGTTGCCAATGTCAACGTCCTTGTTGCCTGCAGCAGAGAAGCAATGACGACATGAGCTTACATCAGCATAAGTCAAAGCAGGCCTGACGTCATATCACATATAAAACTGTGATGTACTCACTTCTTACATCAGCTTTATCGCAGCCAGGCATCTAGCTGTAATGTGATCATTTTCATGTCAGTTTACGTCATTATTTATCGCAATTATGTCATTTCTTATCGCAATCAGGCAGCCAGCTCTACTCACCAGAACCACTGCAAATAGAAGGAATACTACAGCATCCTTGTATGGCACATGACAGCAAACAATCAATATATTCTTGCCGAAGCTGAAGCACCATGCAGCATGATGCAAAAATCAGTAACCCCCAAACCTGTTCAAGGAAAGCAGTCAGCAGCCAATGACTCTGCTAACTACAGCATAGATCAGAAGAGCAACAGACCCCCCTACCCCTCGGACTGCCACAACTTGATACCCCAACCCTGCCAGACCTCAAACCCCTCACCTCACCCTCACCATTTCTCACCCCGATATCAACCCAGGAAACAGAATAGCATGGTTTCATTTGACCCTCACCTTTATTGTCCATGCCCAGGTCCTCTCCGCTATCCACCTGCCGTCTGAGCTGAGTCATGACACTCGTAAACAGATTGGTGTGTGCAGCAGCCCGCCTCTGCTGCTGCTGCCCAGACCCACTTCCCAGACTTCCGCCACTATCCTCCCTGCCCCAGGCCCCATCAAACGCCGGCCCCTCGCCAGCCACCTGGCTAGTGCTGCTGTTGTTAGGGCTCAGAGTCTTCCGTAAAGCAGCTGCTGCAGCGGAATGGGCTTGGTCAGCAGTCCCAGTGTTAGCCCTGGAAGGCGAACCACTAGCCACATCAGCCCAAGTGGCCTCGCCGCGAGTCCCCCGGTTCTGCTTCTTACCCCTGCCTGGCTTAGCACTTGGCAGCAGGCCTGTAATAGCTGCCATGGCAGCTTCATTAGCAACCTTCACCACCTCGGCAGCTACAGGTGGCTTGCGGATGAGGGGGTGTGCTGCAGCATGCGCTGCATGTTCTGCTAGAGTCGGTGCCAAGTTCTCCACACACTTGATAGAGAACATGGCAGCCTGCTGAGCAGCAGCCACAGTTTCCTCCGGGATATCCGCATCATCAGGTTCAAAGTAGAACTCATTATCTGGCTGATTAAAGCCGCGCAGCGGAGGGGGCTCCCCATAAAACATCTCTTCCGACTCCAAGTCTATGAGATACTGCTCTTCCTCGGTCCGAGGTCTGACACTAGCTGCCTGCTGCTGCTTTCCCTTCATCTTCCCCTGCTGTTGTTGCTGCTGTGCACCCCTGCGGGATCCTCCAGCAGCTGCAGCAGCAGCAGCAGCAGCACCACCAGCAGCTGCGCCTCTCTTGCCTCCCTGTGCCTGCCCCTTCTCCCCCCGCCTTCCTTCTCCCATATCTCCCCCCTCAGCACCAACCTCTCTGCTATTCAGCAGCTGCTGCTGCTGCCAGGTCAGACCAGAATCCTCAGAGTGAAGTCCCCTACCACCACCCCTATCACCCTTGCGCCGAGGACCTTCCCCGTATCCTCCTTCACCCCCCATGCCACTACCTGCCCGTTGCAGGCCACGGGCGCCACCCTCCGGACCACCTCTAAAACCACCACCACCACCACCCCTAGGGTGCCTCCCACCTTCCATCATCTGGGAATGATAATAATCTTCCTCCTCATTATAGATCATCTGCTGGTGCCGTCCCCTACCAGCCCCACCCTTACTGGGCCTGTACCCTTGCTGCTCTTGCTCATGCTCCCAGTACCCCCGCTGATCATGCGGATCACGAGAAGGCTGCTGATGAGGGTTCCACTCCCTTTCCCGCTCCCGCCCATCGTACCTCCCACCGCTGCTGCTACCCCCAGGGCCTCGGCGCTGCTGCTGCTGCTGGCCGCGAGAAGGGTGGTACTGCTCAAACTCCTCGCGCCCATCATACTCATCATTATCCCTATATCTCCCACCAGCACCATGATGTGGCTCGCTTTGTCCCCATCCCTGCTGACGCTGCTGCTGGTGCTGATCGTAGCCCCACTCCTCCCCTTGTCCACCCCTAAACTCTTCCACCTCAGGCTCCACATCGTCAAACCCTGGCGGGCGCCGCATGCCCTTATGGGGTGGCTGCCGCCGGGGTTGCTGCTGCTCATCATGCTGGTGCTGCTGCTGCTGTGGGCGGCCCCCATGCCCCTCTTCCCAATACCCTCCATGTTGGTGTTTCTCAAGCCCCTCCTGGCTACCAAACCCAGGGGGCCGAGCTAGCCCACGCTCCCTATAAGGCTGCTCCTCAGGAGGCGCATTGTACTCCTGCCAATCACCCTGCTGCTGCTGCCTCTCCTGCCTCTGCTGGGGTGCCTGCTGCTGTTGTTGCCTGCGCTTCTGAGGCTCATAGTGTTGGCTCCGAGGGTCCCAATGACTGTATTCCTCCGGCATATCATCCAAGTGCCCCCAACCACCACCAGCACCACCACGGCCACCATCAACACCCTGCTGCTGACGCTGCTGCTGCTGAGGATGGGCATTATATCCTTGGCTAGAACCAGCTCGCTGATCATTACCACCATACCCTTCCCCACCCCAACCGCCACCGCCGGCATTGCCGGCATTGCCACCGTAGTCCGACGTATCCCTGCTGTCCGCGCCAGTGGAGGAGTGTCCTGTGTATCCCCGAACCTCGTGTTCCTGCTGCTGGGCGTAACGAGACACATCGTACTGCGGCTCCGGCGCTTGCTGCTGCTCTTTCTGGTGGAAGGGCTGGCGAGACGGGGGCGGCTCCTGGCGCTGATCTTGCGCACCTGCCCACTGGTCCCACCCACCACCACCACCACCAGTGGTGCTGCTGCCACGGCTTCCTCCCTGACCACCCCCACCCTGACCACCCCCACCAGCAGCCCCCAAAGCATCCTGTCGTCGCCATGTTGGAGCTGTATCTGCAGCGGGACGATCATCCATGGAACCATCCTTACTAATGGAGTCAGCAGCACGGCGTAAGGCTGGGGGACGATAGCGCTGCACACCTCCTTGGGAGTCCGAGGTGGCCTGGGACTGCTGTTGCTGCAGCTGTTGAGACTGGACGTGGGGGGAGGACGTAGATGTAGGAGTGCTAATCTCCTCGCGCTTAGCACCTGTACATGCAGATGAAAATACAACCTGTTAGGCCTTGTCCTTTCCCTACGACACTTGTTTCCAACACACGCATTTTCAACGCTTGGACTTACTAAGCATCATCACTATGCTTTGCCCTTGCCATTTACAAGTGTGACTAACCCAGCAGATAATTGCTCTGGGAGGTGGCATGCCTCACAATGGAAAATTCGTGGCAAAAGCATGGGTAGTGTTCTTGCGGCAACCAAAGGGCTGCACTGCAATAAGAATACCTAGGCCGGGAAGGGAACCACTGATCACACAGCGTTGTTTTCATGCGGTGGTAACGGCAAGACCTAAAATGCGCAGCTGTAACCTGCATCCCACACAAGATGAGGATGTAGTAAATTTGCCTGGGCTTCACCCCCCTCCTGTGACTGAACAGACTATGCCAAAACTACAAGAGACCACTGTAACTTTTGTCTGTGCAACAACAGAGAGCGAAGATGGCCAAGAACCAGAGCATAACAACCAGACCCATGTTGTACAAACAAGACACCACTACAACGCATCAGGCAAGCCATCGCAAAAAAGGATACTGAACCATCAACCGTACCAGAGATCTGAGCAGATGACCATACCATCACCAACACCAGTACTGCTTTCACCTGAACCATCTTACCCCCCCCCCCTCAAGAACCCGCCCAGTTAAACAAAGAAACCGCCCAGTTAAAAAGAACAGACACAATTCCGTATACCCTTCGTACCTGCGTCTGTTGCAGTGCCAGCAGCTGTACCTGACGACCAGATGCTGCCAATACCAGGTGGCACAGGAGGAGCTGCAGCTGTTGGTGCTGGTGTGCCATCACTATCCAGCAAATCCCCCAGCCAAGAGGGGAGCATGGCCGAGTCATCAAAGTCGTCAGCACTAGCACCAGCACCATCTCCCAACCCACGACTAGCAGCAGGCTCGGGGGCCTTAGCAGCAGAGTTCTCTGACTTCTCCCACAGTGCCTTCACTTGTGCAAGGAGCTGCTCTTGAGAGGCTTGTTGCTGGGGGGCCGAGGCCTGCTGTTGCTGCTGTGCCTGGCTCTGTTGCTGTTGTCTCAGCACTGCCTCTAACCCGAGCCCACCACCACCAGCACCAGGAGGAGGAGCAGCAGCAGGAGGTGGGGGCTGCTGCTGACCTTGACCCATACCCATGCCTGGTGGACCACCGAGGTGCTGTTTTTGCTGCTGTTCTAAATTTGCATGCTGATGCCGCAGCTGTTCAAGCTGCTGCCAAGTAAAGCTCATGCCACCTGGCTGTGACTGCTGCTGTTGCTGCTGAGGTTGCTGCTGCTGCTGCTGCTGCTGAACCATGGAGGCCAACATGCCAGCAGACCCAGCTGGGTTAACCTGCTGCTGCTGGCGCAGCTGTTGCTGCTGCTGTTGCAGCAAGAGCTGGCGCTGCTGCTGCTGTTGTTGCTCCTGCTGCCTCTGCAACAGCAGCTGCTGCTGGAGCTGCTGCTGTTTCTGCTGTTGCTGGAGGATAAGCACCTTCTGCTGCTGCACCTCTTGCAGCCGCTTTGCAAGCATCTCCTGCTGCTGTTGTTGCTGCAGAAGAGCTTGTTGCTGCTGCTGCTTCTGCTGCAGCTGCTGTTGTAACTGGAGCTGCTGCTGGAGCTGCAGAGGGTTCTGACGCTGCTGCAACAGCTGCTGCTGCTGCTGTTGCCCAGCAACAGATGATAACCCTTGCTGCAGCTGCCCTGCACCCAAACCACCCAACCCTGGGACCCCCTGACCCTGCAGAGACTGCAAAGTAACCTGCCCGGTTGCCGACACAGGGAGACTGGTAGTACGGCTCACAGCAGCAAGACCACCAGCAACAGTACCGGGCATAGGAGCAGGAGCAGAACCAGTGCCCGAGCTTTCCCTCCTCACCCTATTTAACACGTTTAGCTGCAGCTGCTGCTGCATGGCCTTCAGCATAGCATCAGACGCAGCCGGCGTCCCGGCCAACTGCTGCTGCTGTGCGGTATGAAGCTGCTGCTGCATCTGCTGCTGTAGCCCACCTTGCTGTGCATGCTGCTGGATCTGTTGCTGCTGCAGAGATGCTACACGTTGCAGCAGCTGCTTGTCAGTACCTTCGTTCTTGAGCAGCAAGGGGATGAGCTTCGCAAGCGATGGGTCCGCTAGAAGCTCGGGCGTAATCAACGGCATACCACCACCTGCTGCTGTTACTGCTGCTGCAGACCTGGGAGTCGCAGCCTCAGAAGAAGCAACCGGCGCGGCAACCACATTGGGCGCAGTGGTAGCAGCAGCAGCTTCTGCTGTCGCTGCGATAGTTCCAGCTGCAGATGCCCCAGGAGGAGCAGCAGCAGCAGCAGCAGCAGAGGAAGAATCGTCCGGCTTGCCTTCTCCCACCACTAGCTCTTCCACTAACTCATCCAGCATATCATCGATCACAACTTCGTCAGGACCCACACCCCCACCACCTGCAGCAGCAGCAGCAGTCTTGGCAGCAGCAGCCTGCACCTCCTGCTCAGAGCTGAGAGGTGTGGGCTGGGGGGCTGGGGCAGCTGGAGCCAATACAGCTGGTGTTGAAGATGCAGGAGCAGCAAGAGTAGCTGGCTGCTGCATGCCCAGTGCTGCTGCTGGAAACTGCACTTTCAGACCAGCAGCAGCCAAAGCAGCAAGCACTGCAGGGTCGATGACACCGCCACTGGTGGCGCCTAGTGCACTAACAGCACCTGCTAGTGTCAGAGGGTTGCTTACGTTGCTTGCTGTGGCGCTGCTGGTCTTGTTTGTCTGGCCGGTCATACCCACAAGGCGGGCAAGGGCCGTTGGGTCTGATAAGAAGGCATCGGCTTGCGAGCTGCTAAGACTACCGAGATTAATGAAGCCCCCAGAGCCACCGCTGCCTTCAGCAATGCTCAGGGCAGGCAGCACCGCTTTGGGTGTAGTGAGAGGAGTAGCTGTGCTGCTGGCCACGCTGGCTGCACCTTCCCCTTGCTGCTGAGTCAGGCCAGCAACAAGAGCAGCGAGGTTCTGCTGAGACGCAGAAGCATTGCTGGACAGCCCAGGAGCACCGCCTGTCGGTACAGCCTGCTGCAGTAGAGCTTGCACGAATTCCGCACCGGGGTACTGCCTAGCCTGGTCTGCATTGCTGCAAGGGCCCCAGGCCTTCTTGGCTGCCTGTGCTTGCAGAAGCTGCTTCTGAATTAAGGCTTGTCCACTAAGCAAGCCATCACCCGCATCAGGAGTGCCTGCAGCAACGGGGGTGGAAGGTGCTGCTCCTGATGCTGCTAGGGGCCCTGCGGTGGTGCCGGTTACCAAGGAAGCCAACGTGACAGGAGCAATAACAGACGATGCAGCGGCAGCTGCAGCAGGTGCCCCCACAGGCACGGAAGCCCCAGCAATGGAGGCATTGATGGGTTCCAGGGTCACTAGGTTCCCCGGAGCCGCAGCTCCTGCCCCTCCAACTGCTACTGGAGCCAGACCAGCAGCAGCAGGCGACAGCTGCTGCATTTGAGCCTGAGCAGGGAGGCCAGATGCAGCTCCTGCTGCTGGTAAGACTTGCGGCGCAGCTGCTTGAGGCACGGCTACTTGAGGGAGGGCTACTGGTCCAGGTCCGGCTACAGCCTGAGGTTGGGGCAAGGGGCCCAGGCGCAGCTGCTGTTGCAGCTCGAACTGGGGCTGCTGTTGCTGAGGAGGGGGTGGAACAACAGCACGGGTGACCAGAAGTTGCTGCTGCTGCTGGGGGATCTGAGCAGCAGCAGCAGTAGCCATGTGAGCAGGCAACAGCTGCTGGTGTTGCTGGGGGAGCTGATTGGGGAGCAGCTGCTGGGGCTGCTGGGAGATGCCAGCAGCAGCAAACTGCCGGGGTAAAGGCTGCTGGGGAAGAGCAGGGGCAGCCTGAGTAGGCAGAAGCTGCTGCTGGCGGGGCTGAGTGGCCAGTATTGGCACGCCTGGCTGATTGGGACGCTGGGCCATCATGAGTGCTGGTCCTTGCACATTAGGGGCTGGCTGCATGGCAGATCCTGGAGGCATGCCAGGGGATATGAAGGCTGGCTGCTGTCCAGATACCTGTTGCGCGCCATAAGCTATGGGCTGCTGCTGACGGACAGGCTGTTTAGAAAGGACGGGCTGGGGAGCTGGGCGCTGGGCAGCGAACGTGAGAGGCGTGTATCGCAGGCCAGAGGCCGACAGACTGACCAGCCGTCCGAGGGGCTGCAGCTGTCCACCAGGGATGTTCGTGATAGTAGGCGCTTGGTCGCCGTCGTAGGTGACACCACAGATCATGAGGTTGTCGGGTAATCTCCCGTTCGCGTACCACCCCAGCATCTGCTTGGATGTGAAGGGCCCTTGGATCTTGGCCTGGTGATCATTGTAGTACCAGGCAATTCTCACGGAAAGGTCTAGGCTGCCCGCAGTGAACAAGTGGAGAGCCGCATCAGCGGCTTTTGAGTTCGCGTTCATCTTGGCTGCAGCTGATGGGGCATTGGGGAGGAAGAAGAAAAGGTGTTGGCTGACCGCTGGAGAAGCACTGAACTGTTGAGCACACGCTTGAGGACAGCTGTCGCTTGTACCATGCGATCGGATTCCTAATTGAAATGAAGGGTCTCTCGATCCAAATGCTCTGACAAGGACACCTGCGGAATGGGCGTGAACATAAGGAGACAACTTATAGTCAGATGTATCCTACCAGGGTTGATGCAACAGAGGCTCCCAGGGTGGCAGACATGCAAAATTGTCCCATAACTTGGATAGCAACCACCGTGGGTCTCATGTTCTGATGCGAGGTACTTATGGCAGCTGACATCAGGCCAGTGACATGGTACAGTGGTTCTAGGCTACGCTGAAATGACATTAAAGCTGTCCAGGACACATCTGGCAACCATGAAGGACAAGAGAGTGCAGCAATACCCACGCTCAATGCCCGTTGTCAACAAGGCCGTTGCAAACATGCACGGCGGACCTACCAAGGATGCGAAGATGCAGGGCGGTGTAGCGTGCGTGGAAAAGCTAACTGATTATAAAGAAGCAGGGCCATCAGATTCCATGCACTCTCAGTTCCCCAGCCAGCCCTCGAGATCGCTCACCGTTTGGCTTAAGGTGCACTTTCAAGTCCAGCTCCAGCCATACGAGGCAGGTATGTTAGTTTGGGACGCTTCCGAGACTTAAGGCACGACAAGCTTGCTTATAACCTGAAAGAGCGCGGGGAAGCAAGGCAACTGAGGTGTGTGATGCCTCAGGTGACCGCAGTGAGGAAGTGCAACGGAAACTATGAAAAGATGCCGGATGCTCTGGCTGAGGCCGCATGTGAGCGTGAGCCTGAGCAAGATCTGAGACTCTGAAACCTGTCCCCTTCTACAATCACTCTGTAATGGTGACGAGGCTGTAGCAGGGATGTAGCAGGGTTTAGGGTCTGAACGCAGATGAACGCAGAACATGGCTGAGTGGACGGGACGGGAGTAGACGTGGTCAAATGGCGTCAATGGGCAGTCATGCCACATGTGTGGCCTACATCCACAGCCAATTGTGTTGCATGCTTTCTTTGCGCGCCAGCTTTTGCGTGTTCCCGTGTGTCTTGGCGCTCGCGCGTGTAGTTTTTGATGGCAAAGCAGCAACCAAAGGGCTTCCATTTGAGAAAGAGCAGACTTGGCAGAACTCTCAGCTCGGTTACATATGCAGCCTTAAATTGGATGTTTACATGAAAAGCAGGAGGCTTCAGTCGGAGGCACTGACCAAGGATGGCTACTGCTTGCTGGGTGGATGCAACAGCATTCTCCCTCGGAACCATAATCGGCTTGCTTGCCACCAGCTATCACAAGGAAACTGAAACATTCCAATCACTCAGGTGCGGATTCATGCATTTATGCTTCTTGCTGTGCTTGCTCCTCCATAGCATGGCAACTTGCCAAGATTCGAGAACAGGGCCCATCCTTCTCAACCTTGTACTCCGACCCTTAACGCCACGACAACCCGAACTAAGCAACCCTTGTTTGTCTACCGTTGCAACAGGAAGTCCAAAGAAGCTCGAAAGGGCACCCCAACCCTTGTTGACAGTCATGCTGACCAACCCAAAGCCTCTGGCTCCACACACAGCAACCCCCTCGGCATAGTCCCAAAACCCAAAGTCAGTCCAGGGCTGCTCGCTGCACTTTCAGCTACTGATCGCACAGTTGATTCCTCGCACCCTACTCTTGGCAGCGTATTCAAGCTGCACGACATAGTGCCAGCTGCTGCAACTCAACCCTGGCCCGCCCGGTTCGAAGCTGCAAAGGGCTATGTATCTCAACAAGACAGCAGCAGGAGCAGGCGGCACAGCATGGACCTTCCTGCGAATGCAGCTGCACCCCATGTCACCACAGCAGCAGCAATGAGCGAAGCAGCAGCAGCCATGGCAGCTTACTGGACCCAAGTATCAGCTGCCATGGCTCTAGACGTGCAGCCATGGTCTTGCAGAAGCTTTCCCTCAGCACCCATGCCCCCTCTGGACATGTCCTCAAGTGGTGCTAAGATCTTCACACAGTACTGGAATGCAGGGTTGTTTATGAACCTTGAGCAGCATTCAGCAGTAGCTGGTGGTGGCAGTAATGGCACTGTAAACCACCATCATGAAGACAGGACCAGGGCAAAGGCTCAAAGTAGCAGCAGCACAGGCAGCAGTAGCGACAATGCTACTCAGCAACAGCAGCAGCAAGAGTGGGACGAGTTAGGGTCATGCCCAGAGGCAGCCTTCATAGATTACGGGGATGATTATATGCGTGTGGATCAGCAGCAGCCATGGCAGATAGCAAGTAACCAGGCAGCTGCAGAACAACCCCAATGCTTGCAGCAGCAGCAGCAGCAGCAATGGCATCAGCAGCAGCAGCAGATAGGAATCCACCAAGAAGCTGCAGACCGACCTCAACACTTGCAGCAGCAGCAGCAGCGGCTGAACGCAACCCGCAAGGCAGGATCAAGGTCAGAGCACCTGGAGCACCATCCACCTTCGAACAGAAGTACCAGAAGCGCAAGAGCAACAGCAGCGGTACTGAGTATGCTTCGGCAGGATGCGTGGCAGCAGCAGCGATTGGGGCATGAGGTACCTCCCCTCTGGCTGCAGCAGGTGGGGGAGCAGCAGCAGGTGGAGGACCGGAAGCAGCAGCACCAGCAGCAGCAGGAGGACGCAGGGGAGTTGCTTGGAACGGCACCTAGTTGGTGGAAATGGCCAAGCCTGCCAACCTTCACGACCCTCCCTAGGGGTGTGAAGGAGCATGCAGAACAGCAGGAAACTGCTCCTCTTGCTGCTCTTGCATGTTCTGCTTTTGCTGGTGAAAGTCACACAGCGCGGGAGCAGCAGCAGCAGCAGTACCTGGAGAGGCAGCTGCAAGAGCTCCAGCAAGAAAGAGATGCTGCAGCAGTAGCAGCTGCTGCTGAGACTGCTGAGCTAGCAGCACGGCAGCAGCAGCTTGAGGGTAGGAACAAAGAGCTGCTGCTACAGCTTGAAGCAATGGGTGATGATGCTGCTGCTGTGGCTGCTGCAGGTCCCGGTGGGATGGCTGTTGGGACTGCTGACAAGCAGCAGCAGGGGCAGCAGCAGCAGCAGGGACAAGCAGTGACTAAAAGCAGCAGTGACAAGCAGTGGGAGCAGCATGGGGAGCAGCAGCAGAGGTTGCAGTTGCTCGAGAGGATGTTGTTTGAGTTGCAACAGGAGCTAGAGAAAGCAGCAGTGGCAGCAGCAGAGAGGGAGGCTGAGTGGCACCAGCAGCAGCAGGAGTTGCAGGAAAAGGCTGATGCGCTGGATAAAGAGCTGGGAGAGGTGAGTGGCCAGGCAGAGGGTGAGAGGCTGATGCGGTTGGAAGAGCATAAGCAGCTGGAGCAAGTCAGGGAGGAGGTTCACTGCCAGCAGCAGCAGGAGGAGGAGATGGCTGCAAGGGCTGCTGCAGAGGCCATCAAGCGTGCACAGTTAGAGGAACAGTTACAGCAGCTGCAGCAGGAGCTTCACGATGTAACAGAGATAGCAGCAGCAGAACGTGCGGAGCATGTGCAGCAGCGGCAGCAGCTAGAGGAAAGTCGGATAGGGTTACAGCAGGAGCGGGAAGCAGCTGCAGCAAATGCAGCGTCAGCATGCATTGCACAGCAGGCACAGCAGCAGGACATGCAAGCCACGATGCAGACTTTGCAGGAGAAGGTAGCACATGCAGATGCTAGAGCTGTTGTGGCAAGTGTGAAGCATGAGGAGCAGAGGCAGGAGCTGGAGCAGCAGCTACTGCAGCTGCAGCAGGAGATGGAGCAGGTGCAGCATGCCGTGGCCAGCATGCAGGCACAGCACGCAGCACAGCAGCAGCAGCTACAGCAGCGTGCACAGCAGCTCGAGCAGGAGTTGGAGGGAGCACGTGCTGCTGCTGCTGATGCTGATGCAGAGAGAGTGCATCTGCTACGGCAGCAGCAGGAGAGGGAAGAGAGCTATCAGCAGAGGCTGCAGCAGTTGCTGGCAGCGTGCGAGGAGCTAGAGCAGCGGCTCAGCATGCACAGCACGGCAGCAGTGGCAGCAGAAGCAGCGGGATCGGCAATAGTACAAGAAGAAGTCCGGGTTTTGAAAGAGCAGCTGCTGGAGCAGGGGGAAGCAGTAGCAGCTGAAAAGAGGCAGCACCAGGTGATGGTATTGCGGTTGCAGCAGCTGCAGGAGCAGTGCGAGCAGCACCAGCAGCAGCAGCAGCAGGAGGTGGCAGTGCAAGAAGCTTCCAGGGCGGAAGCTGGGAGGATGAAAGAGCAGCAGGAGCAGCAGCAGCAGCAGCGACACCTTGAGAGGGAGGTGGAGTATAAGGGGTTGCTGAAAGAGAAGGAGCGGCTGCAGCAGCAGTTGCAGCGGCAGCAGCTGCAGGAGCTGTTGCGGCTACAGCAGGAGCTGCAGGCACTACAGGTGAGCCATTTCAAGCATGAACTCATTATGGTGATTCTATTTGAATACTGCTGATGTAACTCTGAAGGTTGTTTGGCATCCGTGATTACACAGCCCTGGCTTGATGGCATGGGTTTGTTTGCTTAAGGTCATAGCTAGCAATGCATTCTGGTTTGTTGGTTGCAATTGATTGCGGCTTTAGGGCCAATTGTCAGTGTTTATGCAGGCGGCATGCGAGTAAGCATTTTAGCCATAATCACAGCTATGGCACTTTTGCTATGGCATATTGCGTTTCACGATATGCCATGGCAGAAAGTGCCTTAGGACCTCAAGCTGTCATAAAAACAGTGAGGTGAAACAGAATACGGCTGGTCGTTGGGATGCAATCAGAAGTGGTCACATATGCCTAGACCATGAATGGAAGGTGTAGTGATTGGTGTCTCTTGTCCATGTCGCAGGATCTGCACAATAGCCAGCAGCTTGCAGCAGCAGTAGCAGCAGGCACAACAGACCAGGAGCCGCAAGATCTAGTAGTGTTCAACATCAGCAGCAGCAGGCAGCAACAGCAGCAGCAGCGAGAAGGTGAAGCAGCAAGCATAGCAGACACCCGCTGTAATGCTGTACAATGTGTACAGGATCTACATGATGCACCAGCACAACTGCTAGAAGTTCAAGAGGCATTGCAAAAAATGCACGGGCAGTTGGCGGATGGTATGAGATGTGTGCAGGATCAGTATGCAGCAGCGTTGCAAGGCGCTGAGGAGAAACGTCGGCTGCTGCTGAGGCGATACCAGGAGCAGCAGCAGCAGCTGGAGCAGCAGGAGAAGGTTGTGGAGGCAAAGAAAGGGAATTGTGATGAGCTGAAGGAGCAGTGTGAGGTACTCGCTATGGAAGGGAGGGAGCAGAGGCAGCAACAGGAGCAAGAGCGGGAAGGAAGCAAGCAACAAGTAGCAGCTCTAGCTAGCAGAGTAGTGGGTCTGAGGGAGGCATGCTCTGGGTTGGAGTCGAACTTGGCTGTGGTCAAAGATGAATTGACCAGCAGTAGCAAAGAGTTCGCCAAGCTGCAGCAGGTGGCACAGAGGAAGGTGGCTGTAGCTGGCCGGAAAGTCAAGGTCACTCAAAAGAAGCTTGCAGTAGCAAAGCAGCGATTACACAAGGCGGCTGGGGAGGGAAAGATGAAGAGGCAGCAGGTGTTGGTGGAGCTGCAGCAGCAGTTGCAGCAGTCGGAGGCAGTAGCAGGGGAGCTACAGCAGCAGTTGGTTTCAAGGGATGCTGAAGTGCAACAGCTTGTAGCAGCTGTAGCAGAGCAGCAGCGGGTGCTAGAGGAGGCTGTAGCAAGAGCATGGGAGATAGCAGGGTTTAGTGAAGCTTTGGGGATGGGTTTAAGAGGTAGTGGGGTGCAGGTAGGGGTGATCGAGGCTGCTGCGGCTTCTGCACCTGTGGGTTGCACTTTGCGGTCTAAGAGAACGCAAGGGGGTAAAAACAGCAGCAGCAGCAGCAGCAGCAGCAGTGGTGGGTTAAGCTGCAGGAGTCGAGATTATGTGGAGTTGCTTGGGCGAGCATCATCCCTTGGTATTACGTGTTTGAGCCGCCCAACCACTGCTGATGCTAGCTTGATGAAACCCGATCAGCAGCAGCAGCAGCAGCAGCAGCAAGAGGAGGGAATGAAGAAAAGCATGCGGACAATGTCAGCTCCAGATATGCTGACATTATGTTGTAGCAGTGGTTTGACTGTTGACCTGCCTGCTGCTGGAGCTGTAGCAGAGTTGCCATGGGGTTCAGAAGATGGGGTGAAAGCTAGGGTTCTGGTTCTGGAGCAAAGGGATTCACCCAAAGCAGGGGCGTCCTCTCCTAGCCTGTCGTATGATGCTATGGGGTTGCCAAGCCCTGCATTTGACAGAGCTTCCAATGGGTGCTCGCGGTTTAGCACGGGTGGTGGGGCTGCAGCGGAAGATAGTGGTAGCAGTAGCAATAGGGGTGGAGTAGATGCTCCTGGCACTGCTACTGCTATTGAGGTGCTTGGCATGGCTGTAGCATCTGCTGCTGAGGCTTTGAGCCGTAGCAGCCGGCAAGTGTCACTGCTGACTCAGCAGTCTAGTGGGCTACAGCAGCAGCTACAGCAAGTGGCAGCAGCAGCAGCAGTAGCAGGGGAGCTACTGGAGCAGCAAGCGGCTGCAGCGGGCGCAGCAGACTCAGCGTGGGTAGCAGAACGTTGCCTGCTTGTGGAGATGAAGCAGAAAATGCAGCAGGAAAGGGCGGCTGCGCAGCAGGAGTTGAATAGGGGTAGGATACAACTTGAAGGTATGGTGCAGGAAAGGAACAGTGCAGCAGCACAGCGCATGACGACACATCATCACCTCATTGCGGCACAGCAGCAAGTGGAGGAGCAGGAGAGGAAGTTGGTGGGGTTTAAGGAGCAGGTTTCAGAGCAGGAGGTGCAGGTGGTGGGGTTTAAGGCCCAGGTCAGGGAGCTACAAGAGCAGGTGGCTGTAGCACAGAAGGCTGGGGTGCAGCTGCAGCAGCAATTGGAGGAGAGAGAACAGCAAGCAGAGGAGTTGCAGGTGCAGGTGGGGCAGTTGCAGCAGCAGTTATTAGAAGCGCAGGTGCTGGTGTTAGCAGCTCGGGGACGGGAGGAGGAACTGCAGAAGGAGTTGGAGCTGCTTGGGGCTGTGGTGGTGGAGGGGCAGGAGGTTTTACGGGCTGCAAAGTTGAGGGAGGGGGAGATGGAGCAGCAGCTGCGGCTGCTGCAGCAGCAGCTTTGGGATGAGTCAGCGGCTGTAGCTGCTGCTGGGGAGATGAAGGGGCAGCTACAGCGGGAGCTTGGGGAGCTACAGCAGCAGTACGCAGATGCTACGGCTGAGGTTGAGATGGTGAAGGTGCGGGAGGAGAGTTTAAGGGAGGCTCAAAGGCAGATGAGTGGTCAGCTGGGTTTAGCGATCCGGCATTTGGAGGAGGGGGGTTTAGGGGCGACTGGGTTGAGGGCGAGGCTCGAGGGTTTAGCGGAGGAGATGGCGGTTCAGTTGGGGTTGTTGGTGGTGGAGAGGGAGGAGAGGGTGGTGGAAGCGGAGCAGTGGAGGAATGAGGTAGCTGCAAAGAAGTTGCAGCTGCAAGAGATGCAAGAGGCAGCTGCTGCAGTGGAAAGGAAGGTGGGGGATCTTCAGCAGCAGTTGGAAATGGCGCTGGAAGAGGTGGAGGTGGCGAAAGGGGAGGTGCGGGAGGTGACCGGGAAGTTAGGGGCGAGTGAGGGGAGGGAGAGGGAGCTTAGGGGGCAGTTGCTTGGGTTGGAGGGAGAGCTGGTGGGGATGAGGGAGAGGGAGGGGGAGCTGGAACGGCAGTTAGCAGGACTACGGCAGCAACTGTCTCTGGGGCAGCAGCAGCAGCAGCAGCCATCTGTGCCTCTGGTAGGGAGGAGGCAGTCAGGGAAAGTGGAGCTAGCAGCAGGATCGTCAGCGCAAACTGCAAGTGAAGCACCGGCGACAGAAGAAGTGCCGGAGGCGGTTACACTCAGTGACGACGCTGGGCTCATCTCTGCTGCTACTGCTGCTGTTGATAATTATGATGGTCATTGTTATGAATTTGGATCGGAGCATGATCCTTCTCTATTGCAGCAGCTCAGCGATGCTGAGGAGGATTTGACCGTTGAAGCGTTGACCAATGTGAATGATCGGCTGACAGCTGCCACTCAGAAGCAGCTAGAAGCTGAGCAAGAGGTCCGGCGGGCTCAGACAGTGCAGGAGCTCCAGGAAGAGCAGCTGCAGGAGCTTAGGCAGCAGCTGACGGCCAAAGAGCAGCAAGTTGCGGCGCTGCAACAGGCATTGGTTTCGAGTCAGATGGGGCTGCTGCAGATGCATAGCAGCTTGGGGCAGGCCAAGGCGTCACTGAAAGGTGTCACTGCGGGGTCACCGGGTCACCGGTCACCGGTGACATCTGGCGGGGGTCGGGGTGGGAGACGGTTGAGTGGTAGTAATGGTGGTGGAGACGTGGGGGTGGAGAGGGAGGGGGAGGTGGTGGAGTGGGGGCCGTGGATGGGTGGGGGTGATGAGGAAGCGGCTGGTGACGGGATAGGCACTAGACGGGTGTGGAAAGTGTCTGGGTGCTTTGGGGAAGGGGGGTTGATTTATGATAACCCCTTGGGGCAAGCTGGGGCGGCGGGTGAGGAGGGGTTGGCATTTGAGGAAAGTCATGCAGGAGGGAATTCGATCATCTTGAATGAAGATGAGGTGACAATGGTTGTGCTGAATAGTACTTGCAGCACCGCAGCAACTGAGGGTCATGAAGAAGGGGATAGGTATAGGATGTCTTTCATTGCTCCCAGCAGCAGCAGCAGTAGCAACCGTCCCAGTGGGGACGATATCTGCAACAGCAGCAGTAGCAGTTCTTTGCATGCTGCAGCAGAAATGGGTGAGATCATGAGCAGCACCATCAGCTTTGTTTCTCCCCTCCCAAGGATCACAGCCATCGCTGGCACGAAGCAGCTTCTAGGCAGTAGCTTATCTGGAGATGTTGGCTGTAGCAGCAGTAGCATGGGTGGTGGCAGTAGCAGTAGCAGTGTGGAGTTCTTAGGGAGAACCATTTCAGCAGTGAAGGGACCCGGGACCCCCCAAGCAGCTATTGTCTACCAAAACTCTCGGAGCTTCAACCAGGGGAGTACAGGCAATGTGTCCATTTGGAGGCGGCCTTGCTGGCCCTCTGAGGAAGGTGGTGGGGGCGGTGGCACTAGTGAGGCTGGTGACAACACTGGTGACTCTGCTGGTGACACTAGTGACAGGGTGTTGTGTGGGCAGGTGAAGGGCAGGGTGTTGATGCGGGACACCACCATGCAGAAGCATTCCTTTGCTGGGTCTGAAGAAGGGTTGGAGGTAATGCTGCCTTGTGCACCTTACTTAGAGGGGAATTAGGGCAACTTGGAGGTGTTGGCTGTGTTTGCTCCTTTTTGAAATGTCCTGCTGCCGAGCGGCTGCGTGTTGCAGCCCTTCAAGACTTGGAACCTCATCGTCTGAGAGCAAGCTTGAGCACTCATGAACGGTACAGGGCTGTATTCTTTCTTTGGTTGTTAATCACCATACTTGTACACCACGGTGTGATGATGTTCCAGAAGGAAGTCAGCTCAGGCTGATTCAGGAAGGCGTGTTGGGTACTCAGTATTAAGAATCCCTAAGTCAGCGTTAGCTAATGGGAGTTGTGTGTGGCAGCTGCCAGCATTGCTGAGTGAGCAACAAGTCCGGGGTGTTATCAAGCATCAGGGACGGAAGGTCCTGTCCCCAAGCACTGATTGAGGTTTGTTATCTGCTGAAAGGCCGGCATGGCAGGCCTCTGTTTGGGTGTTCAAGCAGCCGACAGTGGTTAAAGGTACTGGTCTTAACTGCTTGTGACTGAAACGAGTTTGACTAGAGTCAGCCTTTGCAACTGAGTTTCATTTGCTAGGGAGCCCATATGGCATCGATACATTCCCTTGGCTTGAAACCCATTCCTTTGGCGCCTTTGAGCCTTGCTTTTGCCTGAGCTATTCCAGTGCTGCAAAAGTCGAGTTAGGATGACAGTACCGGTGGGCCCTTTCTGGGTGTCAGGCATTCGTTGGCCACCACTGGCAATTATTGCGTTAGTATTGGACCGCTGTTTAATCGCTGTTGTATGCATCGATTCCATGTGGTTTAGCAGCAGGTGTGGTTTGAGTCTGCCTTTTGCTTATCTTGCCGCATGCATTATGGCATTGGCACAACGCGAAGCAGTTGCATGTAGGCAGGTATACATCAGATTGCCAATGTGCGGATGGGGGTTGCCCAGGCTGTATGAAGGAACAGTAATGAACCCGAACGATGCAGCAGTCGGTCCACCATCTGTGCTGATTGATTATTTTAATGTTTGTTGTTGCACCATAGTGCCCATACTTACTTAGAGTCTTGTTGGTTGTTGCACCATAGTGCATGCAGTTATATTTTGGTTGGCATCTGGAGGGAGCAGACTTGGGATAGAATGTATGGGTCCATTTCCTCTTGCTGTCTAGGAGGGGTCAATTCCTCCTAGCAGACAAGGGTTTCTGTGATGCTATATGATTCGCATGCCTCGGCTGATGCTTTAGTGAGCCAGGCATAACTGGGAAGCGGCAGCCTCCTTAGCTAGCTTGTCAGGTCTGTCTCTGTGGATTGCCGCGCTTTGCCCTTGTTTGCCTTTATATGATTGGACGGTGTTAATAGTAGGATGCATTATTGTCATAGTTGGGTTTGGGAAATGCATTTAGCTGAGAGAGAAATATGGGACTTGGACGCAAGGGATGTTGTCACTTGTAGATTACTTCAGGGTGTTCTTTTGATGAGCTTGCTGCTGATCCAGTTGCTTATCTTGCTGCCACCTTCATCTGTTCATGTGTCACCCTTGGTAGATAAAGAGAACAGTGCAGCCATGCCAGTTGTGCTCCTCTTTTTGACCAGTGCCGCATACTAAATGCCAGGGAGCAGTTCCATCCGTTAGAGTGACGGCCCGCCGCGAGTGCCAATGGATAAGTCTATCGGCTTACGTTGGGCTTCAGGAGATCTGTTGCTTCTTGTACACTACTTGTTTTTAAGTCCTACCGTCAGAAGTCAGAGGACGATAATGAGTAAACTGAACCATTCAGCAGTTCCAGCATAAGCTGATACTGGCAATTAACGGGGCTTCTAGCTTGACAACATGGCCGTAGGTGCTCTTTAATAATTATTCTGCAAAGTTTCAAACCGCAGTTACAATTCAAGCAAGCTTTGGTCTTAGGGCAGGTCCACTGGAGTTCATTGTGCTGACAAATTACCAATTACCAAATGGCCCCGTCAAAGCGGGGCGCCGGTGGGGGCAGCGCCACCAACAAGGAGCCAGCTTAGGCTCCAACGGCATACTCAAGTTCCTGTCCAAGACTCCCACAATGGCTGCCCCCAGCCCACCCTAAATCCCTTGCTAGCCAATGTATGTCAGGCCAGCCCATTTCGACCTGCCGCGTGCTGACCAGTTGACCCAGTCAACAGCAAGCCAAGCACTTTAATGCCTTGCTCAGGGCTACCGGAGATGGAGGACAAACAAACCTCAAGAGGGCTGGTACGTCAAAGCTAACAAACACATTTTTGGATGGATCCAAAGACATTGGATGCCAGTCCACCAACCAAGGGTAATACCCAAGAAGCAGCCGGCTAGGAAACTTCACATGATTCCTCATCAGACAATTCTTTGCTCCTGAGTGTTTAGTCGGAGTATTGGTCGACATACTTACCTGCCTTAGTGTGGTCCAGGCTGTCATGTGGTTTGTTTAGGTGTACCGTGGCCTGCTCTCTGCCAGGTAAACAGTCATAGGTGTACCGTGGCCTGCTCTCTGCCGGGCAAACAATCATATACCCTGTAGTTAGTACATGAGCCGATGGTACCATGCCTTGTAGGACCCACATGCATGGGGTGACGCTTTCGCTGATGCACACCTCATCCCGATTATGCAGAAGGTAGTTTATGTGCGGTACCAGGTGATAATGTTTTGCTTTTGCACCTTACATGTTTGTTTGGTGTGGGCAATTCCCGGTTGACCACTCCTCGAGCCACATACTCCTCACATACCAGTGCACAAGAGAGCCTTAATTATTATAACTATGGATCTAAACCCGAACTAGAGGCGATGTTGTTTGACCAGGTACAACAATAAATAGCATAGACCGAATCGACGACCGGACAGCAGCACCAGGCCACCTAATTGATGAACCTGGCATGCCTGCAGGAGGTTCGAGCACTTTGTAAGGAGCCTACACAGCTACAGCAAAGCGGTTGCAAACACCGCATGGCCGCCCCATGTGTGCACAAGGTCCATGCCAGGCAGGCAGGCAGGTGAGGCTTGCATAATGAATGGTGACCGTTGGAGACGAGTGCGAGTGCCACCGCCTGACTGTATTCCTGTTTTCATCTCCATGAGGTCATCTGCTTCACTTACAGAAGCTTACGCTTGACAGTCTACCAACATCGGAAGACGGTTTGTTGGGGAATATCCGTGCTTCTTGAAAAGCCGCAGTTGTTCCACATCACATGGTATTATGCTGCAGTACAGCGGCGGTCTAGCCATGTCCTCATTCTTTCGAACTAGAGGAGCGTTCTGACCGGGAAACTCCTTAGGCACATTTCCAGACGGGGCATCTGCGTTGGGCAGCAGGTCCACCTAGGGATCTTCCATTGTACTGTAGCACGAGAATGTCTTATGCGATGAATGGGTCTGGGACACCGCTAAGGCAGCAACCTAGGTGAAGGGACATTGGGATTTCAGCTATATCTCTGCTGCGTTCGCCCTCTGAGGTCCCATGCGTCTGCAGGCGCCTTGAGGATCCGACTCTTGTTGAGTACGAAACTTACTTCAAGGCGCAGCAAAAGGCAGGCCAACTGCAGAGGCAGGTCCGTTGCATGCTCGCAGTCACGCATGCATTTGCCACATCACCTCCCTTTAAGCTGGCATCACACACCTGCGAAGCATTTGGCTTCCTTAGAAGCAGACTGGGCTAAGACCGTGTTTCTGCGTAGGTCAACGAGCTTGGAGAAGAAAACGATAAGCTTTGCCTATCAAATGCCGCCTATGAAGAACAGCGGCAGGTGAGCAGGCTCCAAGTGCTTCCTTTGCAAGCTGTAGTGCTGGATAGAACAGGAAGGGGTCACCTGGTCTTGGTGTGACTGTGTCTCATGCAACGTCCTAGCTGGGCATCTGGCCATTTGGACTGGCACCACATCCATGGGGACATGGACGTGGGGATACAGAAGTTGCAGTGTGATATGAGCCTTGCAATCCTGTTGTGACCTTCATCTGTCAAGCAACTGGTAGAAACATGCAAATACACTGGAATGTGTTTCAGCCCATATAAGGTTTCTCCTATGTACAGACCGCCTTCGAGGTCTCAAGACAGACACGTCTGCAATAGTCTTAAACGAGGTCTCAAGACAGACACGTCTGCAATAGTCTGAAAATAATTGCCTTTCCGCCTGCATCTTCCTGTGCACAGGCTGCCCTGCAGGCAATCCAGGATATGCATACCAACCATCAGGCCCAGCAAATGGCATTGCAGAATACAATTAACGACCAAGCAGCTCGGCTTACACAGATGGAAATAAAGCTGAGGGATGTGGACAGCATCAGGTGGGGAGGGTTAGGAAGATTTGGGGTGTCACATTGTCTATGCAAGGGAGGCCAGGGCCGCAGCAAAGCTAGTTGGATTGGGATATAAAAGGACATAGGGTTGGATAATAGGACAGCAGGGGATCCTGGAGGTGGCCCAGGTGCGATGGGCAGCAAGTGATTAGTCACTGGGGTATGCTGTGCCACTCACACGCAGGATTCCACCCTAGAAAGACGTCGATATGGCATGACAGTTCCCTGTGTTGGGGTTGGGATTGTCATCTATGAACCAGGTTGGGTCCATACTTCGCTCTGGAGATATGACATGGTGTCCAATCCATCATGCAATGGAGTCTGTCATTAAGTATCTTTTCTGTGCCTATGCTTAATTAACTATTGGCAAACATCTGCTTAGACACAAAGGTGCCAAATAAGGGATTCTCGCCACAATGGGCTTGGAAGGCAACTGCAACCTGTTTGTCATTGGGAATGGCAGATTGGCTCTTGTAAATGATGCCTAACCAAAAGAGCCTGTAGAACACAGATTCCACGAACCAGCGATCCATGTAGCACAAATCTCTTGTGTAGGCTACAAGTAAATTATTACAAGACAGGTGTTTGCGGTGCTTTCCCTTAACGCAATATTGTGCAACATATTCAACTAAATCCAGTTGGGGCCCTGTGGCTGTTCGTGGTGCAGGGAGAAGCTTCGCCGTCTGGAACTGGAGAGGGATGCCTTGCAGGTGGGACAAGCAGAGCAGCTGGGCATGAGCTGAATGAGTCTAGCATTTGTTTAGTGGGCCATCCTTGTGTGCGACCGCATAGGCCACAACCAGCAATTCTTGTAGGCGACCTCATGCGCCTGTGGCCGCGTGGCATAGCCATGTTGATATGTTGTGTACTGCCTGTGGCATGTCCCGCTGCATGTAATGTTACTATAAGGTTGGCTTGTTGTCGCTTGCATGGAAGCTGCCTGCACTGTGCTAACTTGTTCAGGGTGCATAACGTGATGTACAGTGCTACATGCTCAAGTTATTCCATGACTGGCATATCTGGAAAGGTTGTGACTAAATGAATTTTGCCGATCCTGTGATATGCAGCATGAGATGTTTCCATAAAGTATAAAAAGATCAACATGTGCAATGCTTAGGAATCTGTAGCATAAGACACCTGAGAGCATGTGCTGCTTGTGTCCAGGTCCGTGTTGCTGAACATGAGGTGCATTTGAGGACATGCCAGGGGCTGGAGAGAGAGAAGGAGCAGCTGCAGCAGCAATTGCAGCAATTGAAAGGTGAGTGGCAAAAAACTGCAGCAGCAACTGCGTACAGTTAAGTGCATTTCTGCGTCGTGTGGACCATGGTATGGTTATTCACAGAAAAGCAGGTTATGCCAGCTGGTAACGGGCCAAGGCGCTTACGGGGGACTTTGCTCTGAATGGTAGCTAAAGCAGGTCTTTGGAAGGGTTGCAAGTTGTCTGGAGCCTTGGGATTGAAGTGCTGTTACGAGTCTCAGTGTAAGTGTCTGTGTTGGCTCGAGGACACTGGAATCTGGGGAATTGGTAAAGCTGAATTCCCTCTGTGTTGGCTCTAGAACACTGGAATCTGGGGGATTGGTAAAGCTGAATTCCCTCTGTGTTGGCTCTAGGACACTGGAATCTGGGGGATTGGTAAAGCTGAATTCCCGCTGTGTTGGCTCTAGGACACTGGAATCTGGGGGATTGGTAAAGCTGAATTCCCGCTGTGTTGGCTCTAGGACACTGGAATCTGGGGGATTGGTAAAGCTGAATTCCATCTGTGTTGGCTCTAGGACACTGGAATCTGGGGGATTGGTAAAGCTGAATTCCCTCTGTGTTGGCTCTAGGACACTGGAATCTGGGGGATTGGCAAAGCTGAATTCCCTCTGTAGTGTAGCAGTCATGCTTCCCGTCTGTCTATATCATTACCTTGCTTGTGCTGCTCAGCTGTTGTCTTGGTAGCCTAGTGCAGAAACGAGCATGTGATGTATCTAACGCTCTTGCCTGGTCCGAGTCATGCTCTGAAGCTTTGTCTGGAGCACTTGGTGCCAATCATTATAATAGGTTGGCTAGGGGTATTGTTTGTTATGAGAAGTTAGCCATTCTTCTTTCTGCAGATACTTCTTTTGCTTGGTCTCTGCACAGCTGAGAGTCGGTGGCACATTATTATCCCACCCTTTCCTGGGGTGCTATACCACAGAAGGCCAGCTGCTGCTCAAGCGCGTGCCTCAGCTGGGTATCTTTTTGTGCTTGTACTATTCACGGCTGAGTTTTGATTCCTTCATCTGAATTGCCCTCTTCTGTCTTGCTATCTTACAGAGGAGCAGGTTGCTGCTGAAGCGCGTGCGTCAGCTGCTACCCAGCGGTTGCGTGTGGTGGAGGAGCGGGAGGTTCAGATGCAGTTGCGGGAGATGGAGATTGAGGAGCAGCTCAAGGCAGTGGAAGCTGAGAGAGCCAAGGTGGCAGCTGAGAGGACACAGCTGGAGGTAATATGGGGCTCAGTGGGTGGGGTTCTTTATTGAGTGGTCATTGGGGGCTGACGGGGATCGCAGGTGGGCTAAAAATGTTTCGTGAACGCCTTTACTTCCCTAGGCGGTGGCAAGGTGCGGTGGGGATGTAAAGAGTGGTGGCGGGGAGAGGACACAACTGGAGGTAAGATGGGGCTCAGTGGGTGGGGTTTCTTATTGAGTGGTCACTGGGGGCTGACAGGGATGGCAGGTGGGCTGAATTTTTTTTGTAAAAGTCTTTATTTCTCCTAGGATTAGGTGGCAGGGTGCGGTGGGGATGTGAGAGTGGTGGCGGGGGAGAGCACAAACAATGTTACTTGGAAGCTGGCAGGGCCAAGGTGGCAGGTGAATGGACCCCAGTGGAGGGAAGGTAAGTTGTTTAAGGGTAGTAGTTCATAGGCCCCATACCTCATGCTGCCACGGAAACAGGGAGTGGGAAGGATGAATGGGATGCAAACTAGGTATAGATGACCACAGCAGGGGGGGGTATCGTTAATGGAGTGGGAGTTAGGTCCCAAAGGGTCTTCACATGTTTTTGGGAGGAATGGGGCGTGCACGATAGGAATGGGATGTAGGGACTGTCATGGAAGCAACATAGCAAGAAGAGAACTCTTAGTTCACAGCCTAATGTTTGGACCTGCACTTCAGGTGGCACAGTGCAGAGGATGGTGAAACAGCACACCAAGGTTGGTTTGTAGGCCATCATGCATATTGATCATGTTGGTGATTTAAGGTTGGGTAGGTGGCTGGTTGTATGACATGGCGGGTCACTTCTGGTTATAATAGTCTGTTTGAGAAGTTGCAGGAAGGTTCCTGGCTGTATAAAGGGCGAGGTAAGAGGCTTGCAACAGGCAATATGATCACACGGCGGCACCTGGTGAAGACTATTGATGCAGTGGTGCTTGTTGTCTTGTCTGTGACGGATCTTCTCTTTTGCTGTGTGAGTGCTTTGCCTGTGACGTGTCTACCTGAATGTTGTACTCCTCCTGAACTTCTGTTTATGCTTTGACTTGGCTGAGAAAGGGTTGCTTGGCCTCGCTGGTGGGCAATGCATCCTGGTCGTGCCATGGCATGGGCATGGCATGGTTGACATGGTTGACCAGGGTCGACTAAATGGCCGCTGGGTGACTGGTTGACCAGTCGGTTGACTCTGGTTGGCAGTGGTTGACCAGTCGGCGGACTCTTGTTGGCAGTGGTTGACTGCTTGTGACTGATTGCGTTGCTTGCAGGGGCTCCAGCATGAGCTGACACTGGCTCAAGGGGTTGCACATGCAGCTCAGGCGGAGGCTCATTGCCTTGCCCCCTGGCCCCTACCAGGATATTGGGCTCCTCTTTATTATTTTGGTTATGTGTAGAATTTAAGGCCTGGGTAGGGACCAACCTTTGGGCCTCGCTGCTTGGCAATGCATGCTTGTCAAATGTTTGACTGCTTTGCTTGTGCTGTTGCTTACAGGAGCTCCAGAATGAGCTGACACTGGCTCAAGGTGATGCACATGCAGCTCAGGCGGAGGCTCGCCGTTTTGCTACCAGCACCGCGGCTGAGAGGCGTACCCTGGAGCGCGAGAGCGTGAAGGCCAATGCTCGGGAGCGGGCACTGGCGGCAAGGGAAGATGCGGTGCGGGCACGGGCGGCTCAGCTGGATGCGGCAGCTGCCGGTGTGGCTGAGAGGGAGGCTGAGGCGGAGAAGAGGGAGAAGTGAGTGGGACAGGGTGGGGGGGGGGGGGGCGGGACGGAGGAGGGCTGAGAGAGGTTGAGGTGGCAAGAGCTTGTTTGTTAATGTTCCGTAGCTTGATGAGCAGCAGTGCATGTAGTTGAAGGGGGGAGAAAAAAGAAGCGAGTTGGGAAAGGTCGGTTGGGAAGGTCTGGTGGTGGGATGAAGGAGCGTCGAGGGGGGTTGGGGTGGCAAGGGATTGTTGGTTAATCTGGCTTCGTGTTTTGCCTTCTCCAAGTTCCGTAGCTTGATGCAGCAGCACTATTTGTGTGAATGCTGCCTACCGGAGCCTGATCCGTAGCTGGGTCATCCTTTGTTGTCTGTCTACCCTCCTCTGTTTACCTCAGGTGCTGGCCTCTGCAGCAACCTGAAGCTTCTGAACCCAATTGCACTATGTTTTGGAGCTTGTCCTTGATCAATTGAAGAAGCAGGGTTTGGCCCTTGATCATTGGGAAATGCAGGGTTTTGGTACTTCCGTTTTGGCAGGGTTTTGGTACTTGGTTGAAGAAGCAGGGTTTGGCCCTTGATCATTGGGAAATGCAGGGTTGGGACCATTATGCGGCATGCTGAAGTTTTGGTACTTCCGTTTTGGACTCTGACCTTGCTGTCTGCATGCATTTTGTCCTTCTCCCTTCCCCTTGGCATCTTCCTCAGACGCCTCGCCACCCAAGAGCAGCAGCAGCAAAAGCGTGAGGCAAAAGCAGCAGACCAGCAGCTCGCTTTCGAAGCCAAGCTAGAAAAGGAGTACAGCGCACGGCAGCTTGAGCTAGAACAACAAGTAGCAGAGAAGGAGAAGCAGCTTTCCCTGCAGTACCTTGCAAAGGAGAAGCAAATGGAGCAGCAGTGCAGCTCTCGGGAACAGCAGCTGCAGCAGCAGGCAGAGGAGCTTGAGAAGCAACGGAAGGAGGTGGAGAAGCGGGTGGCAGCAGCACAGCAGAAGGAGGAGGAAATAGCGGCGGTGCAAGCGCGTGTGCGAGCGGCAGACAAGCTGTTGGCGGACACGAAAAAGGTGATGGAGCGGGAAAAGAAGGACCTGGAGGCGAATTTGGAGAAGCAAGTGGCAGCCAAGGCAAGGAATGATAAGCGTTCAGAGGATCTGGATAAGAGAAGGGCGGAGGTGAAGGAGCAGGTAAGGAGGCCGGGATGGGGTTTGGAGCGGGATTGCAGGAGAG
This sequence comes from Pseudopediastrum boryanum, assembly GCA_963556185.1. NCBI lineage: Eukaryota > Viridiplantae > Chlorophyta > Chlorophyceae > Sphaeropleales > Hydrodictyaceae > Pseudopediastrum > Pseudopediastrum boryanum. The sequence goes on from OY744494.1 coordinate 1,577,521, forward strand.
TTTTGGGCCTTCAGCTTTCCTTTGTGGGTGTGAAGCTGCTAGAGAGGCTATCTGGCTATCATGGAGAGGCAGGGTCTCATCGCATATGTTATGGCTGACAGCATGGTGCATGGCTAAAGGATGGAGTAGGCAGGGATGCGGTCATAGTGGATTTGGCTGGATGGGGAGTGCAGGAGGGTTCTGGGGCTTTTTGCTGTGGGTGTTATGCTGCTGGGGAAGCTTCTAAGTATCAGCGAAAGGTGGGGTCTGATTGCATATGGCAGCATGGCTTGTCGCTAAAGGGTGGACTTAGTCTGGACGCGGGCATAGTTGATTGATGCTGTGATTACCTTCTTTGTCCCAATATCAAGTGAAGGTGTACCCTGGGTTGCCATCGTTTTAGTGGTTTTCAATTGATTCCTTCCTTATGCTTACAGCTACTTGAGAGGGTTGGAGGTGTCTAGCTCATCCCTCTGTGAAAGCAAGGAGGCTTCAGGCTAGGCTGGCAGTGGGAAAGCACGTGCTCACCAAGCGGCCAAACTGCATATTTTATGGAGTAATGATCAGATTGGTCCAGGTGCAGGCACTGCAGCAGTGTTGTGCCAGACACCATCAAGTTCCATATCTTCTTCATCCTTGTCCTTGTTGCCGACTTTTTCTTGAAAAGAGGCAAATGACAACATCACATGCCCTCGCCACATTCTGCTGGTGATCTGCTTGCCTTTGGAGCGGTGCATTTTCCTTTTGCTACTGTTTTCTGGTTGCCAATATGTTGGGTTGCTTTCCTATGAAAGTTATCCACATGGTCACTTACCCACAGATGGGTTTTTCTGCTTCTTAACAGGAACAAGCAGCTTCCACTGCATTGGCCAGCCTCAAAGCCAAAGAGGCTGAGCTTGCGAGTCAGCGCGAGGCACTTGAGAAGGCTGAAGCTGAGATGGCCGAGCGGCGAGCTGAGTTTGAAGAGCGCCTTGAAGCCGAGCTCAATGCAGCTGAGACAGATGCCTCTCGCCGCCGCTCTGAGGCTGAGAACGATGCGAGGCAGCTGCGGTCTGAGGCTGAGGCTGAGCAAGCGAGGCTGAGGCGGGAAGCAGAGGCTGAGTTGGCTCGGAGGACGGCCGAGTTTGCTGAGCGGCGGAAGAAGTGGGAAGCTGAGTTGAAAGAGCGGGAGGGGGTGATGGGGAAGCAGCAGCAGCAGCTGCAGGAGCAGCAAGTGGTGTTTGAGAGGCAGCAGCGGGGGTTGGAGGATTGGCATGCGAAGTTGCAGCGGCAGCACACGGAGATGGAGGAGCAGCAGGCGGAAATGGAGGAGCAGCAGGAGGCCCTTAGGAGGAAGGAGGAGGAGGTCAAGGAAGAGCTGGAGCAGTTGCAGGTAGGGAGACATGTGGGGGGTGTGGGAGTGCAAATGGTGAAGTGGGGGGAAGGTGGAATACGGTAGATAGGCAGTGGGGCAGGGAAGAGGGGGGACTAACCAGCAGGGTTGGAGGTTTGGGAAAAGTACTGGCAGGAGTTGAGAGTTACAGAAGGGGGGGGGGGATGAGCAGGAGGCTGGATGCAAGGGGGTTGAATAGAGGACAGAAGGGGTAGAGGAGTTATGCGAATAGGAATGGTTTGGTGGATGGATGTCTTGGAATCATTTGCTTTTCCTTGTGACCACTTTAGTTTGTATGGATGTTACCGAGTAATCCTTGCCTGCATGTGCAAATGCTTGTTTGTTCCGAGTGATGGTGTCTCTCTATAGTGTTTGTGGCTCTGGTGTTCTGTCTACAGGCACGCGAAGCAGCACTGCAGCGTGCAGCTGGACCTCCTCCCAAGACCCCCATCGCTCGTGTGGCCCAGTATCTTGGCCTTGGCAGCCCCAACAGGCAAACCATAGCCTCACAGCAGCGGCTGCAGCTGGGATCTCAACAAGCTGCTGCAGCAGCAGCTGCTGCTGTTACAGCTGCTACTGCTGCGGCGGCGACAGCAGCAGCGGGGGTTGAGGAGGAGATGCTGGAGGCAGAAGGGGTGACAGCAGCAGCGGGGGTGGGGGCTAGTGGCAGTGGGGGCTTGGGGAGAAAAGGTGGAAAGAAGAGTGGTGCTGCTACTGCGCCTGCTACTGGTGCTTCTACAAGAGAAGGGAAGGGTGCTAAAGGAACACCTGCAGCGGGGGCAGCAGCAGCAGATGGTGGCCGTGGTGGTGGTGGGGGTAGTGCTGGGACAGGGAAAAGGGGACAGAGTAGGGGGCAGCCTCAGAGAGGGGAACGCTTACAGGTAGGGGAGATAGAGCCGATTATGGAAGAGGAGGAGGAAATTGCTGTGGAGAAGCAAGTAGCAGAACCAGCAGCAGCAGCAGTCGGAGGGGGTGATGTCGGGGTAGAAGAGCAGATACAGCAGCAGGAGGTTGCTAGGCCTACGAGGAGCAGGGGTGCTAAGAAGACAGCAGCAGGGACAGCTGGAGGGGCACCCAGTGTTAGTGGTGCTGATGGTGCTGTGGCTACTCGAAGTAGGAGGGGAGCTGCAGGGGCAGTAGCAGCAGCGGAGGGTGCTAAGGGACAGGAGGCAACGAGCAGTAAGCAACCTGCAGCAGCAGCAACAGAAGCAGGGGGTCCTGCTGCTGGTGGTGGTGGTGGTGGTAGTGGGGCTGGCAGGAGGGGGCGTGGTGGGGAGGGGAGAGGCCGTAGGGGCCGACAGGCAGGAGGGGTGACTGAGAGTGGTGGTGGGGGAATAACTACGTCTGAGGTAATGAGGGCAGCTGAGATTCCTTTGGGGGATGAGGCAGGGGAGGAGGAGGAGGTGGAACAGGAGCTTATCTTTGGGATTGGGACAGGGGGTGCTGCTGCTGTGGAGACTCTGACTGTGGCAGCTGCTACTGTAAAGGCTACTGCTACTGCTGTGGGAGCTGGTGGGGAGAGGGAGGTGGGGGTTGTGACTGCTACGGCTGCTGCTGTTGTGGTTGAGGGGACTGCGGCTGCAGCAGCAGTGGGAGGAGGGGCGGGGGGCTCAGGTGGGCAGCAGACCCCTGGGAGGGGATCTTTGTTTGGGAGGTTGCTTGGTCTGGGAGGGGGTGCAGCTGCTGATATAGCTGGAGCAGCAGCTGCTGCTGCTGCAGAGGGGGGAGTTGCGGATGGGGAAGGGGGTGAGGGAAGGGCAGGGGGAGATGGTGAAGCAGCAGCAGCAGCAGCTGGAGGGGTTGGTGGGGTAGCAGCGACTGAGGCTGAGGTTGATGGGGAGGTGATGGAAGAGGGAGGTGCTGCTGCTGCTGTAGCTGCTGCTGCTGGTGGAGGGAGGACTCGTGGTGGTGGGAGGCGGGCCAGCAAAGTGAGCAAAGCAGCAGCAGATAAGCAGGCTCAACAAAGTACGGAGGACCATGCAGGTGAGCGATTGCTTTGGACGTACCTGGGGTTGGTGGACAGGGAGGAGATGACGTTGAAACTGTGTATTGCCTGGTAATGCGAAGGTTGGTGGACAGGGAAGCGATTATGTTTAGACTATGTAATGCCTGCGGATCATGAGGTGGGGTAGAATAGGTATTGCCAGATGCAGCAGTCCATGGGGTGTAGTACAAGATGTGTGTGTGTTGCGGGGGAGGGGGGGGTGGGTGCAGTCTGTTTGTGCATGTGGAGTAGTCAGGATGTGTTGGGGTCGGAGGGAAGGGGTATCCGGTCCGTTGTAGGTGGGAGCTTTCTGCTGGCAGGTACAGGAGGAAGGGTTCGAGGCTGCAATGAGGACAGAAGACTCTGCATCATCTGAAAGTGTGGAATTCGCAAGCTTTTGTTATGTCTTTTCAGTGGTTGATCACACAGTCATTGAGAGGCAGCTTCACCTTTCCGTTCCTGTAGGGCTTGCACTAGCTCATGTTTGAATCCTTGCAAGTGGACATTTAATTAGGTCTCACACATCAGGGTGGTGGCACATTGTCAATTCCAGTACGTCCTTCACTTTGCACAAACCATGTGGTATCTCTTCCAGGACCTTGCCTATGTGTATGTGTTGCCTATCTTCGTTGTATCTCTCTTCCCTTGCTTTGCTTAGCTTTACCCTAAGTGTTTTTGAGGTCATATGCCGTGCTTGTGCTACTGCAGGTGGTGAAGGAGCTGAGGATGCTGCTACAACCAAAGCAGCAGATGCTGCTGCAGCTCCTGCTACTGCTGCAGCAGCTCCTACCTTGTCACCTTCCGCTAAAGCCCGGCTCACCAGTGTGCCTCTTGCTAGAGCAGCTTCTCTTGGTGGCAGTGGCGCCGGGGCTGCTATTAGCGAAGATGTGGGAGGAGCAGCGGGACCAAAGGCAACGGGTAGATCGACACGAGGGCGCAAAGCAGTTAGTGGTGGTAGTAGTGGGGCAGTGGCTGCCGGTGGTGCTACTGCGAGTGGTGGGGAGGGGGCTGTTGTTGGTACTGCGGGACGTAGGAAGGGGACGAGAAGGAGCTCTGCAGCTGCTGCTGCTAAGGAAGCAGCGGCAGCAGCAGCAGGTGGAGGTGGGTTGGGTGAGATTGAAATTGCGGAGGAGGGTACATCTGGCCAGCAGCATCAGCGGCAGGACGTGTCGGGAGGGGCAGGCGGCAGCGTGGGGAGAGGGCGTGGTGGAAAGAAGAGGGCGAGAGAAGAGATCGAGACAGGGTTGGAGATTATACCAGAGGATGAAGAGGTAGTGCCTGGGGGAGAAGGGACAGCAGGAGCAGCAGCTGCTGGTAGTGGTGGTGGTGGGGTGAGTGAGGGTGGGGCTAGTGGGAGGAAAAGTGGTGGAGGCAGCTTGTTGGGAGGACTTCTTGGTTATTTCTCCAGCGGGAGGTCGGGTGGTAGTGGGGAGGCAGGTGCTAGTGATGGGGTAGGAGGAGGAGGAGGAAAGGTAGGGCAGGAGACAGATACGCGTCAGGAGGAATCTGAGCAGGGGGCAGAGGGGCAAAGAGTGGGTGGGGCGCGGAAACGTGCGAGGGTGAGCTCAGCACGGGGCTCGGGGTTGCCGGAAGCGGCGCCGGAAGCAGCTGCTGGTGCTGGAGATGCGGTGGCACTTGGGCGGGGAGCAGGAAGCAGGAGGGCAGCTAGAGGGAAAGCGGGGGGATCTGGTGATGTGAAGGAGGCAGGGGCGCAAGAGCAGCAGCAGCAGCAGGATGGGGGGGTGGGTAGTGGGTCAGCTCCTTCTGCTGCTGGGACTGGTTCTGGGGCCGCTGGGACTGGTTCAGGGGCTACCCGTGCGCGGCGGGTGCGTGCGTCTGGGATTCCAGTGGTGGTGTCACCTACAGCAGAAGAGCAGAATGCTGCTGGTAGTGGTGGTGGTGGTGGTGTGGCTGGGCACTTGCAGCAGCAGCAGGGTCAGGAGGGGGTGAAAGCGAGTGGCAGCGGTACGGGAGCTGGCAGTGGGCGGAGCGGGGCTGCGAGGCAGCAGCAGCGGAAGGGTTGGGTGCCAGGGTTGGGGGCGCTGTTTGGCTTTGCGACGGGAGGTGCTGAGGAGAAGCCCGAGGCAGCAGCAGGGGCAGCAGAGGTTGGAGAGGTGGCAGCTGCAGGAGGTGCGGTGGTGCATGGAGAGGGGTATCTGGCAGAGGGGGAGGTGCAGTGGGGAGCAGCGCTGGAGGTCGGGGTTGGGGAAGAGAGTGCGGCTGCTGTAGCGGCGGCTGCGGTGGCGGCTGCGGCGGCAGCAGTGGGGGCTGAAGAAGAGGATTCAGAGTTTGGGGCGGCACTGTCAGATGGGGATGATGATGGAGGTGTTGAGGAGCAGGAGGGGAAGGGAGGGGCAGCGGCAGGTAGCGGCAGGGGTGGGAGAGGGAGGGGGCGGGGGAGGAGAGGGAGGGGTGGACGGGGGACAGGAACTGGTGGGGGAAGAGGAACTGGGAAGAGGAAGCAAGCGGGTGGAACGGAGGTTAGTACAGGGACAGTGGGGGCTGCAGCTCGGCCGGCGGATAGTATTGCTACACGGGTGCGGAGAGCACATGCAGCTGAGGCTCCACATGTAGAGGATGGGGATGAGGCGGGGTCTGGTGGTGCTGCCAGAACAACGAAGAAGCCTAGGAAATGAGCACCGGTAGATTAAGAGGGAATGACTTAGATGTGTACGGCTCTATCTAAGCGCAACATTGGAGGATTCTTTTGGTTGTCTTAGCAAATGTCTTCTCTGGCCCTATGGCAGATGGGTTGTTCAGGGGGCGGAACACGTGTAGGGTGGGCATGTATATATGGACTGAGTTGGCTGTGGTTGATTGTGGGGAGACTTGGATGCCCTGGCTTGCATTGTCAATGGATTGGCGAATGATTCATGGGCGTGGCGTTGAAGTGCGTGCCTGAACGTGCAGCTGGAAACGATTGCGATGTGGTGATGGCTATTTAGGATGAGTAGTTTTTACCGATTATGGGGTGTGACTACCGTTTGATTGATTAAGGGCTGGTTAATGTTGCTGTGTGTGCTTGAACATTGTCTTTGGCTCACTCTGATGGGATGGTATGTTTGGTGGGTTCACCTGGCAACTCCCCTACTAACCGCATCACTGCGGCACCCGGACGGGGTTGTACTGATGCAATTTTCTCAAGGCGGGCCGGTGATGCAGAATTCCTTATCAGGCGAGCATCATCAGTTGGCTGCTGAGTGTTGACGGGCCAGGCATTGCGCCGCTTGTACATGTATGGGAACCGCAGGCTGTGGTGCGATTCGCTTCCTGCACCGAGGTCTTCGTGCACTTGATCGCAGACGGTAATCAGCATTCAAGTACGAATCTCTACTGTTGTGACTATGCCTTCTAAAACCAGGTGCTGACGTGCTGTCGACAGTGCCGATGAAGGTGGGGGTATCGCAGCGAATGGCCGGGTGACTTTGGTACAGGCATCTGCTCGGTTGTGCAAGACTGCAACTGACATCACGTTAGAACATCTAAATGCACGTTCCTTTGGATCTTGCGCAATTGCTTCCGAACAACACACTGGCGGGAAGTGACTCGCTCGGCTGAGTGTACCGGCCAAGTGGCAGTACGAGCCCTGTCCAAATCACGCATGCTGAGAAGCTGCGGGCGTAGCAAAACCTACTCCAAATGAGTTGCCTAGCCTTACCCTTCCTGCTCCATCCATGCCAATTGATTCATCCCCCTTGCCGAGCGTGCTTATGTATCACATCCCTCACTTTTGAGAGTCCGTTAGAGCGGGCACAACAAAATCGCGTGCTTCCGGCTCTTGAGAGCTTGAGGACACATATGACACTAGCTAATAGGAGTCTATACTAGCAACCAGCAATTGATCTGCATCGTTGTGCTCTTTTTAGCCGAGCTCACGGCCATCGCCCTTGTGGTTGCTGGAGTTCAAAGCAGACAGGCAGATCGGATCAAAAACTCGCTCCGTCAACCTTAAAGCGTCCCAATAATATACGGGTGTTAGGTACGTCTCGTTTTGCCGCTTCATAGTACTTGACGGGCCAGCTCGTAAGATGGGAGCCGGGAGCCGGGACATCGAATAACCCCTCTGCTTCCATGCAGGATGGAGAGGAAACGCTTTCTTACCGTAGCAGCCTTATTGCTGCTTTCATGTCTCAGTGGCGTCCAAGCTGCATCTTTTTCCGTCTCTGAAGCAAGAAAAGAGCAGGGAGCATACCTGGGATGCTTCAAGGGAACGGCGGTGAAGCTCGATTGGAGCGTCGCAGCTAAGCTAAGCCAGTGGTCTGCGACCAAGTGTATGAACTTCTGCAAGTACCTCAGCAAGCCTATCTACGCCCTCAGTCGGACGTACGTCTGTGCTTGCACAGCAGATGTCCCAAACGCCAGCTCTAGAGTAAATGAGACCCTGTGTGCGAACACGCCAAGCGGGGACACCAGCAACCAGTACGTGCCGCTGTTCTACATTCATGCAGGTACGAGAAGCTGTTTATCTATCAAATTGCTGCTAACTATGGCTGTGCTTTGTCATCCATCCTTGTGGCCCATTGAGATTGTATAAACACAATTAGGCTTTATGTCAGCAGGATAGTCAGCCTTATGAGAACATGCAGAGTATGAATTGACATAATCAGCTGCAAAGAACAGGGCAAAAGACACTCTTGGCCTGTCCCATTTTGACATCCAGGTACAGAGTTCCAGGTTCTGCCGCAAGTCGCGCCTCATTCTTTAAGATGCCATTTTAATATAGGAACGGCACTGGACAACTCTGTTGTTACCATTACATCTCATGATATGCCATAGCCAGAAATGGCCATAGGCCCCGCACCTCAACCCGTTATAGAAACAGCGAGGTGGAACAGAATATGGGTTCGGTTGTTGGCATGCACCCATAAAAATGCCTAGACATGGGGTCCAGCAGCTAGGTCAGAAGCACAACTCTGTTGCTAGTGTATCACTGAAGAAACAAAATCTCCTCACAGAAAATCCACTGAAACATTTGCTGCTCTGGTGTCATCATTTTATTTCAACCGCAGATGCAACCAAATCATGCCGAGTGTACCGCAAGCGAGCAAGCTGGGACAACTTTGAAGCCGCCTACAACCCCCACAATGCCCTCTTCCGCACTGATGGGCGTCAAGTGACACTGAGAATGGTCGGCTCCGAGGGGGTCCGCCTCATGGCCACGGAAGCTCAGCTATATGGACTCTTCAGCTTCAAAGGGTTGATCAGTGACAAGCCAGGAGTCATCACTGCTGCTTATGTAAGTTTGCTTGGCTGACACTACGGTAGTCAAATCATTCAATCAATAAAAGTGGAAGGCCAGCTATGCCAACAACCTACCAATACTACTGCTTGGGTGAAGGGCAAGTCTTTGGCTGGCTGGTATTAGTGCTTGATACAGTGCTTTTTGTTTGCTGTTGGTGGTCATGCTCAGATACAGTGCTTCGCTAGTTGCTTGTGTAAACATACAGTAACAGGCTTTGTGGGATGTCCAGTGGTACAAATCTGGCAGCATGGGAGTTCAGCTGGTCCTCTGGGTCGGAAGTGAATAGCAGGCTGTCAAAATTGTAAAGATTCACTCACAAAACGGTACTCTGAGACTGTAAGAGGCTTGTGGATTCCAGAGCACCATGATCTGAGCAGGCGTGGTCCATTTCTGTAGTATTCAGCCTGTGAAGTTTAAAGGCTAGCTAACAGGGCAGAGGGGGGACGCACCACGTGTGCTAGTACGGCCTCTTCCTTAAAACTACGCAGCGCTAGCGCCCGGCGTCCACTCACTCACTTGCTCATAGGCTAGCTAGACAATGCAATCATGCTGGCAGTGAGGGTGGTAGGGATAAGTCCAGCATGCGCATCAGGATAGTTGTGCAGAGCATAGTCTGCTGTATTCTTGCTTGTGAAGTTCTGAAGTGACATTTCAATAATGCTGGCAGGGTGCTAGGGATGAGTCCGGCATGTGCATTAGTTTGCGTAGCCATATGAAGAGCATGTTCTTTCTCCCATGATCCGTGTGCTGCTTGTGTCTTTTTAGTGGGTAGAACCCGGCCCTTAGGGATTGGGCTGCTTGCAATAATGATAGTTACTGACAGGTTCTCTGTTGCTGTGCCTTGTGTTCATGTTCACAGATGCGGGATGACCGCGCCGATCCAAGCACTCGTTTCTCAGAGATTGACTTTGAATTTATCAACGGCCACCCCGCCAACGAGACTGGCACCATTTGGCTCCATTCCTACCATAATGCTATGAGCCAAGGGGAGCATTACCTTCCGCCTTCCATCTATCGGAAGGCGCTGAATAACCCATCGATGACCATTGCAAGCAATTGGCACACCTATACCTTCGATTGGCAGCCTGGGTATGTGACATGGTATGTTGATGGGATCATGGTGCAGAAAGAGATGTATGGTGTGGACAATTTCATCTCCCCTCGCGTGCCGATGTACTTTATGGTCTCAATTTGGTCTGATGCGGCACGTGGGTTCCAATTTGGAGGAACTTTGGACTACTCACAATCACCCTACACCTCAAGCGTGGCAGATATCAATCAGGTGCTTTGTGATAGAGCTATTGGAAAGAGCAACGGACCACTTTGGATATATGCAGCTTCCCTGGCTGGTAACGTGGGTGGTCCTAAGCCATCACCGGTACGTTCGTCACCAGCCGTGAATGCTAAGCCAGCACCAGCACCGGTGCCGACTCCCGCACCAAAGCCGTCACCAGTGCCGTTGTCACCAGCCGTCAGTACTAAGCCAGCACCAGCACCACTGCCCATCCCCACCGTAAAGCCGTCACCAGTGGTGTCGTCACCAGCTGCCAGCCCACAGCAGTCACCAGTACCAGTGTCAGCACCAAAGAGTGCCCCAAAGGCGTCACCAGCAGTTTCAGCACCAGCCACTGCCCCATCACCGTCACCAGCTGTCACTCCTAAGGCACCAGCCACACCAACTGCTGCTTCCAAGGGGTCACCAGCAGCACCGTCACCGGCTGTTAAGCCCAAGGCATCTCCTGTACCGTCACCAGCAGTGACTGTCACTGTCAAGGTGTCACCGGCTGTGGTTCCAAAGGCGTCACCGGCAGTAGCAGCAGCAGCAGCTAAGGCACCGGCAGCCCCTAAAGCAGTAGCAGCAGCACCAGCAGCAAAGGCAGCAGCTACAGAGGCCATGTTTCCGTTCCTCCCGTTGTCCCCAGTACCCACCCTCTCAGACTTCCTGTCTTCTGCATCTACCCCCGCCCTATGGCCATTTGGGAGATGAGTGTCTCAGAAGAGTAAGTATTGAAGATGTCTGGTTTGATGGAACTCGCTGCTGCATGTCCAGAGGCAGAACCTGTCTTTGGGGAAAAGGGTGTGTGCAACTGTAGCTATGGCATAAGGCAGTAGCACAGCAGCAGCAGCAGAATGAAATAAGGTAGTAGCACAGCAGCAGCATCAGCAGTAAGGTTTAACTTTGATGCTTCTGCCGTGGCATTGTGGCTACGCTGGGCAGGTAACATGAGGTTTTGCTGAGCACTGTCGTAAGTCCCAGACATGCTCTCCATGATTGGCTTAAGCACAGACTGAAAAGTCTGCTTCTTCGTGCTTGCACAAGCGTATACTTTGCTATGTATTCACTCACTGAATACACCACATGTTGTTGCCACCGAGACAGTCCATTAAGGTAGCAGTGAGTGGAAACATTGCCTTGGTCCACCCTCACAGCCCACCTGGCTGCTTGTGTGTGTGAGTGAGTGGAAGCCGGGTGTTAGCCCAGCGTGATTTTAACAAAAGAGGTGGTACTAGCGCATGTGGTCTGTTCCCCTTGGCTGCATGTATGTGTGGTAAGTGAATGTCTTGTGCTATCTGTGCCTACATCATGCCATCCAGGTAGAGGACATGAGGCTAGGCATCCTAGTTGCCTCTCCTTCATGTGGGCTGGTTTCATGGGCACATCTGAGGCGCACACACCATTTGTGACGTGCAATTAAGGAAGTACCTACCTAGGCCTCACTAGGGTTTAGGTCCTAAACCTTAAACCCTAGTGAGGACCATATTCATGTGGCTGGGACTGGAGTAGAGGGCCCCTTGCAGTCGCCCAACCAGTTTGGAGTAGCTCTTCTTGTTACTTCTGCACCATACCATATATGTAGGCACCAAGCCATGGGGGGGTGCTGACTAAGGTTCTGATGTTTTGCATTCTGCATGCATTTATCTCTATGGTTATTGTACACGTCCACAGGACACACAAAGAGAGGACTATGGCTATTGTATAATGTATACTGGTTTGTGGGACACCCAAAGAGAGCAAGGCGTTTTGTAGCTAACGCAGGGAGACCCAAAGAGAGCGTTTTGGAGCTATTTGCATTATTATGAGAGGGGTTCCCATGAATTAGCTGCTCTGGTGGCCGAGTGGGTTATATAGTTGTTCTGTGTTGCATGAGTACGGTGGACCCTGTGGTTCAATGTTTGATATGCTTACCCTGGCTTTCATGGGCATCTGTGGCAGCTTTAAGAGGCTCTCAAGCTGCTTTGTGACTATGGTTTTAGGAACTAGGGAGGCAGCACCACCACCAGAACAGCGGGATCACCCATGACCCTTGGCACTGGCCCAGTCTTGTGACTTGCTATACCGGTATGTAATAGTGGATGCCCCATCAGGGATATTTTTTGTCCATCCTTGTGGATGTTTTTGACATCTGTGCGTACTTCACAGATTAAAGGTCTAGTGTCAGGGCTGTGCTACATGGAGTGTCCGGCAAGTTGTTGCTGGTGACGGAACCACTAGGACTGACTGACTAGTAACCGACTCATTTAGCCACCTCGCCTGAATAGAACTTCCTTTAACAGATTAAATATAATTCAGGCATTATGTGTCTAAGCTAGCCAGACGTGTCCAGTGAAGATGTATGGGCTGCTGCAACGTCTGCAGGAGCCTGCTCATGTAGCCGCTTTCCCAATAGGGGAGGTGAGTTTCAGAACCCTTTGCATTGCCTGTGACACTAATGATTACGTCCCATCTAGGGCTACCTGCATACATGTCACCTCGTTCCCAGGTTGTGGGTTTCTGGAACCTGAAGTGTTTCCGGGGTATCTGTAGGAGATGCTTGCATTCCTCTGGGTGCTGCAGCCATGCAAGGTATGCAGTCTCGTTTGTGACATCTGACCAGGCAGGCAGGATATGTATGCCAAAGACAGGGGTTATTGTGTTGCAAGCCGCTGCTATAGTATGGCAGTAGCCACATTCTGTGGTTCAGTGGTTCCTGTCTGTACCTTGGTTCCTATTGGTTTTGTGATCTTTTATCTGTGCTTTGTCTTTGTACCTGCACATGAGGCCATGTATATCACCTGGGGGAAAGTGCCTGCCCTCAACTTCCGCATAACAAACCTTTGGTTTGTAGCGAGTGTTGTGGCAGTACTGCTGGTATGTACAGTATTGCTGTCCTTTCAGGAGTGAGGACGTAGCGGCACTTGAGTGCCATCTGGTGTGTAAATGCAGGCAAGCGTTTTGATCCACCGCTGTCCACCGCTTCTACTTCTCCTATAAAAACTTCGTGCCTGCCAGTGGGGTGGATATCTGCGTGAGGGTTCATCGGTGGGGTCTCTATGTCAAAGAGGTTGCTGTACTGCTGTCCAATGTTGATACTGTGTCTCGAGATCTCTGAGGGTGATCAGGGTAGCATTATCCTTGCTGCTGTGACATTGTTGATAGCGGCCCTTTCTGGGCTTGAACTAACTCACTAAGCCAAGGAGCTGCCGGGGATTGCTGAGTAACTGCTGTTTCGTTGCGTTAGGTAAGCATCAATAATCTTTACAGCAAAGGGATTGTGTGTTACAGCAATGGGATTCTCGACTAGGCTTCCAGTGGACCCTGTAGTGCCTAATTTCCTGAGCGAGGCCTTCAGAGGCGTATCGTCTCTATTCACACTCCTGACAAGTCCAGCCTGTTGTGACATTTTCATCCAATATTTCCACCATAGAAAGGTACGCAATACAGAGAAAACAGATCCCAAATATATCTGTCATAAAAGCTTAATTTTATCACATTCAAACGCAAGGACATACAAACATACATCAGCAGTGCAGCAGTACATATGTACTGAGTGGAGATGGACTGTTATATCAGAGCTAGCTGCAAGCTCTACATACATCTCATACTGATAGCTGTAGCTGCCTTGCCCCCCTCACTGATAGGCAATACCCACGATGACAAAACTCCTGATCAACACTACACAACTCAAAAACTCATCTAAGGACAAAAGCTGTTGCAACAGCTATCCAAAGAGCTGGGGTATAGCCAAGCAACATGTGTTGCAGGGGAACACAGCTGGTAAATGAGAACATGCAGTACTGCAACTGCAACTCAGACTTCTGCGTGCTAAAACGACACCATTGTATCCCCCTACAAAGAACCAGGTCCAGCCCAGATTGATCAGCATACCGTGAACGCCAAAGGATTCATTGCAGAAAGCAAGGTCTCACCTTGCAAAACCAGACCACCAATGCATGGGGCATTGATTAGCCCTTCATGCATGCCCGCATGTTCAAACAGTCTCGGTGAAGGGCACGCAGTGGCTGGGCTCTCTACTGTTAAGCCATGCCAATACACACAGGTTTGACTGGCCCTCCATTGATGCATTGATGCAGCAGTATTGGAATGGTGACTAGGAGCTCGATCTGACTTGCAAGCCACACCAGCAGGAACATGACGCTGATATGTGGATCCACACTCTCATAATCTGTTGGGATCCATCATTCATTGAAATATCCTTTTGACATGCCTGTCTTAATTACGCAGCTGGTATACTTAGCATACAGTGCCAGCTAATTACACACTTAACACATAACTTGGTTGTGGAATATATATTTACACATCCATGAGGGTAGTCACCAATGCAAAGTGCACCCTGGGTCAGAATCACCGCTGAGTGCCTCTGAGCCACGCACGCATCACATACTCAGCACGCACCTAGCATACTACAGCATGTGACAGATTGAGGGGTTGCACTCTGGTGCATTGGGTGTGTTCAGCATTCTCCATTACCATAGAAGCAGTAACGCCAGCCGCATACGGCACCTTGCTGTGCTCGCTCGTTGCTGGTGTTGTGTCCTGCCTTGAGGAAGCAGGTGCCACCCTGCCAACTGGTCCAGGTGAAGTGGCTGCAACCCTTCCAGTTGCTGCATATGTCTCCACACTTGTACGCGGGGCTCTTGACGCTGGTGATATCCGCCCCTGATGGCGTCTGCCAGTCGCAGTTGTACTTCCAGTACACGCCCCCGTTGCCTTTGATCCAGCCCATGCTCTCGGGGTTGCTGCTGTTGACCACGGCAATGTTTTGCCATGCAACGAGGATTACCAAGCCTAATAATAAGACTCTTGCTCTCGACATGGTCTTCTTGCACTCGCTTCAACCTGAATGAAAGTTTGTTATTGTTGGATCTCCGGTTGTGCACTAGTTTAATGGAATACACGGAGTAACGTGCAAAGGTAAAATGAAGAGCACTGTCGCCTCACAGGGCATTAATACTCTCTCCGCTTCTCAGTCTAATGCTATGCCAGTAGCTATAGCTTGAGTATCGTCGAGACCCAAGTGACGGAGGGTACACTAGGCGGTACAGATTCCCCGCACTTGCCCGGAACCTCATTACCACTGTCAGTTTGGGCCCCCGGCTTTATTACACAATGACAGTACAACTCAGATTTTGACGTCCAAGTCGACTTGGAAGTGGGGGTGTCGTGTCAAAGTAACTTCCATTTGACTTTGGTGTTGGCAACCTGCCCGGAAGCTGCCAGACAAGTCAGTGTGTGAATCTTACATTGGCAAACCCATCGGCACGCGTGCGGTGCCACAGTTCACCACAGGGGTGGCAAAGCCACTAACACAAATAGAACCAGGAAAAACTGAACACCATCCACCAGTTTGAACTCCATGATCATGCATGTCCAAGCAGATACAATGATGCAGAATACTGGTCCTGGAAAAGTGCACACACAATTTTATTTTTTGATTTTTTTGGGTTTTTGATTTTTTGGGTACATCCATCAAACAAACAGCAACGCAACAGCATATATCACCAGAACATTGTATACATTTTATGCCAAAAATACTCTCACCCAGATGTGGAGAATCGCAGAGCAGCAGCAGTTCCAGAACTAACACAGACTATTAACCAGTACATAGCCATGCCTAAGAGGTGCCCAGTAACATGAAAGTCATATGCAATCAATCTATATCATGTCCCATAATCCGCCATAGGTTGTAATCAAAGGGGAGATAACCTTCAGGCATGATTTCACCCTCTCTACCATCGTCAAGCAGTTGTAAACAACTTTCCCGCCTTTTCTTCAGTGCTGAAATACACCTCACAACTTGCACATGATCACTATGATTGAGAATAAACTTAACATGACTATCCTTGGATTGCCCTGGTAAGGAGGCGGGCTTGGAGAGTTGCATAAATTAACCCTTGATGGTTATGTTGCCTATCTATGCAGGCAGGTGGGCAAGCACAGTAAATGTAGGTAATGGCTTGTATTGTTTTTTAACTTGCATGTGTGCAAATAATAATAATAATAATAATAATATACGCCTATAGATAACATTATACATCGCTCTGCTTGGCGGTGACATGTCTTTTTTAGGCATGTTACCGCCGAGCCTGTAAAGTGAACTAGTAGGGAGTTTAGAACTCGGTGAAGGCAGCTGGATCCCGTGTGTGCGTCCCTGTCTCGTCCAGGGGGCATGCGCGCCAGTTGCAGCGCACAGCTGGTCACTGAGCCATGCAACCGGGTCAAACGACCTCGCAACGTGCACAGCAAGAGGCATGGGCCTGTTGAGCACTTGCGATTGCTTAAGACGGGGTCCGAACGCCTCAGCTTCGTGAACTGCAGAACTTTCGGCAGTGACGATGCTTCGGTACAGAGCAAGCTATCCTCTTACGTCATGCAGCTGTCTCGCCTTGGCGTTGGAGCCTGTGGTGTTGCTGAAAGCAGGATACCGGGTAGTGGATGTCGTAATGTTACGAAGGACTGGCAGTTGATATGGTCCGGGCTGCCAGAGGGTCAGCCACGGCAACATGGGGTGGGCCTGTTTCTTAACTCGAAGTGGTCCCGTTGCCTAATCGACTGGTCTGCTGTCAGTGAGCGAATCCTGGTAGTCCGTGTGAGAATCAGCAGTGGGATAAACGCCTCAATCGTGGTAGCATATTCGCCGACTGATACCGAGTCCACCCCTGAGGAGGTCAAGGAAGCTTTCTACCTGCAGTTGGAAGCTATCTTGGCAGCGCTGCCTTCCAGGGACATGCTAGTCCTTCTGGGTGACTTCAACGCCCAGGTTGGCACTGATCCAGAACCGTATGGGGGTGTTATGGGGCCTCATGGCTTTGGGAAGCAGCAGCCTTCAGGGAATGGTGAGCGACTCTTGCAGCTGGCTGGTGCCTTGAACCTTCGCTTAGCCAACACCTTCTTCAAGCACAGCAATTACCGGACTGCTACTCACAAGATGGTTAATAGAAACAAGCAGGATGTGCTCAGGGTCATCGATTACATAGCTGTCTCCAAGCGGTTCATGTCAAGTGTGACAGACTGCAGGGTCTTTCGCAGCTTTGATACAGGTGGCTCTGATCATAGAGTGCTGGTGCTTACGATGCGCCTCCGCTTGTCAGTGGCCAAGCAGCACAGTGCGAAGGGACAGCCAGCACGGCCCTATGACTGCAGCCGGCTGCAAGAATCTGCAGCAACTCAGCAGTGCTTTGAGCTGGCAATGTCTAACCAGTTCAGCCGTCTGGTAGGGGCTCAGTTGCAGAGCGCACAAGACGAATGGACACAGCTAACAGCGGCAGCCAGCCAAGCAGCCCATAAGGCTGGTCTAAACCTCAAGCCTCAGCAGCGGCGCCGAGATTTCGCTATATCCGATGCGACCTTGCAGAAGATTGAGCGGAAACATGCAGCACATGCAGCGGTGCTGTCCTCTCCTAATGATGCTACCAGGGCAGATTACAGGGAGGCCAATAATGCTGCTAGGCGAGCGGTTAAGAAGGATCAGGAGCGGTACTTCAAGCAGCAAGCGCTGTTTGCGGAACATGCTCTAAAAGCTGGTAATCTAGCCGTGTTCCACAAGCATGTCCAGCGGATCTTCAAGGAGCAGCAGGGCAGTAGCTCTGCTGCTCCTACAGCTGTGCTAGGGGGTGCTGATGGCAAGCAGCTGTTCCAAAGCAGGGAGGAGGTGGTGAAGTGCTTTGCTGAGCACTTTGCTGATGTCCTCAACTGCCCTGCCAAGCTCGACCAGCAAATGCAGCAGACCATTGAGGAGTTAGTGCAGAAGATGGAGGCAGGGCAAGGTGCAAACCAGCAGAGTGAAGCAGCAGCTCAGCCACCTACTGTGCAGGAGGTTGAAGAAGCTGTCTTTGCCTGTCGTAATGGGGCAGCTCCTGGGGTTGATGGTATCGCAGCGGCTATGCTAAAGCTCAGTGGGACCATGCTGAAATGGTTGCACAGGGTCATTGTGGCGGTGTGGGAGTCAGGGAAAGCGCCAGTGGAGTGGAAACGTGCACTGTTGGTGGCACTGTATAAAGGCAAAGGAGAGCGCAAAGTGAGAGATAGCTATAGGGGGATAAGCTTGCTAAGTATACCGGGGAAGGTGTATGTCTTGGTCATTTTGGCTAAGATCAGTTCTCATATCGATGCACAACTGCTTGATAACCAGTCTGCTTTTAGGAAGGGGAGGGGCCTCACTGATGCTCTGTTCACCATACGCCAGGTCATCTCTAAGTCTGTAGCATTCGATCAGCCTCTATTCATGGCTTTTGTGGATTTGCGTAAGGCATATGATTCTGTACCGCGAGACACGCTATGGCACATCCTGCATGTGTACGGGGTACACACAAAGCTGATAGAGTTGCTGATGGACTTGCATACTGGCACACAGGCTGCTGTTAGGATGGGTGGTGTGGTGTCTGAGTGGTTTGATGTGCATGGCGGGGTGCGGCAGGGATGTGTCATTGCTCCCTTGCTGTTCAACATCTACATGGACTTTGTGGTTCGGCAGGCAATGGCTCAGATGCCGGAGGGATGTGGGGTGAAGCTAGCCTATCATGCAGATGGGAAACTTGAGCGTGATGGGTGTGGTAGTGGTGGGTGTGTGGAGCTGTTGTCTGTTCTGCTGTATGCAGATGATATGGTGTTGCTAAGTCCCAGCAGGGAGGAGTTGGTGGTCATGCTGCAGGTGATGGACAAGGTTGCTGCTAGTCTTGGGTTGCGCATCAATGCAAGCAAGACTGAGATCCTGTCCATTGACAAGGATTGGAAGGAGGGGGATGTGCCAGTGCAGCAAGGACCAGAGGTGGTTATCAGTGAGGGTGTGGTAAAAGAGGTGTCACAGTTCAAGTACTTGGGAAGTGTGCTTGTGACTGATGGCAGGTTGGATGTGGAGTTGAATATCAGGAGGGGTAAGGCTGTGGGGAGGTTTAAGCAGTTTGAAAAGATGTGGGGTACCAAGCATCTGTCATTGGCTACGAAGGTGAAGTGTTACAAGGCATATGTGTTGCCAATTCTGCTGTTCGGGAGTGAGTGTTGGTCCCTGACCAAAGTGCAATCGCAAAAGCTTGAGCGGGTGCACTCTAGCTGCCTTAGGAGCATCCTGGGGGTCAGGCTGTCAGATCGGCACACCAATGAGCATATCAGGAAATCATGTGGGGTAGCCACCTTGTCAGCATACATCACAGCAAATAGGCTGAGGTGGCTGGGGCATGTGGGCCGCATGGAGGAGGGCAGGTTGCCGCATATTGCGTTGTTCTCTTCATTACATGGTGACATGACGAGGCCAGTGGGTAGGCCTCGGCATACCTGGGAGAAATGCGTGTGTGCAGATCTGAAGGTGCTTGGTCAAGATGAGGGGAGCTGGGAGGCTTCATGTCAGATTAAGAGTGCTTGGAGGAAGAGGTTGTGGGATCTTACGCACCCTTGGGAAAGCCAACGGTTAGTGAGGTGTAGAAGGCGCACTAAGCAAGCTATTGATAAGCATGTGGAGCGCTATGTGGTGCCTTTCAGTGGCTGGGAGGATGGTGGTTCACCAGTACCTAGGTGGTGGGAGCCACCTCCAGCCCCTACTAGGGTGGTGCTTGATCCTGCTGCCTCCCCGCCACCCATGTGTGATGGAAGTGGAGCAGGTTTTGGGTTTTAGTGGTGGTGTTTGTTTCCCCTTGGTGTGCACGCCGTTGCATCTAGCCTCAGCTTGTGTGTGGCAAATCCACCATCGGTTGTGTGGCTTCGTGATTGTGATCAGGAGCCTTGTGTTTGTGGCCTAGGTTTGTTTGGCCATTGGCATTGCTGGTCTTGCGTTTTGATTGATTGATTGATTGAATGGCTTGTCAACGCCAGCATAGTCTTTTAAGTGCAGTGACCATAGTACATGCAGCAGCGCACCATGGCTCAATCCATGACAGCATGCAGGGCGGCACCAGAGAATGCACACACTTATGGTGGCCTTTACGTTTATTTTGGCTGTGACAAAAGCAAACCGCTGCGCGGCTTCGGAGCTAAGATCTGAAAATGCCATGCATGCACAGTAACACCCCTCAGACCTGCAGCTTCTGATGCACATTTGCAGCCTCAACACAGCTTCCCAAGCCTGCCAGTGCAGCGTAATCAACAGCACACAACGACGAACATTCGAACAACCCAAGCAGCAGGTAGAAGGACCCTATCATGCCTCCTGCACAAGTATAGGCATTGTGCTGTTAGCACTACTACTATGTCACTGGTTGACCCCATCAACCATTGGGTCCATGCATGGGGAACCTTTTACCAAATGGGCCCATCAAAGCAGGGTGCCAATGGGAGCAGCGCCACTCACAAGGAGCCAAATCAACGGCATACTCAAGTTCCTGGCCAAGACTCATAGAATGGCTACCACCAGCCCACCCTAGATCCCTTGCTAGCCAATGTATGTCAGGCCAGCCCATTTTGCCTTGCCAGGTGCTGACCACTTGACCCCGCAGTCAACAGCAAGCCAAGCAGTTCAATGCCTTGCTCGGGCAAAAAAGGAATATTATGATCAAGGACATCCACCGACACTGATTGTGTCCAACCCCTAGTTCATATCCCAAGCATATCTGTGGCATGCGTGCCTCTCCTACTCGCATGACCAGCACCTCACCTTTGGTTACATACCAGCCTACCTCTTGTTTTCATTCACCATTCATATTAGATAGTTACATCAAGTGCCCATCAAGTGTACATCAAGAACACAACTACCATCATAGGACACTATTGCCACAAGTGCCACAATTACCGTGATAGCTTAACATGATCCCACCAACACAGAAAAGGGGGCCACCTCGACCTATGGCACATCATAGACAAAAGCCCACCATAGATACACACCAACTGAGCAGTACATCAACCACAACTAGCCACCCTGAATTTCCCGTACTTCACCCGAAGGATATGCCCCAACATCACTGCAGTTCCCAACACAATGCCGCATACATTCGCAGCAGCTCCCCCTCTACTTCCTCAACTTCTTACACAGAGCTTTATGTGCATCCCAATGCGCCACCTGACACTCCCTGCTACAGTAATACACCACCTTACACGCCGTACACGCCTTCTTGCTCGCCTTCACCTCCGAGTCGCCCACCAAAGACAAGCAGGCAGGGTTGCTGCACCCCACCGGCAACGGCACCTCCGCCAGCAGCAGATTGTTCAACTGCACCAGCTGCTGCAGCACCTCCTCCTGCTGCACGAAAGACAAGCACTGCAGCAGTAGATCGTTCAGGGCCCCAGAGCAATCTAACAGCATCTCAGCAACCCCAGGGCACGCCAATGTAATAAGCTGCAACTGATCTGTCACTGCTGCCGGCAGACCCTGCTGTGGAAGCTTGGAAAGGCGCTTGGACATGTGCTTCGGCTGCTTTGCAATACTGCCGCTGTTGCCGCTACTGCTGCTGCTGCTGCCTTTTGGTGCTGAAGAGAAAGTCCTCTCCTTAGACGAGGCTGCCCCTGCTGCTGCTGCTGTCCGGCTTGGAGATGTTGTTTTTGCATCTCTAGCGCTGTTTGCTGCTGGCCTTCCACCATCACTACTCCCTTCTCCTCCCTCTAATGGGAGGACTCTCTTCAAAGCATCTGCAAGAGATGCTGCTTCTGCTGCATCCACCACACTTGGTACTCCTGCTGGTGCTGCTGCTGCTGCTGCTGAGAATGCCCTTCTGTTGCTGCTGCTGCTGCTACTGCCGCCACAGGCAAGTCCCTGCCACTGCACTAAACACCGATGCTGCATCAACACCACCACCGACAGAGCCGCTGCAAACCTTGGCAAAGCTGTCAAATCCCACCCATCGGCGGCCCCACTGCTGCTGCTCCTGCCAGTGACTGCGCTGGTAACCCCAGCTGCCCCATTCCCTCCCACACTGCTGCCGTCCCTCTGCACATCTCCCTTTGCAGCTGCCAGCCCCCGCAGCAGCTGCGAAGCAGCTGCAAGAGGTCGTGCCGTCCACAGCAGCAGCACCAGCTGTATCCCACTGGGCGCCGGCTTGCACCCCGCTGCCTCCGCAAAAGCTCCTATTGCCCACTGCCCCTGCTGTCCCCCTTCAGCTGAGGCCAAGTCCCAGCTCATGATGCTGCTCCCCTCCACAAACAACCACTTCACCACATTCCCCAGCTCCTTCATATGCTTCTCTAGCACCACATCATCTCTGTTCTCCTCCCACATGTCCTGTAGCAGCTTAGACCAAGCTTTGACCCAACTGCCAAAGGCTGAGACATAGGCCTTGTAGTGTACCCACGTCTGCAGGAGCTGCTGCTGCTGCTGTTGGGCGCAACCCCCGGCCCCACCGGGCGTAACCCCTGCCCTTACCGTTGCATTTCCTCCACCCCCACCACCCCCAGGCTGCTGCTGCTGCTGGTGGTGGGAGCCCTCTCCCGCTAGCAGGTTTGGCAGGCACAGCAGGGTGCCCATCATACCTAGGAACGCTGGAGCTGCAGGATCATGGGCTCTGCTGCTGCTGATGGTGTTTCTGAAGCTTAAGCGGCAGCTGTGGTCCACCAGCTGGAAGAACGCCAAGGGATTGCTGGCTGCCAGCGCTAGTCGCAGCTCTAGGATACCTGTAAAGGGCAAATTTTCCCGTTGGTTCAGGCAGAGCTTTGCACCACGGTGTGTAAAAGGGAAGTGGTGGTATCCAGCTTGGGTGGCAGTGCAAGATGCCTTTTCATTCTACTTACACCCTATTATGGTACCTTGAATCACCTCCATTGATTGATGGGCAAGCAGGGGTAGGTGACAAGCAGCACCATGCACCAAGTGTGCATATACTAGTTTTTGCATCTTGTGATGCCTATGTCTTGTGTCTGACAAGGACAGTATCAAGTGTGCATATACCGGCCAGAATTCCTGCAGTGAAAGTCCTTGCTAAATGCTCAAAGCTGTCTCTCACGGGTGGGCTGTCAGCAGTGAAGGTAAGTCAAAAGCGAATACAGCACTGGGTCACACAAACAGGCCTAAAAGATGAGTACAAAGCCAGATATACGCCCCTGCTTTGCTTGTGTTGAGCGCAATCTCTCTCAATCAACCTGGCTGACTGGCCTGATCCCACATTCATGCCATAGGATTATGTATCATCAATAATGCCATATACAACAAGAGCCATAGGCCTAACACTTCATGCGAGGTGGAACACATACGGTCTGTAAACGGTATGGGATGTCTCCCATATTCATCCATGTCATAATCCATGTCATAATCACTAACCCCGCACGAGCAGCGCTCTTACTCACCAGCTCCTGAAGCCGCCACGCCGCCCCCTCCAAACACAAAGTAGTGCAGCAGCTCCAAAACACTCCTCCTGCACAGATCCACCTGCGAGGGAGATGGTGCCTCCTGCTGCTGCCCCGCACCATCCACCGCCTTAAGCACCAGCAGCAGCACCTGCAGCAGGAAATCCCCCCTAGCTGCCAAGAAAGCCCTCCTCTCCTCAATGCTAATAGCACCAGTTGCTAGCGACAGAAGGCTCAAGCTGCTGACCAGAGCCTGGATGCACCCCCCTGCCCTCTCTCCTTCGGCTGCTGCTAGAGGTATGGACTCCAGCAGCAGCTGCAGGTTTACAGCAGAGGAGAACGGCAAGCTGACACCGCCACCGCCACTGCTACTGCTACTGCTGGCGGCACTGCCCCCGCTGCTGCTGGTACCTCTGCTGCTGCTGGCTGAGTTCTTACCGCTGCCACTGCTGCCACCACTGCTGCTGTTGGCACCTTTGCTGCTGCTGCCAGCAGCAAGGGCTGGTGTGGGTGTGGGTGCAGATGTTGGGACTCCTGACTCAAGAGCAGCAGCAGCATCAGCTTCAGCTTCAGATGCTGCTTGCACCCGGACGTTGTGAGCCACCCTAAGCAGCTCTGTCGCACACCTCAACAGCTTGATGGCAATGGCCGGCCGCGTCCTAACCGCAATCCCAATCTGCTGCTTCACCTGGTCCGCATGTTTCTCTATTGCTGCCTGACCCCCTGGTAGCCGCAGCAGCTTGTGGTCTGCAGGAACCACCAGCTCAGCGAAGCTGCTGAGTGCTACTCCACCCCCAGCAGCACCACCACCACTGGTACCAATTCCTCCTGCTGCTGCTGCTGCCCTGCTGGTGATGCCTGTGCTCGCCTGCCTAGCTGCATGCTGAGCGTGCAAATGCTGGCACACCCCTGCTAAGTACGTCACCGCTGCATCTGACAGTGCAATGTTATGCAGCAGCTGCTGGACGTCCGGGTGGCGGAGATCAAGCGCATGGGGACCTGGGGTACACACACCAGCTGTCCTGGTGATTGTTGCAGACTGGAAGGAGACCACATCGCCAAGGATGTTTGTCAGCATCTTCAAAGACACTTGGCTCCTGCTGCTGGGGCAAGCCATAGTTGTAGCATGGTAGTCCAGGTACCCCCTGCTGACTGTGATAAGGCTGGACATCAGCTGGAGCTCTGGGGGACTGCTGGGCCTGTCAGCTCCTGTGTGCAATCGATCAGTCAGTCAAAATGCAAGACCAGCTATGCCAATGGCCAAACAAACCTGGGGTGTATACACAAGGCTACTGATCACAATCACGAAGCCACACGCACCAATGGTGGATTTGCCACACAAAAGCTGAGGCTAGATGCAACGGCGTGCACACCAAGGGAAAACAAACAACACCACTAAAACCCCAAACCTTAGTATACAGGAAAGGAGAATGCCTTGATGTCTGCCTAGAGGTTGCTAAGTTGCTGCTGCTGTTCAACAGAAGCAAAGCAGAGCCAGGTATGACAGATATTACAAAATGCAACTGCAGAAGTGACATGGGTTAGCTCACCAAATGGACCCGCTCTGATACGTGAGAGCACATTTACACTCACAGTCAGGGGGGTGATTGCAGGATGACAGCTATGGGAGCCCTTCAACAACTTCATTTGTCTAGGTGGCACAGCTGTTTCTCTCTAGCAGAAAGACAGTGATGCTGGAAGGCCAGTTCCACTCTGTAGCAAACCACCTTTGAATCCACAACACCATGCTGGCCCTTTCCATATACCGGTAGCTAGTTGTAAAAGGTGGAGTTAAGGGAAAGCAACAGCACTTGTCTGGGTGGCTGCGTAGATGGCTTTTTCTTTACAACCCCAGACTGAAGGTTAGAGTCCCATAGAGCAATCTCACCATGCATCCCTTTTCCTTTCTAGGAAGGAAAGGCGCCCTGGTGCCTTCAAAGAACATACAAATTCCTCCAGAAGGCATGCTGGGCGTTTAAGAGGTCAAAGGCAAACGGCTCAGAAACACCCTTTAAGCTACTAACGGCGAGGCTGGTGTGTTGCGAATAGCGGCGACAGGCACAAGAGGTCGGTTCTAGGGCTCTTTGTTACAGTTGGGCAAAGTCATGGCATGTGCATTGCTCTTACACTAGGTAGTTATGGCAGAGGGGACCCTCAAAATTCTTTAGTGTTATTTTATCTCTGGTTAGGGCAATTTACAGCAAACAGAGGCCCCCCGGCCTTCTCTGACCAGCTGTGTTCCCTCATGCCATTGCATACTGAAATGGCACTTTAGGGGTGCTATGATAGCGTGTCGATGCATGCTATTTCCTACCTGCTGCCAGGAGGTAAACGATAAGTAGGCTCCACATGGGCATGGCAATGCCAGGGAAGCCTGAGGGCTGGTGGTCCAGGAACCACGACAGGAGCTCCGGGGTGCTGTGCATCCAGCCTGAGCACAAGAAGCAAACAAAAGCAACAAAATAAGCAAATTTACTCAAAACTACTTCGGCCCCTGACCTGCAAGAGACTGCACTAATAAAACAACGGGATGGTACAAAAGAGATTGAACATGCACAGGACAAGCTGCTCAGGGGCTAGATAGGAGCTAGGGAATGACGTGCATCTGTCTGGTGCGTGGCAAATAGGAGAGTGTCAGCAGCCACAGGTCAATAACTGCACAGGGCTGAGGACCTTATGTACAATAGCTTAGCCAGACGGGCATGCACTGAGAATCTCTGGAAACTTCATGACTATGAGCATGTGACAGGGATGTTCTTGGGCGCTTAGGCACAATGTGTAGCATGTACTTGCATGGCTCTTTACCCAAAGAAGCTTAGTCAACCACAGGCTGCTGCTTAGACCATTCCTTGGGATAAAAAATGCTATTCTGCTGCTTGCCAGGCTTCGGAGTCATCCAGATCCAGAGACAACTGTTGCTGCACAGTGCATTGTGGACCAAACGGTGACGCTGGACATCACTGCTGAATGAAGTGATCCTGACATGAACACATGCTGAGCACCTGGGATGGGACACGTTTGCCTGTTGGGAACCAAGCTTTTGGCGGTTACAAATTTAACAATTGACCGCAGAGGCACAATGGTCTGCCATAACTTCTATCTATGGGTGAAACTGGTGTTAACAGTTTATTAAAGTAGCCCCCTGCACCATGAGAGACATGCTAACAGACCTGTGGTCTCCTCCATTTGGTGCTTGAAGGATGCCTCAACTGTGAAGTTCTCCTCCGACCGTGTCGTCTCTGACACGGCCTTGACAGACCCCTCCTTGGTAACGTTCTTGCTGATGAGCTCGAGCGTCGCCAGGACACAGAGCCATACTGACTTGAAGGGGTTGTTGTAAGTTGCACAGTTGACCTCCTTGGAGGGGCACTGCTGAAGCAGGTGGAGCAGCTTCGCTAGGAGGACGACTGCCCTGCAGTTTACGGCGTCTACTGCTTGACCGACTTCTAGTCCTTGGGAGTGCAGGCCTTCAGATAGAATTCGCTGTGTCCGGGCTAGGAGTTGCTGCAATCTGCCTCGCTTAGGCACGGGCTTGACTGATGTGTCAGTAAGATAGGCGATCGCTTCAGATACGGACCAGCAGTCTAGCAGAGCGTCCCAGTCGATGTGAGGAGGGGGCCTAGACATCTAACAAATAATCAGGCACCGATAGCCCCCGAGCGCGAAAGATCCTCAAAGTGTATTGTTCATTGCAGTCCGTTATCATGCCTGATAAGGTTCGAATGGTACGAGCCGTCTAGTGCGCTGACAGCTACCCCTTATCTTTTGAAGCATAACTTTTTTGACAGTCACAGTTGAGTGAGAGGTATCTCAATCGGCGAGTGACTCGGTTTGAACCTGACAGCCTTCTGACCTGCCACATACAAATACATGCTTTAGGAAGGGTGCATAGCACAAGTCGTCTGCCCAAAGACTTCCAAGAGGTGACTGTAACATGTCCTGGTTCCATCCTACACGACCGTTGTGATCATACAGTCGCCTGTTCGTGGGTTTATTCTACGGCTTTAAGCCCGAACATCAACTCTGGTTGCTATACATGGATGGTATACGTTTCCAGCAGAGTAAGAAGAAGTATGTTATGCTCGTGCAGCTGCTCCTTCCTTCAAGGTTGGTGCCTCCAGGGCGCCTCATAAAGGCTGCTCGGCTGTACAGCGCTGCAAGGACGCAAAGGGATAAAAGAACCATAGAATACTTGTTGATCGCATCAACAAGGTGACCATCGGCAGCGTGTGAGCACCGCAGTGGCCCAAAGGCAAAACCACGGTTGCCATGGGCAGCACAATTCGGGGCTTTTAAAGAATCCAACTTCGAGGTAGGAAGGGACTTACAATCAGAACATGTTGAACATCTTCAGGCCAGCTAATGCAAGCATGACCTTAGTGATACAAAAGCAACAATCACTCTTGCCATCCATACACTCCAAGTTGTGGGACTGGAACGAACCCCTCATGGAACTAGCTGGCAGGCCCCTTCGAGATCATAAATGGGCCTATTTTATTCAATGCACAGCACCAATCTGCTCCACAGCAGGCACAGCAGGTATGTCAAAGCATCCATGCAGATGTACCAACTTGATTGTGCAAGCCCTGCCCAGAGAGAGAGAGAGAGAGAGAGAGAGAACTACGCAGAGAAGGGGGGAAATCCCTTCTTGCATACGTTCAGGGATGCCCTGCCCAATAGCATATGCTAGCCATCAGTGGCGCTGCAGAGGTCTGCTAGACTAGATGCTGTTCATCTGTCAGCATAGTAGGATCATCAGCTCAACACCTCACCACATGCCAAAATGCCATAGATACCCACACCTCTATTGAGCTGTCACATCAACAGCGATGATGTGACCCCCTATCATGGGAGCCAATGATGAATGCTCATAGGGCCAAAAACACCAACACATGCACAGCATACACCACATCCTCAGCATTCGCAGTGACGCCTACCCACTGGCAGCTTCTAATATGTATGTACTTGGTCACACGTCAAAGTATGTACGTGCCGATGGGTTTGCCAATGTAAGATTCACACACACACATTAGAAGCTGCCAGCGGTTAGGTTCAGATGCTCACTTCAGAACTTCATCAGCATTATGCATCAGTACATACATTGTCTACTGAGGGTCGTGGGCCCTCACGGGTCATGGGCAATACCGCTGTTCTCGTGGTGATGCCGCCTCCCTACCTCCCCCGCCCCCAAGAAACATGCAGTGTCTACAGAGAGTAGCTGCAGCCTACCACCTAGCATCACAACACAGGACTGTGTCACAAAGCAAGCAATCAACTACAGCACCTGTCCAATCCAACCACACAAAGGCCCAGAAAAGTCGCTCCTTAGGGTTTGTGTGGTTGGACAAGTCCTGTACTCATGTTGCTGTAAATCGCTTTCTCTATGACACAGAATGCCCAGGATCAAGTCGTGGTACTGTGAGAAGTTTCATCCCTGCATGCCTATACAGAAGTCACTTACGTTCTAACCAGCATCTAACCAATAGGTAATGGAATATGCCCATGCATGCACTGCTTCATAGCCCTCATGTAACAATGTAATGTCCCTGCATCGACCCAACAGGAATTTGACTCACCCCATTGTACACACATGTAACCTTTGCAAGCATCTCCAACAGTGCAGTACTGTCGTATTGTCTACATCAATGGACAGACCCACATAAAGTAGGGAGCCATGGCTTCAGCGGGTCAAAGCAAAACAATAATCCATAGACAGCCAAAGCTTGCAGGTAACACCACCCACTGCCACCCCAGTCGCAGCCCTAAACCATAATCCCTATTTTCCCGTCCAGATATACCACCCACTCCCATGAGCCTGCCGAGCAGACGTGACATTCCTGGGACAATCAACCCAAAGCACCTAACAAGGCCGTAGTTCGTAAGGGCCACACCAGATAATCATACCATACCTCTCCGCCTGCCATTTCTACATTAATTACATCCATGCACTCCGACCATTTGTGGCGTATGTTGAGGAAGTATGCCTACTTGATGGGTCTGGCCACTCGCTAGCACATTTAACTGTGCTAAATGGAGGCGGCAGAACGCCTGCATATATTGTTCCACCATACCTACTTGATGCAGGGGCACCAGTGCCAGTAGGAGACATGGAGGCTGCACTCACTTCAGCCACCATACCCCGCATGAACCAATCAGATCCCTGGCATACTATAGCGTCACTTAGTCACCTTAGCTCTCATCAGTATCGGTTTCTCCACTGATCACACACTAACAAACTGGTCGGAGTCATCACTTGTGGAGGGTGCTGCACGGCCCATAAGCTCTCATTTATAAGTGTTCAGTTTTTCCTGGTTCTATTTGTGTTAGTGGCTTTGCCACCCCTGTGGTGAACTGTGGCACCGCACGCGTGCCGATGGGTTTGCCAATGTAAGATTCACACACACACACACACACACATAAGTGTCTCACTTCAATGAAAGGACCCCAACCAAGCAACCAACATAGCATAGCAGTTGGAGCCAAACTTGAAGGCCCTAGCGACCGACTACATGGTCTTTGACAGCCGCCGCTTGGGTTGCAAGGCTTTTCTAAGTGTGTGTTTCAGATAGATCAGAGCACAGCTTGCAGCCGGGCAGCCGCCGGGACATGAATCCAACCAGTCTTCTGAGAGAAAGGCACCATAATGCAAAAGAAGGCCATCCTACCAGTCAGCTAAAGAGGCTACATACAGGGCGATGCGTTGGACCGCCTCTCCTTACCTCCCTTGGTCACTCAGGCTGATGTCCCGATACAGCCAACAGCGACGTCATGATCTGCCATCACCCATCTCAGCAGAACATCGTTAACCACCATCATTGACCATGATCTTGACCACCAGTATTGACCACGATCTCGACCACCAGTATTGACGACGATCTTGACCATCATCATTGACCACGATCTTGACCACCAGTATTGACCACGATCTCGACCACCATTGACCACCATCCTCCAGCCTGCTGGGTGCGCACCATACAATGCCAGCCAACTTGGCAAGCAAGACCTAGTTCATCCTTCTTTCCACCATAACTCTTTGATCCCTTCTCTCAGCATGAACTCCCAAAGGGCGAGTGTGCTGGGGTTTTAATCGATCTGATGCCCTTAGCCAAAAGAAGGCCCAAAAGGTATCTCAACAGCCTCGGTGGGACTGCTGCAGGATCCCCCTGTAAAAGGCGCCACCGTCGCGCGCACGGTATTCCACGTCGAGGCCCCCGGCGCCCACGGCCCCCACACCGGTTGTGGGGTGACACGGAAGCCGCACGACTTGGAGCTGTTCGGATTCACGCCGGCGCCGCAGTTTGCCGTCGTCGGTAGCTTTTGCGAGCCAGATGTGCTGCCTAAAGTGACTTGCGCTGGACCTTTGAGTTGAAGTGGGGAATTGCGGGTGTTCCGGATGGTGACTTCGCCGCTGATGGTGCGCCGGTCGGCCTCGCGGCGCGCTTTGACGGTGACGGTGATGCCTTGGCAGGGGGGGAGGGGCTTTGGAGGTGGGGGAGAGGCTACAGTGGCGATGCCTAAACCTGCATAGATAAGACCAGCAGCAGCTTTAACAGCATCAGTAGCAGCAGCATATCAGGATCCGATGGTGTGTTTGGTCGTTTATACTAGGTAAGGGTCCACTCCCTTAATATATGCAAGAAGGGATTTCCCCCCTTCTCTGCGTAGTTCTCTCTCTCTCTCTGGTCGTTTCGACCTAGCAGCCCTTCGCGGTTGCCACACCTTCGCGGTTTGTTTGTTTGTAACAGTACCAGCAGCAGCAGCAGCAGCAGCAGCAGCAGCAGCAGTATACATAGCAGCGACGGCACAGCATTAGTAGCAGTAGTATTCATAGGAACACCAGCCGCACTCTAGCCGTAAATGGCAAGGCAATTCTTTTACCAACGGCAACACCAGCAGGCAAAAGAGGGGTGGATCTATAACGTCCATATTGCTTAACTAGATGCCAAGTATACGAAACCAAGCCGTTTCTGGCCATGAAATCATAATACATATGTAGTCATACGCTCTGTAACAGCATGCAAGCCCCTGACGTTACTGGCCAGAGAAGAAGCGTAGCGAATGCTTGTTCACTGATGAAATGGGAAAGTAAAGCACGGTCCTAAACCCATGCCGTGCCCCTCTAACCCCTAAACCCATGCAACTGTAAACCATAAACCCTTGACTTGCCTCTCTAATCCCTTAACCCATGACTTGCCTCTCTAAGCCCTAAATCCATGCTTTGCCTCTCTAACGCCTAGCCCCGAACTGCCTCTGGAAGCCCTAAACCCTTGACTCACCGCAAGACCCTGGAGGCCGTGCCACCCCCTCGCAAAACCCTGCTGCTGAGCATGTCCTGGCCCCATCACAATCACAAGCATCTCCACATTTGTTGGCACCTAAGGGGCTCTTGGCCTCCTCCACCTTATAGCAGATGTCAGAGCAGTAGCTGGGGGCATTGCCTGCGTCAAAATATACACCACAACAACAAGAAAAGACGCTGATCAGGACCTTCGCCATTATCACTAATGGGCGGGGCCTATGGAATTTTTAGCTATGGCATATCATGAAAGGTAGTAATAATCACTACCATGGTGACCATGTCATGGCAGTAGCTGGGGGCATTGCCTGGATGGGTCAATAGATACCGGACAACCAGATGAGAAAGAGGATGGTCAGACGGCACAATCTGTTCTTACAGAGATTGCAGCACATGTTGAAAAGGAGCTGTGGGCTGTGTAAAGATAGCTTGTTGAATAGCAGCTACAGAAAGGTCGCCTGTAGCCAGAGCAAATCTTCTTTCCATAGTGCTTCCTTACATCAAATGCATGGGTTTATGCATTTAGGGCTGTTGGCCATCATGAGATCTGCAGAACACATATGGGAGCAGCCAGCTGGGGCCATCGCCTGTGTCAAAAAGTATTGAGCAGCAGCAGGAGGATGGCCAGACCGCAATATCTCCTTAGTCCCAATTGCAGTCTGTAGCTTAGACCTTGCAGGGAATGTGGGAGCCGCAAGAATGGCCATTGTCTGTGCGAGAAGGTGCAGAGCAAAAAGAAGACAGTTTGTTAAACTTTAGGGTTTAGGGTTTAGGGCTTTTTAAGGTTTAGGGTTCCCTGAACCCTAAACCCTAAAAGTACGAAGAAGATGCCTGCCTGCTTAATTTCTCACAATTCATTATGTGCCATAGCAAAAGTGCCATATGCCCAAAACATACAGAGCAGCAAGAGCAGAGCCTCTTCTGTGAAACCCAATACAGAGCAGCAAAGAGGGGGGGGGGGGGTTGAGGCCGAAAATTGGGTCATAGCTTTCAAGAACTTCAGTCTATATTCTACACCTTGCAGCAGATGCTAGGTGTTGAGTCGTTAACCCCCCAATCCTGCTACCCACTCCCCTCCCTCTTATCACATAACCCAGCTTCCCTGGCCCCTCTCTCACACAACCAAGCTCATCTAAAGACAGATAGTTCTCATCATTCCCCCTGTCGTCCACCCGCCCCCTCCTTCACCCTCCTCTCTATTCTACTGCCTTACCCTTACACCTGTCTCTCCCACTTTTGAAACACCCTGCCCGGTTCCTAGGGCACCTCCCATGCCCCAGGTCCCTCCACCCTCCACAAGCTGCCTCACCACCACATCTGGACCCTCTGGCTGCCTCTTCATATTAATTGTCCTTGCTGCAGCTTCTTCCCATCCATCTTCTGTCCCTCCCCTGTCCATCCCCTCCCCTCCCACCTGCACGAGTCACCACCACCACCCCTACCCTCCCCCCACACCCCACACCCCCACTCTCCCATTGAGTTTCTGCACCCCCTCTTTCATCCCCCCACACCACCCTCCCATCCAGCTCCTGCGTTGCTCCCCTTCTACTCCCCAGTCCCCACCCCCCACACCTTCCCCCCCATCCCCACCCTCCCATCCTGCTCCCTCCACCCCACATCCAGCTTCTATCACAGCATCCCAGCGGCAAACAGGTACGACGATCCCACCCCGCTAGCGCCTGTGCTAGTACGGTGTGGGTCTTGCTGTTTTTCATCCCCCAGGCCTTCTAACAGATCATGCACTGGGGCTGCTCCTGCTCCCCCTCTTCACATACTCTCAGCCCGTTCATCTTACCCTACAACCCACCGAACCCCCAGCCCCCCCCCCCACACACGCGCCTTGTACTCCCGCTCCTCCCACCCTCCCGCCATGCGCGCCTCCCCACCCTCCACTTCCTCCCTTCCCTTCCGCCCCTCCCGCCCCCCCGGCGCGCCCCTCCTTGCCCCCGCCACGCCCCTCCCTCTTCCCCCCTTCCTCAGCCCCCTTTTCCTCGTCTTTTCCCCACTCCCCCCTTCCCCACACAGCCCTGGCCCCCTGGCACCTCCCTCAGCCCCCCTTCCGCCCACCTCCAGCCCTCCTCAGCCCCCTTTTTCCCCCCTTCCCCCCCCCTTCCTCACCCCACAGCCCTGGCCCCCTGGCACTTCCCTCACCCCCCCTTCTTCCCCCCTCTTCAGCCACCTTTCCCCCCTCCCCCCCCCTTCTCCACCCTCCCTCAGCCCCCTCCTCCTCCCCCCCTTTCTCACCACATAGTCCTGGCCCCCTGGCCCCTCCCTCACAGAATCCATTCTTGCTGCAGCTCCTCTTCCCATCACAATCACAATCACTGCGACATTTACTGCTGGTCCTGCGCTCATCCACACGGTAACAAGCAGAGGTGCAAGAAACTGCAGCAGCACCAACAAGGTACAGAGCACTAGGGTTAACAATCAGGTCATTTGCTGCTGCTCCTCCGCTGAGCAATGCATTAACAAGCCGAGGTGCAAGGAACTGCACCAGCAGCAGCAGCAGCGGCAAGGTACACTTCGTGACCTCAATAACCTGCTTCGACAGCACTTCACCTCAGCGTACATTCTAATCTCACATCGTTCATTCAACATGTATATTGAACGCATCAAGCATGCAACCTGTGAATAGCACAAGTAAAGGTATGTTTCACATGCAGTGAGACAAGACCAGCCAATGGCATGTGCTTGCATTCCAGCAATCATCCTGCATACATGTTAAGAGTAAATTAAGACAGACCAATGCACAGCCCTCCGGGCCATGCACCGACCCGAGCATGACTCCAACTGGTTTCTTAGTGGTGTGAGGGTGCATACATGTAGTACTAGCTCACTGTGTAGCTCCCTGGCAGTGCATTGCTGGTGGAACTTACAATTCTACTCTTGTTTCTTTACATAGAAGTAGCGGAAAAAGCACTTTTGCTTATTTCTGCTATATAAACATCCCTCGGCCCCAATGTTGGCACCTATGAGGGATGGTTTCGATTTGTGCGGCCCACACATAGTAAGAAACATGCATTGCTTGTGGCATGTCTCCAGCCAGTTTCTTACGATGACCAGAAGATCAAGAGCATCCCGTATTAGGTGACAACATTGGGGCCGAGGAGGTTCTGTAAGCAACTTACTTGTGGGCTCCCCACAGGTGATTCCTGAGGGTCTAGCGGTCCCCTCGCAGAACCCTGCTGCTGAGCATGTCCTGCCCCCGTCACAATCACAAGCATCAGCACACTTGTTGGCACCTAAGGGGTTGTTGGTTTCATTCAATATGCTGTAGCAGCTGTCGGTGCAGATCTGCGGGGCGTTATCTGCGAATAAAGAAACAAGAGGAGGCATGCTAAGGTGGCGTTAACTCGAGGCTGGTGTGTAGCACAGTTAGCGGGGATAGTTGCAAATGGTGAGCCATGAGGCTTTTTCATATGGTTGGGCGAATTTTTTAGGCATTTGCCTTACTTAAACAATGCATTCTAGGGGCACCCCTGAACGTTTTATAGGAAGTCAGCAGGAAACCTGTTTTGAGTTATCTACCTACACAAGAGGAAGAATGCATCAGCCAGGAAGGGTTTGCAGGGGAGGGAGACATATTGTGATGGGAGCTACGACATGGGGACAGATATCACGACTCTTCTGGCCAGCCACATAGGCTGCCTGTTAAAGGCCAAGCAAGTTATTGGGCAGCACGTGGATCTTGATAGGCAGAAACAGGAGGAGCTCACAATGAGTTCATGGTGAAGCTAGCTGTAGTGACACAGGTGCCTCAGAGGGCCGAGGGCCGGACTTTAGGGATCCGCAATGGACAAGAACCCAGCTGGGTGGTGAAAAAGTAGGCATTTGCGTTCTTAGGTCAGGCTGCGCTACTTACTGCAGACGCCATAGGCACGTGCGGTCCCCTAACACAGGCCTGCCGCGGAGCAGCGTCGTGCACCATCACACTCGCAGTCGGTGGTGCACTTGCCCTTGGTGACTTGCTCAAAGAAGCGGTAGCATGGTCCTTTGGTGCAGCTGGTCTGAGGGCCTCCTGGGCTGGTCCGTGGTGGTTGGCCTGCACATGGAAGATCAGCTCGCTCAGTTGTGAAACCCATAGGCAGACAACAAATGATTGAATGCAAAGCATACCAGTGACGATGGAGAAGCATGCCATGAAAGACAGAAGGGCAAGAAGCCCTGCGCAAGCTCGCGGTGTCAGCATGTTATCGACGGATTCTCCCTTCTCAGAAGGGACCGCTCAGGTTTTTGAGCGAATTGATCCTCCGGTTCCTATGTGGACACATTGAGCAGACCGGCCAGCTGTAGGCTGCGCAGGGGCTCGTCTGCAAAGGGATTCCGGGGTGCCGAATGATGCCGGAGTGATTCAGCTTCACACCCGACCGCGCACCCTCTTATACGATTTGACAAGACTCCCTGTTTCAAGCTGCTCTCTCAATGTATGCTGCCGTTGCCACTGTGCAGTCGGTGGATCCTTGGGATGCCGATCTGCTTACCAACTGCACACCGAGCATGCATGCCGAAGCCGCAACTGCCGTGTACCTGGGCTGATCTTGCACCATAAGGCCAACCCGACGTTGCTTAATGCAAACGTGGCTGATGTCTCTACGGGCAAGTGTGCTGCAGAATGGCGGGCCAATTCAAAGAGATCTGGTCGAGTGGTCGAAGAGAGGCAGTGCAGCGACGAAGTGTAAGCATTTAATATATCTCCACTGTGCTTAGCCACTTGTCGACGGTGCACTACTCGCTAGCAACATCTGGCTGCATAGTTAGATATGGTTTGGAGCCCAGCTACAGCTGCAGATGGTTTCCTGACATTGTATATCACTCTCAAGTGCATGGTACCTGATCTAAGGACCAACTGCTCTTGCTACATTTCTCAGTCACAAAATTGGATTGATGTTGTCATCGTCAGTGTTAGCAACAATATATGGAGCAGATGTCTCACTGGCTAAACCAACTACCTAACTACCAAACTATTGTGGCAAGAGGACTCCCTAAGAACCAATGCCATAGGTGGAAGAAATGAGCGTGACAGGACTCGAACCTGCAACCCTCAGATCCGAAGTCTGATGCGCTATCCATTGCGCCACACGCCCAGGTGGTCATGTCTGCTGTTGATGAGGCAAACTCCATCAGGAATAGTATATGTAACAGAGAATGCAAAAAACTGCAGATTGCGGTATGCTGCTTCACAAAAGAGCATGCTGTAGGGGTCATGCTATATGGTGTGGTCAAGGCATGTGTACATTCTAATCACTTTGCCTTAGGCTGTCACTCCAGTGACTGAGTGGTGAGTCACTGCATTGTCCATGGGTGCTGCTTCTCGCCTTACTCGGGGTGTGTGGTGCTTGTACACATCCTGACCTGTGTAATAATCGACCGATTGACCATGCTGCTTCTGTGGGCTGCAGCTAAATTTTGGGACCTGCTACCAGACTTGGAAGGTCTAAATTGCCACCAGTTACATGTTTGTATATACATGTTTGGCTGGCTGAGGTACAATCACAACCACACATCCTTCTGCCAGCTAGTTAAATTTTGTCACCGTATGAATGATATCTTCTGCATCTATCAGTTGTTTTTCTATCAGTTGTTTTTCTGATCCCACGGCATACATCTGTCCTGCAGGTCATAGCTTCGTTCTACGACCATGCTATACCTCACCCCATATGCTAAAGCTGACTTGCCATTGACCTCCCTTCAGTTGATCATGTTCATACCCGTCCAACTGGCTTCATCTTTCCACAGATTACATCACCATTCAAAAGCAACGTAAATACTTCCATACTGGTCCCCCGAAAAATACTTCCACCCTGAATTCCACAAATAATCTTAATGAGACTTAACAGTAACACTGGCATGTAATAGTCTAGAACACACCATGTCTTGTACCACAATACCACAGACACACTGTCCATATAGTGGATACTACCCTGTTTGTTAGCTCACTATTCCTCCTGAATACACTATACAAGACGCAGCACCGCAGCCCAATTCAAACTCGTTGCCAGTACAGATGAGCACACATATTCCAGTGCAACATGAGCATGTATCATACATGAGAACAGAGTTATGTGCATGCACAGATGGCACATGCTGGAAGTGATCACAGCACACAACGATCCCATCATCCCTGCAACACATTAGCTTCTTGCCCTTCCAACAAACACGCAAGAAGATGTCCCATTACAGCACATCCACTCCCAGAATCCCTGCAACACGATAGCTTGTTCCCTTTTCAACAAACGCGCAAGAACATGTCCAATTATAGCACATATCCTCCCAACATCCCTGAAACACGTTAGCTTGTTGCCTTTTCAACAAACGCGCAAGGACATGTCCCGTTACAGCACATACACTTTAGGACTATGCACATGTGCTTTGAAGTTGCAACATCAGAAGTGGGGTCATATCCCCTCCTCTAGTAAGCTGTGCATGAGCAATGAGAGCTAGTGCTTTGACCGCAGCACATCTCGACTGAGTTCCAGTTCATAACACTAGACTGGTTAACACAATACTTCCATATGTTCCACTCACTCAGCTGCTCCCATCAACAGCACCCCACATAGCCATGCCCGCCTGCTAACAGTAA
The DNA here is from genome assembly GCA_963556185.1 of Pseudopediastrum boryanum. NCBI lineage: Eukaryota > Viridiplantae > Chlorophyta > Chlorophyceae > Sphaeropleales > Hydrodictyaceae > Pseudopediastrum > Pseudopediastrum boryanum. The sequence continues at coordinate 1,615,450 of OY744494.1, forward strand.
CAGCCAAGGATCAATCAGCTGCTTAAACCCAAGGGATCTCAGTATCAGGCTCAGGCTCTGGCTCAGGCTCCTTCAGCTTCTTGCCCACAGTGACAGTCAACACGCCGTCAGTCACCTTGGCAGAGATAGCAGCACCATCAGCATTTTCAGGTAAGGTCCACTGGCGCTTGAAGGCACCCACTGGACGCTCCTGAGACACGACACCCTCCTCAGAGGCGGACTTGCGCTGACCGGAGATGCTTAGCACGTTCTCCTTGGACAAACGGATGCTTAGGTCGGGCTTGGTGAGACCAGGGACATCAGCGAACAAGGTGTACTTCAGCTCGTCCTCGATGACATCTAGAGGGAGGTTGCCGGAGCTAGTGTTGTCGGTAGAAGCTTGAGAATCTTGCTGCTGCTGCTGCCACTTCTTCATCATCTCCTCGAACTCCTTGGGGGCGTCAGGTCCCATGTAGAAACCACCACCGGGCCAGAAGAAGCCACCCGCGTTGGAGTAGCGGCCAGGCTTGCATGCACGGTTGAACTCGCCCCACATGCGCCTGGCTGCATCAGCAGAGGCAGGGTCCCACTGCGAGTAGCCTCCACATGATGAACGTGCAATAGGCCTGGCGACACGGACCCTCAGGAATGGAGCAGGACGGGGAGTGGCCACTGGGCCCCTTCGACCACTAGGCCTGCTTGTCACACCAGAACCAAACAACTGGCCGCGTGCAAGTACAGTAGCCATTTTATAAAGTCGAGGCTGGATATAGAGCTCGTCTCAAGGTAGCAAGCACACTGGAAAGCTTGAATGCTTTGAACAGCGATAACCATGCAAAAAAGGCCAAGGCTTGATTGTAGATCTGCCAGAGGGGGATGCAACCTTATATAGGTTGGATGAGAAGATCTGGATGCTTCTCTGGTCTATGCCTTAAGGTAATGCCCCTGCCCTGAGAGCCACAAGTTGCCGTCGTCATCCGTGCTTACGGCAGCAAGGCACTACTCACGGGCAGGCAGTACAAGTCCCCTGAGCCACGCAAACAGGCAACTCCAGATGCCCGCTGAAGCTGCTCGCACCTGACAACCACAGCCTCCCTGTCGGCAGAAGATCTGATCGAGGATGGGTCGCCTTTGGGGAGATACCCACAAGCGTGCAGCTGCATGGATATACTGATCGCGCAACATCACGGACGGCTCGCGGCAGGCCAGCAGTTATATCACAGAAAAGACGTGATAGTAAATCAATTGAATTAGCAGACAGCCGAGCAGACATCTTAGCCTTGACTTTATACCATAATTCAAAGCAGACTGTATTCAACCTTCCACATATTAGTGTGGCCTCACACGGGCGCACGAGCTGCCCATTCTGAGACACCTTGACATCAAACTTTTTTGTTTTTGACATCGTCCTCTTTGCCCTCCACCCCGCTCCTGTAAGGCCAAAACTTCACACTTTCGGCAGCCCCCCTGTCTCATTCATCTTAGGTGAGCTGTCAACTGGGGGCCACCTCTCCTCTATCTCCATCTCACTGATCAATCTGATCAAACCATGCATGCAACAACTCAAGAATGGCACCTGCAAATCACTTGCTAGGATGCACATACACGACACCACATACCCAACAAGCAAGGAGTGAGTATGCATAAACATGAACAGCATGAACATGCAACACACTGTCAACTCAACTGTATGTGTGCCATGCGGCAACCATGCTTGTACACAAACCACCCAAGAGCACCAGAGCTGGGCTCCATCCATCCACTTACAGTACTACTGCTTCTCATATAACAAGAAAATCCTGCACTCCTAAAACCTTATTGCTCTGCAAGCCATCGCCTTATTATTGTGTGTGTGTTTGCCTGCGATGGACCTGAGGTGCATTCGACACATTGATTAAGTGTCATTCCTCAGGCCGGCAACATGGGCGAACCCACACTTTGACCCGATCATACCGCGTACGGCATGACCCTTCGAAAACCCCGCCCGCATCGGGGTTCGAACTGGCAACCTAGCGGATAGCAATGGCTTATTGCAAGCCATCCTTACTTGGATGTGGCACTGATGAACAAACCTGGCTTGAACAGCTGTACCAATCATTACATACATTCAAGGCACAACATGAACATCCGACTACATGGGAGACAAAGAAACAGCATGATATCATTACATCGTGATATGCTATAGCAAAACGTGCGGCTATAGGCCCCACATCTCAAACAGTTACAAAAACAGGTTCTCAGATTCAACCTATGGTATGCTTGTCTCAGCCTCGTGTAACTTCGGCAGCTTTCTGTCTCTCTGTCTCTCTCAATTTCTCACCCCCACCCCACTTAAACTCTGATTGGAGTCATGCTCGGGTGCTGCTGCATGGCCCGGGGGGCTGTGCAGTGGTTCCTCTTAACAAAAACAGCGATGTGGAAGAGAAAACAGCATTACACATGGGAATCTGTATGATCTGAATGCCCGCAAGTCAATTTCAATCCCAATGATATACCAGTAATCATTGACAAACGATGATATACCAGTAATCATTGACAAACGATGATATACCAGTAATCATTGACAAACGATGATATACCAGTAATCATTGACAAACGATGATATACCAGTAATCATTGACAAACGATGATATACCAGTAATCATTGACAAACGATGATATACCAGTAATCATTGACAAACAATGATATACCAGTAATCATTGACAAACGATGATATACCAGTAATCATTGACAAACGATGTCACACACAGGAACAATCTCTTCCATGAACACCACATGGACAAGAGGCATTACCTAAGTTCACCCACCCAATCAGCCCAACAAAACTCCCCAAGCTTCAATTCTGCTAATGCGCACTCCCCCCCCCCCCCAAATTGAGCACTGGCTCAGCACCCAATTGCTGGGTGACAACACACAACTAAACAACAGCCTCCACACACAGGCTCTTTGCTGCAAGCCAGAAAAGGAAGGAGCAACGGCCTATCAGGCACAGAGAATGAGCCTCAATACAAGAGCCCTCACTCCCTTACAACCGCCAACCCAACCAAGTAACCCTGGGTGTTTGTATTCTAGCAGAAACCTGTTACCCTGCCCACTCCCACAAACTAAGTAGTACCCTGATAAATCCTGCCGCTGTCCCCAGCGACAGGGCATGAAAAGTGATTTACATTGTTCTCTGCCTGGACCCTTCCACTTGCTAAACCAGCAGATAGAGGTCTGGCAAGTAAAGTGGCAAGCACATGCAGCCATGCCCGCCTGCCGTTCATTTACACCCAAACGATCCTTACACCCAAGTGAAATCACACCCAAACGATCTTTACACCCAAGTGAGATAATACCCAAGTGATCTTTACACCCAAGTGATCTTTACTCCCAAGTGATCTTTACTCCCAAATGATCTTTACAGGCTCAGGCTCTGGCTCCTTCAGCTTCTTGCCCACTGTGACAGTCAACACGCCATCAGTCACCTTGGCAGAGATAGCAACACCATCAGCATCTTCAGGTAAGGTCCACTGGCGCTTGAAGGCACCCACTGGACGCTCCTGAGACACGACACCCTCCTCAGATGCGGACTTGCGCTCACCGGAGATGCTCAGGATGTTGTCTTTGGTAAGAGAGATGGTGAGGTCAGGCCCGGCAATACCAGGGACATCAGCGAACAAGGTGTACTTCAGGGCGTCCTCAATGACATCTAGAGGGAGGTTGTAAGAGCCAGACTTGCGCTCCTGTGCTTGACCTGCAGCCGCAGCACCTGCATATAAAAAAGCACACAGAATAGACCGTGTGTGCTGCAGTGTCTAGTCTGTCCCCTGAATGCCGCTAAACCCTAAACCCTACCTAAACCCTACCTAACCCGTAAACCCTACCTAAACCCTAAACCATTCATGACGGGCCACATGCGCTATGGCCACTGTCTGTGCTGGGGCTCAAGCCTCCATTGCACCAACTGGAAACGCATGAATGTGGCTCAGTGCATGGAATGTCTATTTATACGTCATAATCAGGCGATTGTGTGTTGCTGCGGGTATGACTCACGACACAGCTGCCAAGTATGCCATGCCTTTCTTATCGAATCCAGGGCACAAACACAGTTCTTCTTAAGCTTCAGTTTATAGGGAGAAGGAAGGCATCAGAGAACATAAAGGGGGCGGGGGGGGGGGATGTTGGGACCTACCTGCCTGCCTCCGAAGCTTGCGTGGAGCTGGTGGAGCATCTGCCACGCCTGCTGCACCCAAAGGCGCTGCCAGAGGTGGCTCTGCATCTTCTGCTGCTGCTGGCGGCAGCTCACCTGGATGAAACAAGTGCAGGTAACTGCTAGAGCTAGACAGGAATGCAATGCAGCTGGCGTGAGCTGTATGCTGCTTGTAGTGCAGAGTTTTGATTGTACAGCAACTCCAACAGCAGTCCCGCACCTTGCTTGGGCCTCTTCCGATTCCTAGGTTGCAGAGCTAGGAGGCCAGGATCAGCTGCAGGAGCTGGGAGCTGGCCATCATGAACTGCAGGAGCAGCCAAGTGTCCGTCAATATGCTACCACGCAGCACCTACTGCCATAAGTGAGAGCGGGAAGGCTATTACCACTACCTGAGGCAAAGCTGGTGACCTGCAGGGCCCTAGGTCCAGCTTCTTTCTGTCGGTCTTGCACCCACTCTGCACAAAAAAGTCCCGAGTTACAATCAATACCCGACCTAAAGGCTGGTTGCGATGCTCACATATGCCAACATCCTGCCGGTCTTGCACCCACTCTGCGCAGCAAAGTCCCGTGTTACCAGAAAGCTATTCTTTAGCTATTCTGCTACGCCAGTCTGAATTCATCAAAATTGTAAGAAGAAGAAGAAGATAGGGCTGATTGCAATGCTAGTAATACATGTCAATGCATGCCATCGATTGCTGACACAGGACTTACTATGACCACACAGGGGGGCAAGCTTCAGGACCAGTTTGTTGTTGTTAATGTGCAAGGTGGCTGCCTGCACAAAGCGCAGCATATCCCCCACAGTGGCCTGCCTGCCGGTAGGTTGGCCATCCTCCCACACCCTCACACCTGCATGTGGCGAAGCCTGTGAGTGCACCAGATGTAGCAGCTGGGGTGTGAGAAATTTTGAATATTATTATTATTATTACGGTATATAAAGCATCATTATAAAGGAATATGCAATACTATTGATTCATTATAAGAAAATGCTGAAAACGTTGATGTGGTGGCTGTATTGCTTACCCTCCAGCTCTACTTTGTCATGGTTGATCTGGGGGAAGAGGTCCCCACCCTTGCTGCCATGGAAATGCATAACTGAGGGCTGGTAGGTGATAGTGCCCTTCAGCGGGTGGCCAGCTCCAAAGTAATGCAGGCTCCTGTGCATGACTTTGAAGCGGTAGTCAACAAAGTACATGATAGCTCCCTGCTCAGTGCCATAGACACCAGCCAGATCATCCCGTGTCACTCGGTGCTTGCCCTTGGGCTGCGCAGCAGTGGAATGGGGAGTGAGATTTAGTCACGCCAATATGTAGTCATGCTGGTCAAACAATGCTGGCAGTGAGAGTTGCTTTGCTCTTGGCAGGCTGAAGCACTAGCATTGCTGCTAGCATGCAATCATAATAGCTGCTCGGGTAGTTGTTTGTTCTTGGCATGCAACATTGGTGAAGCCTTTGCATTACTGCTAGCATGCAATTGTAAGACCTGCTGAAAGACTTGCATGGCTGCAGTGGGAACAGCTTGAAATGCCTTTGCTGCAGTGGTACCAGCTGAGATTGAGATGGTGCAAGGATGCAGCACGTTGCAGGCATGTTGCTTACGTCCTGGGTAACACCACGCAGCTTGAACAACTTCTTGTCCTTCTCTAGTAGGTAGAGCTCCCTCCAGGTGTTCTTGCCCTCGAAGCCGTAGATATGCCTGCCGTCTGTTGCACACTCTAGGTGCTGGAAATCCTCGGAGGGGCCATCGACCACCAACGCCAGGTTGTGGTATGCGGTGAACTTATCTTATTTGCTGCCTTTGATGACTTCTGCAACCGTCTCCGCCTGCAGCGTGGCAGCACAGCGTCAGCGTTGGATCTGCAGCTAGGGCTGCACAGCTAGGCCTGCTGCGCATGGGTGTAACTGCGTCTTGTGGGAGGCTGCTACGATCAATTCAATGCTACAAGTGAAGGGCTCACGTATTTCTCAAGACCATCGTTGTTCAGGTTCTCCAACGGGGTATCTATCATGCCGAGCAGTTCCGGGGTGAGGGCGGCCATGCGGGCTCCGCCTTGGCTATGTCCTCACAGCATCGTGCTAATACTATGTAACAAACTGGTACCGCAAGCAGGCGGGCAAGCAAGAGCACAGCGTGTGTGCAGCGGGATCGCAGGGGGCAGTTGGACATGCAGCACAATCCTTGGGCTTATCAACAAGCGATCCTAATCCCTTTGCATGGTGGACCCTTAATGCTTGTACGTTTCTGCGTTTCATACGCGCGGACTAGATCAGGCGGAGAAGAAGCCAAACCTGTCGTTAAAACTCTGCGCTCGGCAATACAAGACAGAAAGCACAGAAAGTGGCGCATCTAGCGGCTTGCCCAGCTGACCGGCGGTGCATCTTTGAGCAAACCATGTTGCACTTGGCCTCCTGCACCTCATGCTGCAGTCTACCACACACCTTCCTGGCGGTCACATCAAGGGGAGTATTAAAGTGATCTTCATTCCCCTTGGTCACATGCATGAGCCTGACCTAGCCAGTAAAGTGTTCATGAGTCAACAGGTCGCATGCAGTGTTACGATGACTAGTCACCCCCACACCGGCCTCCTTTATGAAACACGTTGACAGTGTTCTTTTACCCTCCACTCTGCCCCTGACAGGCCACAGCCTCACTGTAGCAAGCATAGGTTAACAACGCTCAAAGCGCGTGCCTACATTGGCACGGCTTCACCACAAGCACACATCATCCCAGACTACCTCAAGTATCAAGGACTCTGGCTTGTAGCTTGTTTGGGTGCATGCCCTCCGACTCCACCAAACGGAGGGATATGGGGTCGTAGTATCACTTCATCGTTGCAACATCGCAGCAGCAGGTATCTACGTACTAGCATCAAGCCAAAGCACCTTCACCCACGTGCCAAGGCTAGCGTAGGGCTATTATGCCACAATGCAGGGGCACACAAGCACAGCGGAAGGCAAGAGACAGGCGGTAGAAGCTAACTGCCGGCTCCGCAACCACCTAGTGACCCTGCTCACCCACGACGCAGCCTAGGCACAACAGGCTCACTGCATCACACTCCCGTCACCCTTTCTGTATGTCCCAAAGTTTCTCGTCAGCCTTCCTGTCCCTTACCATTACCACACCGATAGTCACCTCCACCCAAAGCTTATCAAACCATGGTCTGATCAGAACCATGCATGCACGAAGTCAAGAGTGCCCAGTGGAAACCACATACTATTACACACATACATGACATTTTTACACAACAAAGCAAGGAGTGGTTATGCATGAAAATGCACCGCCAGCAAGTCCAGCAACAAGTTAGATAAAGTTGCCATACATCCACACACACCACAGCTGGAGCCCCATCGTTCCACTTACAGCAGCACCTGCTTGAACCCCTACTAATCCACAAGCATCCTCTCAATGTTGCAAGCTACCCTCGAGTACGGCAACTTTAGACCAACCTGGCCTCAACAGGGGCACCTGTCATCACATCCATGCTGAAAGGTACATGTATATGTCGATCTGCACAACATAGCCCCCCCTTTACATGGGCAAGGTACACCATTGGACAAGAGACACCACTGCACAGCCCTCGGACCGTGCAGCACCCACAAGATACAGCATTATACATGCGACCTCCATGATGTGAGTGCCTGCAAAGAACTCATCTTTAAACAACATGCATAGAAGCCGATACCTCAGTTGACCCACCCATCCAGTCCAGCAAACCCCGAAGTTTGACTCTGCTAACACACACTCTTGTCCAAGCATTTACACATGAGCTATTGCCCAGCACTCCAATTGCTCGGTACCTTCCGACAAAACAACAGGCCCCACACTCAAGACATCTCGCTTCAAGCCAAAAAAGGGACTAGGGGAAACGGCCTACCAGTGAGACATAGAGCACGAGCCTCAACACTCTCCTATTACCTACCCAACCTACAGTACCTCGTACACCAAACATGTTACCTGCCCCCCTCAAACTAAGCAGTAACCCCAGCCATCCTCCCAATGTCCCCCACAGAGGCAAAGCAGCATCGCCATCGAATCCATCACAAACATTTCCACCCCACCATAAAATCCTTGCACCGACCTCTATCTCCCTCCAGTCATCATTTCAATTACCATTCTCCTGCTGCATCCCGTGCAGTACTCAGGATCTCTCACTTGGATACCCTGTAAACTGCCTGACCATTCCCCATATGATTCCTGAAGTCTCATTTTCTTTTACCATGTCCTCATTTCCTGAACAGCCTCTGCATGTTCACTAGTACCAAAATTTGCTTGTCTGCCATACAATACCCAGTAAGCTCTCTGCATGGCAACTTCCTGCTATTGGATTTATTAAGCAGTACAAGCAACAAAAAAACTGCACCCTCATGCCTGTTCTGTGGTAAAATCCCAATCCTTCTACCCTTCTGCTCCTGCTCTGTCATGAACACCAAAATCAGAAGCTGTAGTGTCTCCTAGATATTCCAAGATCCCCTCTGCCCTTCCATGTTAGATACCTTACAATGCTTGCAGCCACGCTGTCCTCATCAGTACTGCTGCTGCTGCTCCTCACTCTTTCCCCACCATAAGTAGCAGTCAGTAGCAGCAGCAACAGCCTCGTGTCCATCCTGATTAGCTACACCCGTCACCCTGCTGCATGGCAATCCAGAACCCCCTGTACTCACTGCTTGTCCTGCACGGCTGCTGCTTCAGTGTGCTATCTTTTCACTGCTGCCATGCTTATCTGCACTCTAGCTGCAACCCCAGCAGCAGCAGCAGCAGCAGCAGCAGCAGGAGCAGGAGCTGGTGTTGAGACGTCATGCAGACTGCTGCTGCTTCAGTGAGTCACTTTCTTACCACTGCCCTTTTACCTCCAGCACCCGCAGCAGCAGCAGCTCCTGTCCAGATGTGTTGCACGCCCCCGCTACTTCAATGCACCACCTTCTTACCGCTGCCCTGCTTATCTCCGGCACCCGCAGCAGCAGCTCGTGTCCATATGTGCTGCACCCTCTTATCCTGCCCCCCCAGCAGCTGCTCCACCCTCTCAGCATCACCAACAGAGCCTCCATGCCTGTACCTATACCCATACTGCTGCTGCTGCTGCTCCGGTTTAGCAGCTAATGGATCGTAGCTATACCGCTGCTGGTAATAATCAGCTGCCAACTGATGACTCTTACTAATCTGCTGCTGCTGCTGCTGATGATGATTATAATCATAACTATGACGGCTGCTGCTGCCGCCAGCCGCCGCCCCCCCGCTGCTGCTGTTTCCATCCCCATCGTAGTCTCTCACCGCATCCCTATGGCCCATAAGATCCTCTTCGCCATCTAACAAACCCCTCTGCTCCGCGGCCCCGACATCCCCCCCTCCACCGCCTATGTCGGGTCCCCCTTCGGCCGCCCATGCTTTAGCTCGTGCCCGATCTTTAGGGTAGAACCAATGCAGGAAGGTATAGAACAGCAAGCAGAGGCTCCAGGGGATGAACATGCAAGCAAGCAAGCTGCTGCTGAGAGCGTTGGCGTTGGTGCGACGGCGTGTTTCGTCAGATAGACTGCCGTCGGACAGAGTGCCGCGGAAGCCGAAGACGCGCTCTGCTAAGATGCCCACTACGGGGGCGGCACATGCTGCAATGGAGTTCTCAAAAGACCTGGAAGGGGAGCAGCAGCAGCAGCAAAAGCAAAAGGATGAACTGTTTGATTGTGGCCATGGGGATCAGCAGAAGGGCAGCAATCGCATGCATAGCAGTGGCGCTGACTTTACTTAGCTCGGTGTATGCATTGGGCGTGGATGAAAGGGAACCTGTAATGCATGGCATATCATAGGCGAACATCGCATTCCCAAACCTATAATATATGCGGTACTTGTGAGGACCCTATACATATACATGCAAAGCAACAAGCAAATATCGCCCGAGCGCAGAGCTGTCTCAAGATACCATGCCAGCAGAAGGAAACATAAACTATGAAGAACACATCTGGAGTCGATCAACAACAGCCAAATTTCAGGCCATCAGGTTCATTAACCCCCTTCCCCCCCCCCCCCACTACCCACCTATCAAAGGCATATATAGTGCTCCGCAACTCATCCGGCACAATCTCCGCAAAGATGGGGCTATTACAGCCAGCCCCCGCCCAGGTACACGTCAGCCCCATAGTGAACATAACAACAGCAAAGGCCAGGGGCTGGGAGCCTAGGAAGGAATTTGGCAGTCCCTTGAGCAGCAGGATGGTGAGGGGGAGGCCACAAGCAACAGAGATCTGGGCGGTGTAGATGCGACCACTGTTAGGGAGCTTGGCGGCTAGTCGGTCACCTACCAGACCTCCTAGGAGGGCACCCTGCAAGTATGGAGGGAAGGGGGGCGGGGTTGTGTCAAAAGTTAGGGGGGGGCGTCTTGAGGAAACGGGGGGGGGGGGGTTAAAATGAGGTCATCCACAGCACCACCTAAGAGGGCACTTTACAGGTGGTGGTGGTGGTGGTGGTGGTGGGGATAAACTTAAATGTTCTCACAGTCACAAGTCACAAGTCAAAGCAGTCAAAAATTCAATGTCATAAGTCACTCAAACAGCGGAAAGTCAAAAGTCAAAAATCGAAGTCAGAAGCAATCCGCTGTGAATGAATTGAAGCCAATGCAGTCTCTGTTTGCAGGATGCTTCAATAAGGCTCTCGTGTCGCTCACTTGCAATCCCTTCACACCACCCCTCTTCCCCTTCGCATTCCCTGCTGTTTTTCCCACCCCTTCCTCCACCCCTCCCCTGGCCTCACCATTGCCACCCCTCCTCTCCCCTCTCTCACCCCTCCACCCCACCCCATCTCACCTCTCCTTCCCTCCTTTTTTCCCCTCTGCCCCTTCCTCCTTCCCTGCTTTCCCTCTCTTTGCTCCTCCTCTCCTTCCATCTGCTCCTCCCACCTCCTCCCTCCCCTCATTTCGCCCCCCCCCCCTGCCCCTCCTCTCCTCCCGTTCCCTCCCCTCCCCC